>JARHVA010001695.1:2952500-3182448 GCA_037957365.1 Torreya grandis | reverse complement strand
ATTTTTACTTGGGAAAAAATAAATAGACCATCAATTATGACCTAAGAGAGAATCAACCACCAATTTTGGCCTTATGTTGTCGACTCTGATTTACTGCTATGATTTGAACCTCTACTAATTTATAGGATCTAAACATTTATGAGCTGGTTTGACATGAAAATATGAACTCAACCTTGGATTTTTTCATGAAATTGATTAGTATAATTGTTTTAAATTGATATTCTTTGTTCTAAGTCTATTTCACCATAATGTTGCAAGAACTTACAAATGTGTAATTTTATTAACTCGATCACAATATTAAGGTGTTTTAGCTACATGTTTTACATGATTAAATTAGAGATCAATGTAGTTATAGTTTTTGTGTGTTACAAACCCAAAATAAGATAACATAATTCACCTCCTCTTCCATGATAATAAAATGAATCTATATACTTTATTATGACCTTTTGTTGGTACAATTGTGATGGCATAAGACTTGTAATGATGGTGATGCAATGTAGGCTCAATATGTAGGATCTTTTTTGTATATACCTCATGAAAATTCTTAGTAAATGTGATTGAAATAATTATCTTGTAATAAATTCAAATGATAAGAGATTCCCATATGATGAATGACTCTCTCTCTCTCTCTCTCTCTCTCTCTCTCTCTCTCTCTCTCTCTCCTCTCTCTCTCTCTCTCTCTCACTCTCTCTCTCTCTCTCTCTCTCTCTCTCTCTCTCTCTCTCTCTCTCTTCTCTCTCTCTCTCTCTCTCTCTCTCTCTCTCTCTCTCTCTCTCTCTCTCTGTGTGTGTGTGTGTGTGTGTGTGTGTGTGTGTGTGTGTAATGCTCTCTAGGTCATATGTACACATAGGTAATCATATAAGATAGTGATAAATGGAAATAACTTAATGGAGACTCAATTCTAGACAAAAATGTCCAAAAAATAGTTTAGAGGGTTAGAATCAGTGGACCACCAACTATGATTGGTTAGAATTAGATAATCACCAATTATGGCTTGATAATAAACAAGTCTAAAAATAAAGATCAACTAATAAATCTGAGTTGTATGAGGAATTATATATTTCTCAAGGACATTAAGGGTCCAATGGGGGTGGAAAGTGTTGTAGAGTAATTTCTTACTCTACGTCTTATTTAATTTATTTTTTATTTGAGCACTGCAATTTTGGTTCTTGCACACCTTGGATGAAGCAACAAAGTTTTGGAGCAGAGGACGGGTTCATTTTGCCTAAGTGTCAAAGTGCAGCAGATGTTGCCAAATGTCACCCTCTGGTCGCATGAGTTCCTTTTTCCCCTTTTGTTTCCTTCATCTCATTCTTTTCTAAGTTTTGAATTCAAGCAAAAGCTACAAAGTGTCACTTTTTAAAGATAGAGCTGGCTAGCTGGTGACTTCTGAGGCCTTTTTTTATAACTTTCTAGAGAACCATAGAATGTGCCACATACCCAGTAGCAGCTAAGTAGAGTGCACCATGCATCAGCATCCACGTCTCATAAAAGCACCCACGTTCATTCTACTTTTGATAAAGACTTTCAATGAGCTAAGCAATAGAGAAAGCAAAAAGTGCCAGGTGGTAGTTACGGAGGCCCTGAACTACCTTTTTGAAGAAGCAACAGAAGCCACCGCATGTTAGCATCCAGGAGACTTTGGTCCAATGCTTTCATTCAATGCATAAAGGTGTCATTTCATTTTGCTAAAGTGTTGAAGTGCAGTGGAGGCTACCAAGTGTCACTCTCTGTGTCTCTTTCTACTCCATATCCAAGAGAAAGTGGAAGGTGCCACATACCCCCAGAAGGAGAAGTGGAAGATGCCACGTATCTTCCTAGGAGCAGTGGAGGTCGTTAGGTGTCAACTTCTGAGAAACCTTCTTCGAGCCTAATTATTGAATAAATATTGTGGTGGGTCCCAGATGATATTTCAAAGGACCATGGAAGCGTCGAGTGTCAACAAGTGAAGACTACCATGTGCACCCATCCTTTCTTAAAAGTTGCTCGAGCAAAGAACGCATTGAGTTTTGTTTTGATAAAACTACAAAGTCTCGAGGAAGTGAATTGTGATAGGTGTCGAAGGTAGAGCATCCCTAGGTAGAATATAGAGAGAGTGGAAATGGCCAAGTGTCATTCTCTAGTGCCTTCTAGACAAAAGAGAGTTTTCATAGATTGACCAAGTGTCCTCTTCTGTTTCAACAGAATAGAGTGCCTGTCTACCTATTATGGCAAAGATGGAGGGAAGGCTCAGTGAGAGTTATTTTGGGTTGATAGAATAGTGCATTGGGTAGATTTTTCGGGCTTGCAAGCATTGAAGATGCCATTTGTTTGTCCCCTATAAATGGAGACAAAATAGACAGTTGAGTGGCCAAATAGGTGATAGAACAAAGAATTTTAGGCATGAAGGGAGGTACTAGACATGGATCGCCATGTTGTAGTCAGGGCAATTCTTGATAAGACCAAGATGCATCCTAGGCATTGAATGCACCATCTATTTTGTCCCCTGTGAGTGAAGGATGGAGTGGAATTACATGGGAAAGAAAGTGATGCAAGGAGACATCTGAGGCTATATAAGAAGAACTGTAAAATCTAAAAAAAGGGGAATTCTATAGTTTTAGACTTTCTAGAGTTTTTGACCAGTAACATCATTTGCTCTTGTCTCAATTTTCTTGAGTTATAAAGTTGATATAATCGTGCATGTTTTTGTGTCCTTTATGTGGCTAAATGAATTAAGGAAATTTGAGCTCCATGCCTTGGTTGGTGTTTTCTGTGTCATTGGCAAAGTAGTTTATTCTATAGATTTTCTATAGTTGTGATTAAGAATGTCATTTGCTTTCGTCTCATTTTCTTGAATTGGAAGGTTTACATAACTGTACGTGACTTCTGCACCTCTTATGTGATTGGAAAATTCTATTAAGAAGATTGAACACTATGCCTTTGTTGACATTCTCTGTGTCTCAGTGAAAGAACTCCCTATTGTGAACCTTTGTTTTTGTTATTTCAACCTTTTACATTGATCATGCACTTGTCTACTCTTAAATGTAATTGAATCCTATAATAGTCTCACTATGTTCAGGTTAGGATTAGGGTTACACTCAGGTGCATCACCATAGTTAGGTTTTAATTCCTACATTTGGCATTTTTGTTTAATCTCCTATCCCTTTTCCCTGCAACCAATAAAAGAAGAGACCAGCTTCTCTAAAATCTAGAGGTTGTTTCAAGCTACATCATCCCACAGCTTGAAACTTCCCACTATTGATTTGTTAAGATCTAGCACAATTTTAAGTCATCAATAGTTTCTAGCACGCCTGGTGGGACAGATCTTTCAAGGAGTTAAAGAATTTTTGGTGTATTCTTCAGCCAATCAGCCTTTGGAGGTTTTTATTAACACCACCGACGACTCTAAGTCATCAACCGATCAGGCAGTATCATCAAGAAATCCATTTTAGTATGTATAATTCTATTACTCATAGCTATGAGTCTTATTCTCCTTATATATTACCAAGAACAAGCTTCTCCTAGAATCATGTCAAGTAACACGGATGTAGATGGTCATGAGCTATACCAATCTTATGCCTAGTCTCCCCAATATGCCACATCCCATGTACAACTTGATCTCATTTTCACCTTCAAAAAAGCATTGCTAGGGTTTAAAAAATATGTGTTAGAGCTTGATAGTAGAAGGAGATATGGCCAAGAAATTCCTTGTCATATCATCCATCAAGTAAGGGAAGTAATAGATCTGATTAAAAGTGAGTGGGATCCCATTGAAAGGGCAAATTGGCAAGAGCTTACGTATGAGATGCTGGATGTGTGTGGATTGATTGCATTTCTAGAAGAGAGGCTAAGCATTCATGAGAACCAGCCTTACCAAGTCTATCAACCCACACATTCATATGCCACCCCTGTTCATGAGCAAGGTCAAACCTATCAAGGTCACTCCCCCCAGTAATGAAGAGTCTATGATAGCAGCAAGGGAAGAGGATCCCAAGCTCTCACTTTCCCCTCAAATCCCTTCCACCCTTCCTCAAGAAGCTTCTTGTTTTTCATCACAGTCTTCTTCTTTATCCCTTTTCAAAGAAGAATATATTTTGAAGGAAGCAACTGAGTATGCAGAGGAGTACGCTCAATTCATGGCTAGTCAAGAGGATTCCATAAGTACAGATGAGGAGGAAATCACTATAGGTACTCCCTTTAATGAACAAGAGGATAAGTCGCAAGCTTTTTCCTTAACTTTAGATGAGGAGGAGATTATTTCTGACTTTTTCCTCACTTTGCAAGAATACATGAAGGAGCACGTACACTCCCTTGATCAAGCCATTGAGGCAGATGACACTATCCCTCAAGAAGGCTATAAACTGGCTAGATATGGAGAAGATGACTGTGAGGCTCTACTGAGTATGCAGAAGAGATACCAACTTTTAGATTCATCCTTTCAAGAGTATGGAGTCATCAAGGAGCATGATGATGCATTAAAGCTAGGATTTGAAGGAGATAAGCTAAAAGATAATGGATATCAAAAGGCATAGAGTGAAGAACAAATAGCCAATGATTTCTTGATGACACACAACAGCATGAAGGACTAGTATTTGATAGGATTTCAAAGATAAGAAGAGTTCATGGATGTCAAAAGCATCTTTGACTCAAACTTATTCAAATACAGGCAAATTTGTGTGGCTAGTGCAGAGGACATTCCATCAAAGATATACCTGTTGCAATTACTGGTATGGCAACTTGTCATAAAGAATACATTGGAAAGTTAATTTTTGATCCTGGAGGGAAATAAGGGTGTTTAATTAATGTAGTTAGGTAGTTTCCCATTCCCACATTGTTTCATTTTCTATTGTTGTTTTCCCACTTTTCTTTTAAAATAAGCATTTTAAATGCAGAGTCAGTGTCTTAGAAGTTTTATCCTTTAAAAAATTTCCACATTAAATGCTTCCCCAAATCTTTGAGATCTCTAAGATACCTCGCACTGCATAGTGTGTCCACCTCACTATTTCCTGAAGATTGAGTAAGATTTTCTAACGGTGACCCAAAATTAATGTTATTTGGGACTTGATAGGCCCATAAATATCCCTTAGCAAATTTTAAAGTTTACAACTCTCAAGCATACTTGAAAAAATATCTTGCTCATTGTGATTGTTAGCGCCTAGTGAAATTTGTCTTAGCAAGCGTGTTTTCTATCCTGCACAAGGCTCATATACTAGATATTACACAAGAGATACAAAGATGGCAGGAGCATCATCCTCACAACAAGGAGAAGGGACACTTGGATATCTCAACAAGTTACTAGTAAGTAAATCATACATCACAGCTCCTGCACAACTACCAAGAAGCTACCTAAGAATAAAAGCCCTGGGAGGCAGACAAACTAGTGACCCTTTAAAGGTAAGGGACTATGCAGATGGAATCATGGACCTGACCCTATAAAGAGCTAGTAGTAAGAACCTCAGAGAAGGGGCACACCAAAGGTGTCTACAAAGAGCCAGGGCAAGGCAATATGAGACATTTGAGATGAGGATATGGACCTTGTAACTAGCTCAATTCATCATCCCAGATGTGCACCCATGCTCGAATATAATTGAATTATGCATGAACTTGCTCTATCCACAATCTTACACCATTCAGCAAGGCCCATTCATGCTACAGATCACACCACTGGATATTAGGGACATTCTTGCCCTATAATATGATGGTATCGCCACCTTCCCCACCATTGATAAGATGTAAAGGATGTGGGCAAATGTCAACACTCAGACCAGGTTTCTAAGGTCTGAGCTACAAATGGCTAATGGTGATACCATGGTACCCATGCTCCCTGTACCAAGGACTCAGTTCACACCCACCAACCAAGACACACTATCAATGATGGCCCTCATCTTTGGCATGAAAGATGATATGGCTGTATATGCTAAGCAAATGACCATCCTATTCAGGCTGAAGATGGTTGATAAAATGGAGGAGTATCAACTCGACTTCTCAAAACACATCACTTTCTCAATGGTGGAGTAGCTAACCCAATTCAAGGCAAAAGGGATATTTAGGTATTCTTCCTTTTTGTTCCATCTCATACTATACTAGAACCTTGACCTTTTCACCCAGTTTATGAACCTAAACTTGTATGACCCAGCCTTTGACCCCCAAAGGACCATCCTTGTGTCTGCATGGACACATATTCTACAAAGAACCAGTGACCCATATGATTTTTGGGAACTATTTGTCACCCTTATTCTCCATTGCCTTAGCCCCGAGCCTATTATAAATAGGTTATTCCCAAGTGTTACGAACCTCTTGGTTAGTTTCCCAATCCCATGTGACTTCTATTTTAGGTCCTGCCACACAATCATTAGAGTCCATGGATTTTGTGGAGAACCAGTGTTGCTACCAAAGACCTTGACTCTTAGATTAGCATTCCTAAAAGTCACCTGGTAGGTATCTATAGTTGATAATGAATATGGTTTTGAGAAGAAGAAAAGGAAAATTTACAATCTCCCATGGATGGCATGCAATGTAAGCCTGGAAGGAAGGGAAGCTAAAACTATACTGCTGAGGAAGCTAGCCTTCCTAAGATTCCTATTAGTTGAGGACAAGTGGGTTTATGACCCAACTTATTATATATCCTTTGTGGTGAGGACAAATAGAATTAGAGCCAAGATTATGCATGAAAGCTGCCCCTTTTTGGGAGACCAAGAAAAACCCTATAGAAGATGTTCTTTGTCTCTATGTTGAACTAAAAAATTTGCCCTTGCCATAAAATAGGCTATGGGAAACCTTCTATGATAAATAGAGGGATTACGATCCCAAAGTTAGGATGACTTCTGGTTTGAGAAGGATGCTAAGGAACAAAGGTTGGGATGTGGAGAAGATTGAGGCCTATTGGAGATATAGGCAAGAAATTTCCCAAACCACCCACACTTTTAGAGGCATAGATTTAGATGAAAGATGGGAAGAACTCTTGGATGAGTGGCATCCCTCCCCTACATTTAGCCTAGAAACAAGCCAAATGTTGACACTCGAGGCAGAGCAGGAAACTGGAGCAGGACCAAGCCAGTAACTGTAGATGTCAAAGCAAGCTGTAGCTACCATAGAACAACAAAAGAGTGTGGTGTCTTCACCACCAAAAACCTCCCCATCATTAGGAGTGATTTAAGTCCCCAATTCCCCACATGCACCATCGATAACAACATAGGCAGAAGGGAGACAAACCCAGTTGAAGGCAGAGACACCCAGAAAAAGGAGGGTGTAGTTCCAATTGGACCCAAAAGAGGAAGAGGAGCCTTCACAGTGCCCAGTGTAGACCATTATAACTTCCCCTTTAGGTAAATATTCCTCCCCCTCTTCCCTCTCAACCTATTCCTCCACCTAGTTAGATGACACCTCCTGCCACTGCTTCCATTCCCATTTCACAGGTCACCCCATCGTTGACACCTCAGGCCCTCACATTACCCCATTTTTCTCCCTCTATTTCCAAAAATCTACCCCTACAACTCACCCCTAACCAACCAATGGCTCTCCAATATGGCCTACCATAAGGATTTCCTTTTGTAGGGGGACATATTACATCCCCTTCCACCTTCCAGACGTAGGCCGATGCTGCTAGGAAGGCAAGAGAAGCCCGATTGGAGAAGAAGAGAATTAAGGAGAATAAAGTGCCAACTATTCCACACTTGCAATCACAATTTGACCCCATCCAACATTAGTTGATAGTGACCCATTTGTCACCCAATGTTGCCAAGCTGAGCAAGCAAATGCAGCTAGAAGACTACATGATGAATGCAGTGGCCATTGACATGTCCCTGTTCAGGCCCCAAGATAGAGTCGAGCTGCTAACTGAATCCACTTCTATAGTCACAAAAGATTATTTGAATAAATCAAGAAGATTACAAAAGATGGAGGTCGATTTGGCCCAAGAAAAGGCAAACTATAATAGTTTGACCAAAGAAATAAACAGGAGAGACAATAAAATAGCTAGTCTGCAGAAACAGTTACAAGATATTGTTTCCCTTCAGACTCAATGAACAATTTAGGCCCAAAATGATTCATTGAAGGTAAAGATCACACTTGCAAAAGATGCAGCCATAGCCCTAAGGTGAGAGAATGTAATGTTGCAGGGAAGAGTCAAAGGACTTTAGCTACAAGTTACCCAATCATAGTAGGGACTGTTAGAGGAGCAAAATAAAACTATGGCTTTTCAAGCCCAGTTCCAAGCAAAGCAATAGATGATGACACAACTAAAAATCAAGCTGGCCAATAGGCCAAGAGGTGTTAGAGTAGTGTAGCTAATGAAGGAGCTCTATGAATCAACATGGGAGAGAATCTCTTCAAAGATTGTCCAGCTCAGGCCATTTTTCACCTTCCTGCTCAATGCATAACAACTGTGCAAAAGGGTGGATAATCTAGTATAGAACACTTTGGCCATGATCTCCAGGAGAGTAATGGACTCCCATTCATTGTTAAAGAAGCTCTACAACATGATGGATGCAACATTGGTAGCCATGGGGATCCTCAATAGAATGGCAATCAAAAACAAGTTAATGAGGAGCTCAGTCGTAATGCCACGGCCAACATTTGAAAAAGTTGTCTCGATGTCATGAAAGAAGGAATCGATGAGATGAGACACCACATTGAAGATCTAGTGTAACTAGGCCTACCTTCCCTATTTCTAGATGTAAAGATAGTGTTGATAGTCGATCAGATTAAACCATTATTGCTAGCCAAATAAAGGGATCAAACAGTCTTCCAGAGCTTGCAAGATGATTCCTCAGCCTTAGAGGTCGAAGCTATTCTGGTTCCTATTTCCTGGCTGGAATTCAAACTAAAAACCATGGCCTAGATCTTGCAAACCTTTTTGCACAAGGATATCATTAACCTTGATCTGGCTTTCATTGAATTGTAGAGTAAGGATTATCTGACCATGAGTGGTCTATCTATTTGATAACACTATTGAAGCTATAAATTTTGAAATTTTGACTGAGCGAGAATTGAATTCTTTTTTAGTAGGCTCAAAAGTCCTAATGGTCTCTAATAACTGTAGAGTAATTTCTTACTCTATGTCATATTTAGTTTATTTTTAATTCGAGCACTGCAATTTTGGTTCCTATGCACCTTGGATGAAGTAGCAAAGTTTTAGAGCAAAGGACGGGTTCATTTTGCCTAAGTGTCGAAGTGTAGTAGATGCTGGCAAATGTCACCCTCTAGTTACATGGGTCCTTTTTCCCCTTTTGTTTCCTTCATCTCATTCTTTTCTAAGTTTTGAATTCAAGCAAAAGCTGCCAAGTGTTGCTTTTTAAAGATGAAGCTGACCAGCTGGTGACTTTCGAGGCCTTTTTTCTAACTTTCCAAAGAACCACAAAATGTGCCACGTACCCAGTAGTAGCTAAGCAGAGTGCACCATGCATCAACATACACATCTCATAAAATCACTCACATTCATTCTAATTTTGACAAAGATTTTCAACAAGCTAAGTAGTAGAGAAAGCAAAAAGTGCTAGGTGGCAGTTGTCGAGGCCCTGAACTACCTTTTTGAAGAAGCAGCAGAAGCCACCGTGTGTCAGCATTCAGGAGACTTTGGTCCAATACTTTTTTTCAATGCATAAAGGCATCATTTCATTTTTCTAAAGTGTTGAAGTGCAACAGAGGCTACCAAGTGTCACTCTCTGTGTCTCTTTCTACTCCATATCCAAGAGAAAGTGGAAGGTGCCACATACCCCCAAAAGGAGAAGCAAAAGATTTCACGTATCTTCCTAGGAGCAGCAGAGGTCACTAGGTGTCAACTTTTGAGAAACCATCTTCGAGCCTAATTATCGAATAAAGATTATGGTGGGTCTCGGATGATATTTCAAAGGACCATGGAAGCGCCAAGTGTCAACAAGTGAAGACTGGCATGTGCACCCATCCTTTCCTAAAAGTTGCCTGAGTAAGGAATGTAGTGAGTTTTGTTTTGATAAAATTGCAAAGTCTCGAGGAAGTAGATTATGATAGGTGTCGAAGGTGGAGCTTCCCTAGGTAGAATATAGAGAGTGAAAATGGCCAAGTGTCATTCTCTGGTGCCTTCTAGACAAAAGAGAATTTTCATAATTGACCAAGTGTCCTCTTTCATTTCAACAAAATAGATTGCCCGTCTACCTGTTACAGAAAAGATGGAGGGAAAGCTCGGTGAGAGTTATTCTAGGTAGATAAAATAGTGCATCAGGTAGATTTTTGGGGCTTGCAAGCATTAAAGATGCCATCTATTTGTCTCCTATAATTAGAGGTAGAATAGATAGTTAAGTGGAGAATGAATAATTTCAGGCGCGAAGGGAGGTACTAGACATGGATCGCCATGCTGCAGTCAGGGCAATTCTTGATAAGACCAGGATGCATCCTAAGCATTGAATGCACCATCTATTTTGTCCCCTGTGAGTGAATGATGGAGTGGAATTTCATGGGAAAGAAAGTGATGCAAGGAGACATCTGAGGCTATATAAGAAGAATTGTAAAATCTAAAAAAAGGGGAATTCTATAGTTTTAGACTTTCTAGAGTTTTTGACCAGTAACATCATTTTATCTTGTCTCAATTTTATTGAGTTGTAAAGTTGATATAATTGTGCATGTTTTTGTGCCCTTTATCTGGCTAAATGAATTAAGGAAATTTGAGCTTCATGCCTTGGTTGGTGTTCTCTGTGTCATTGGCAAAGTAGTTTATGTTGTAGTTTTTTTGTAGTTGTGATTAAGAATGTCATTTGCTTTTGTCTCATTTTCTTGAATTAGAAGGTTTACATAACTGTATGTGACTTCTGTGCCTCTTATGTGATTGGAAAATTCTATTAAGAAGATTGAACACTATTCCTTTTTGACATTCTCTTTGTCTCAGCGAAAGAACTCCCTGTTGTGAACCTCTGTTTCTATTATTTCAACCTTTTACATTAATCATGCACTTGTCTACTCTTAAATGTAATTGAATCTTATAATAGTCTCACTGTGTTCAAGTTAGGATTAGGGTTACACTCAGGTGCATCGCCATAGTTAGGTTTCAATTCCTGCATTTTGTGTTTCTATTTAATCTCCTATCCCTTTTCCCCAGCAACCAATACAAAGAAGAGACCAGCTTCTCTAAAATCTGGAAGTTGTTTCAAGCCACATCATCCCACAGCTTGAAACTTCCCATTGTTGATTGGTTAAGATCTAGGACAATTTTAAGTCATCAACAAGTGTATTGAAATAGCCAAATGTATAATAATAGGCCAAATGTGACATTTCATGACAAAGATATAATGTAAAACTATCTTGTACCAATATTAGATGTCTATATAATGCCCCAATTTTATGTGTGTGCTAAAAATACATATGTACATATTAAAATAAAATATAAATTCATCATATACCTAATATTACCTACTAGGCATGGAAAGATGAATATTTTGTATTCTTAGGGTAGGCTCACTCATAATATAGATATCAACAACTTGGGTGTACTTGTATGAAAATAAAAATGCTAACAAGTATTCAATATATCGATAAATTAGTGAAAATATAACAAAAGGAAATAAAAACTTAAAAATGAGCATAAGAATGAGTATACATAATGGTATGTGAACCATGTTTCCACTCTTAAAAATTAGGTGCTAAATTAAAACTAACACTACTTGGGTGCTTAGGTGAAAGCTCTACTTCTTAATCTTAGAATTAGAAAAAAATATTTTGGATCCATTGGTCTCACTACATAAGGTAGGAAAAAATCCATTTATTGGATAAATAAGTAGATATATGTTTCTCTCCACTTGAATATGTAATTAGTTATAGAATATTTGGATAGATTCCCCTTTTTTGAGGTGGGGTATGTCCTAAAAATCACAAATCTCAAAATAAAATGATTTAACACACCATGTGTAACATATAAAAATTAATCATAGTTTTAATAATAATTAAAACTCCATTTTTAACATAGTTTTGCAAGTATATAAATATATCATTGTAAGGCTTTATTGAATATATGATCATGTGAGGATTGAAGTATGTGTGGGAAGGGGAAATGAATATGACCCAATTTAACCCATTCAAGAGGGACAAATAATATGTCCCCTAATGCTAGGATATGGTAATAAAAGTACCATTATATATTGGGTCATGATGCACCCATGTGTCTACTTATACTGCTTATATTATGACATCATATTATCCTCCTTAAACCTAGTCACATTGGGATTTTTTTGTGTGTGTATATATACATATATATAATATTCCCCAAGTTAAATTGGTGAAGAGGGACAAATTATATTCCCCTTTATATTACGATATGGAAATAAAAGTACCCTATATATATATATATATATATATATACATACATATTATGGGTAATTTTATTTCCATATCCTACTATGAAGGGGAATATAATTTTTCCCTCTTCACCAAGTTAACTTGGGTAATATTATATATATATATGTATATATACACACACAAAAAAAATCCCAATGTGACTAGGTTTAAGGAGGATAATATGATGTCCTAATATAAGCAATGTAAGTAGACACATGGTTGCATCCTGACCTAATGGTAATATTTACGTGTTCTGGGTAAAATTCCTCCAATTTAAATGTTACAATATAATTAATTAATTTCATGATATAGGTGTGTATATGATGCCCATAGTGGACATGTATGGGTAGTAATGTCTAGGAATATATGGGAATGATGCCCCTAGTGGCAATGTAAAGAGCTTGATAAGAAGAGGGTGAAATTTCATGTGCCCCTATATCTCCAAGATATATAAATAAAAAACACTTATAATAGTAGTATTATGCACCTATAGATGTATGGTAGAGACCATTACAACATAGGCATCAATCTTAGTATATTGAAAGTAGTTGTGTGAATGATATGAATCATGGCACAAAACATATGATATCACATAGTATAGGCAAGTAATTCACACACAATGATGTAACAACACATAAAATATATTTAACCATTGATAAATATTTGAAAATAGTTAATAACAAAACAAAATGAATAAAAAACCCTTTATACACAATAATTTACATAACATTGACATGTAACATGCACAAGCAACTGTACAATCATAGGGCACATAATAGAACACACAATATATCCATGTAACATGTAAGATTTAAGATAGATAAGATATTTATATTTAGTATAATTAAATTTATATGATAAATCAAAATTAGAAAGGATATAACTTGAGACCCACTAAAAATATGCCCCTAGTATAAGCACGCTTCAAATATTAGAATGCCCTCAGTTATGACATGAATAAGATGCTTAGCATATGTAAATTTATGATTATATGTAATATGTATATCACACATAAAAACCTATAAAATAATACCATGATAATAAAAAATGTATTACTTATATTTAAACCACTTGAAAAGTAGATAAGCATGATATTTATCCATTAACAAAGATAATGACAAATAATTTGTTTTTTTTCATGTTTTTATAATTTTATGATCTTAGATAAGAATGATATCATAAAATGAGGAATCCAAATGGAATAAGTAATAAGAATCAAGTTCAACTCAATTACACAATAAAATATTCAACATGGCACAATCAAGAGAAAACAAGGAGGGAAAATGAATAAGCTAAGGGGAAGAAATCTTAAAGGATGAAGAAGAAGAAAATTCCAAACAACATACAACTTCCCTCAAAACTTAATTCATGCTAAGGGTGGAAGGCATGTGTGTGTGTGTGTGTGTGTGTGTGTGTGTGTGTGTGTGTGTGTGTGTGTGTGTGTGTGTGTGTGTGTGTGTGTGTGTGTGTGTGTGTGTGTGTGTGTGTGTGTGTGTGTGTGTGTGTGTGTGTGTGTGTGTGTGTGTGCGTGCGTGCGTGCGTGTGTGTGTGTGTTTTCATCATCATGAACTATACACAAAGTATTTATAATGGGATCAACAATCGAGGGGCAAGGGCCATAGTAACATGATAAATAACATACATCAAGGGATAGAATAATATCAATATAAACCAAAGAACATAAATTACAAGCCAAAAATAAACATGAATCAAGGTGAAATGCAATGGAGGAAGCTACATGAAAGGCATGCCACATAGAATAAAATATTTAAAATAGGCTATGTATATAAGATTATATCATTGAAATGTGAGGGATAAGCTAGCATGACTAACTGATAATCTTGTCTATCAATCTACAAAGATAGGACCAAAAACATAGGGAGTCAAATACATCACTAAAAGTATTGGAAATATTATAATGAGATATATAGTAACATGAATCACCATCAAGAGTATGGTCATGATAGATATGGTCTAGAGGAGTCACCATAACCTCTTGGAAAGAAGCACTTGTATTAGTTTTAATATTTTGTTTCATAGTTGAACTATTTAAAGGTGCTTGAGCATGAACATATGCAAGATGTGGTAATAAAATATTGTAACATGGATGATTAGGTAATTTTAATTTAGGTGGTGTAATTTTATGAGTTGTAACTCTAAACATTGTGGATGTAAGGACTATAACTCTAGAATTTATAAATCAAGGAATTAAAAATGTAGATATAAGAATTCTAGGTACCATAATTGTTTAATATGTAATTCTATAATATGTATCACGAATTTTTATGATTTTATATTTAGGAAACACTTTTGATAATATATCATGTTTCTTTTGATGTTGTATGGGTAACTCATAAGGTGTGCCCCAAATAATAAGTAATATTTTTATCATGCATAAACCTAGGACATTGGTGTGATGTGGAAGGGATAGTTCCCATTTGATTTAGCCATGGGAATCCAATTAATAGATAATATGTATTATTATCTTAAAATACACATAATCATACTTAAATGGTCATAGGACCTATGGTGATTGATAATGTGATACCCCCAATAAGTGTCTGTGTAAGACCATCATAACTCTTAAGAACCATGGTTGTACCAAGTAAGTCTTTTTTACTATACCCTCTACTCTCTACTAGAAAATAATGACATAATATATAATTTCTGACTTGAAAGATTGTCTACCATAATGCCATGTATAATCATAGTATGTGAATTTACAAAATACTGTATAAATAGTGGATTGTTGATAGTTCATCAATTGGAATATCATGCTCATAAAACATGATATACAAGCTCAATTTTGTAGCTTGTGACCATATCTATAATACTATATATGATATTTTCATTGGAAATAATTGGTTTTTTTAGGTATTTGCATGTGAAAATTATCTTACTTTGATGAATCATGTTTTGAAAGTGGATTTTTAACTATTTGTAGTCATTGGTTCATTGTAGCAATTGATTCATTTAATTAGTATTATGTCATTCTACTTGAACGCCATTACTATCTATTAGATATTGTATCTTATGTCTCAATTGAAATCATCTATTGGTAGTATGTCCTAAATATCAATGGTAATCACAAAAGGAATCCACATCAAAGTCTTTGGGTAAAGTTTAAGATGTATCCAAATCACACTGTAGAGCTAAAAACATCATGTTTCACTCAAGATATCATTTAATCATTTAGTGATAAAGTTCAAATAACCTTGTAAATTGTGTAAGAGATATATATGGTGGAATAATTTTTTTCAAAAAATTCCCCCATTCTTTTTCATGAAATGGAGACTCCTTGGATTTTAATGAATTTATCTTAGTAAACACATGTTTCTTAGGATTTGATTTGTAAAAAATATTGATATTTAATTAACATTTGAAGACAAAATATTTAGCATGATGTTGTTCTTTATTTACGATTCAATTTTTTTTAAAAGTGCTTAGATGCAGGTCCATATGTGTTAATCAAAATAATTCATAAGTCATCCTATACTCTTGAGTTAAATTTTAAAGAGGCCTTGTTGAAAATTTATTTTGACAAATTTATTTAACACAAATTTGCACTTAGTCATAATTATTCACATTCATTCACATGGTGTCACATCATACCTCACTTAACACTAAGTTATCTCAATCTACGTGTCACATTTTCATGGTGTTCAAATCACACATATTATTATTTAAAACCTCTAAACATTAACATATTCCACATCTCTTCCACACATTAAATCACATCATATAAACCCATGGTCATTTTTATTTACAGTGGAAATTTTTTTCTACAAGGTTACAATTCATTGGGGAAGTGTTATGTGTCAGAATCATATTCAATCACAACTTAGTAATCAATCATTTTAAACATAGAACTACATTATGGGAGTGTGACCCATAAAAACATGCCAAGTGTTAAAATTATATATAGTCTCATTCTTGTATTCTATTATCTATATCAATTAACAATAAAATGTTATAGTCTACAGGAATGTGATCTTATTTCATGCAACCACATGTCAAGACCTCACATCTTTTCAATAATAGGGTTACATTATGATAATGTGACCTTATCACATAGTGCCACTTTTAATTATTACATAACACCCAAACACTATAAAATTTAAAATAAATACATAATGAGGATACTATTCATGTTTTTGAAAACTATGATCCAATAAACAAGTGCCACTTGTTATCACCACACTTGTTCACAAGAAAAATAAGTTTTACACTCAAATTTTAAAGAAAGGATATGATTATGCTATATGATTTCATATAAAAAAACATAAATAAAGTGTCACAACAACATCCATCTATAAAAAATGCAACTATATAAAGATATGAATAAACACAATACAAAGAGAAGTGTAAATACTTACTCATAGCAAGAGGTTGACTGAGCACATAATTACCCCTATTGAAGTGAAAATTAAAGAGAATGTGTGGTTTAATGTATCCATAAAAACAACACATATAAAAAAACAATTTGAATGGTATGATTTGTATTAAGGTCATTTAATTCAATTAATTCACATGAATGAAGTTTATTTTTTAGTCATTCAAAACTATTTAGATGTGATTACATAACTAGATTGCATTCAAATTAGTTAAATAAACTCACAAAATTCTTTTTCTTCAATTTTTTAAACCTACAACTTTAGAATGAGTCTATTTCATTTAATAAATCAAAATCAAATTTCTTTTTATTAAGAAGATTTCAAATTCACCATGTAAGCCAACATGGAAAATATTTGCTCATTCGACATTGATCATAGTTTTATAGACATAAAGTTTGATTTTGATGCATTGGGTATGGGCCTAGAACACTATAGTGTTATCTTTGATGAAGTATAACACCCTAATAATGAGAGTGATAATGGAAATCTTCCCTTGGATTTAATAAAATATTCATCATAAGTTACAACAATTAAAGTGGATGGTGTACACTTTGCAACAACAAAACCTAAGGTATACCCATGTGTAGACCTAATTTATAATGGTTTTTACATTCAATATTGTAATAATGACATAATGAACTCACTCAAGAAGAAGAATATAATAGAAAAAAATTTTGGTGTTTCTTATGAAGGATACCACGGGTTTCTAAAGCCAAATATTATCTACAATCAAGAGGTATCCCTATAATGGTTCAACAACAAGGATGCTAGAGAATCCCTTAGAGATTGGGTTGATGATGAAAAATAATTTGTTTATAAAAAAACATTAATTCCATTCTCATCAAGTATTTTATACAAGCATTTAAACTAGGGATGGCTTTGATGAATAGAATATTTGGAGTTGTGGACATAACACATGTATATGAGAGGTGGATACCCATGCTATCTATGATAATAGATGACATAAAAATCCTTACCTTGGGAGAAATTATTTAGTATAACATAACACAACATGTTTTAAGGGTTAATAAGCTATGTATTTTTACATGTTACAAAATTTAATGAACATAATTTATGCAAGGGTGGATTTTTAAAATATTATTTCATGGACTCCTAACTCTAAGGTACTAGTTAATTTATCCTTTCTAAGGCTATATATTCACAAATATAGGGAAAACATTTAGATTATGGCTAACCTATTCTATCCACCAATTTACATGGATATGAATGAAAATTCAATGCCTAGGTTATTTGAAGAAATAAAAAGATCATTGGAAACTATTGCATCATATTGGTATTTTTAAGATTTTACCATAATTAGAGTGGAGGGTACACTAAAGGCCCCATCAAAACTACCCAAATTTATCCTAGGAAATTTGGTAGAGCAAGAAATCATATATTAAATCATTCATAGATTTGATGGTGATAATAAGATGAGAAAATAAGCCATTGTGCACCCACTACCTCTTAGAATTAAGAGATCATATTTTAAGGTGTGGCACTCACTAGCTAATGTTGTATTCCACAAGTCTTAATTTTCACTTCTTACTAATGAGATTAGAAATTGGGACCCTGACTTCATAGTGGATTCACATTTAAGGCCACTAAGAGGGAAATTTTAAGTTGTATACCACCATGATCCTTACACTTTGGATCATGTATCAATGTCCAAGATGAAGATGAGGTTTAAGGAAAATTCATAATGTTGGGTTCAATAAGGAGGAGTATAAGAGATACCAAAGTCATTTGATCCTGAAGAGGACTCCAACTAATGATCACCTTCAAAGGATAATACTATAAGGTCTTCCATCCATACTTTTTTCTCAAATAGAAAATCCTCTACCTCAAGTAATGCAATCCCCACCACCAAGTCCTCCAATTCAAAATAATTTTGTGGAAAATTCTACTAAGTCACAATGACAAACTTCAAAGGGTAATAGAGGAGAGCAAGCCCATGTTTCTAACCAGAGTCCTTAGGATATTCATCCATCATCTCCCTCCATGATTAAGTTAGCTTATGTGCCATTTTCTTCCCCTCATCTTAGTCTAATAAAAAAGGATAATGGTGAAACCATATCCCCCAAGATGGATATTTCAATCATAAAATTTTATAACAGAGTATGTTTGAAGGTATCCATTATTGCTATAACTATATCACATGTTACACTAGTCAAAACCACCATTATGGATCCTTTTTTTTCAAGCATTAGTGTGTGTGTGTGTCTCAATTGGATGGAAAATCTCTTTTAAGGACTCATTCATAGTAATCCAAGCTCAAATTATACCCACAACATCATAATCCATGGTACTTATTTCATAAGCTTCCCCTAGTTAGCAATGATAATCCATTCCCATGCCTACTATAATGCTATACAAATATTTCATAGTGATAACAACAAATGAATCAAATAGACAAGTACCTCTAAAATGGAAACTTGTGTTTGTTTAGAACCAAACATTATCATCCAAGGATACATTTCAAATTTTGATCCCTCTCAACATCACTCCTCTTCCAAGGTCATGATTATTTCAAGGTTTCCTAACATTATCAATATAGCTATTTCAAAGCCTAAGGATCCTATTGTAAAATTAAATATGGATTAATAATAGTTACGTGTTATCTTATAGACAAGGAAAGTAGTGCCCCAAGGAAGTGGCGTGACCCAACCTTCCATACCATTGTCATCAACCACTTTCACTACAACTCAAACTGCTTAATAACCCACATGTAATGTATTTGTACTATACATCCCCTCCAATCCTAAATTTTTTATATATATTATAAATCCACCACCTCCTACACTACTTACCTAGCCTTGTATACTAGAAGGAAATATTGGATACAAAAAATGTAAATTTCCAAATTACAGAGGTAGGAGTTAAAAATTATAGATAATCATAAAATAATAATGAAAGTTTAGCAAGCAACATATTTAATTAATATTTTCACAAGAAGGAAAGTTACAAAAGCATATGAAACTTTCACCTATAATGCTAAAGAGAAAATTTCCACCTTGACCAAGAAGATACAAACTAGACTAGGTAAAAGGAATGAATCTGAATAGGACCCTGAATCAGTTATTGTTGCCATAAGGGATATGAATAGAAAGGTTTTTAAAATACTAAAGTAGAAAGTGAAAATATTAGAGATATAAACAAAAGATGTATTACCTAATAATTTGTTATGGATGTTAAAAAGGAATTGGAATATTTCTACACCTTGTTAGTTATCATTGTTGAATCTAAGAGTAAAATCCTTGTTTTGAGATAAAAGGTTAAATTATATCAACATGAACTTGTAAAATTGGAATATTTATTGTAAATCCTTATCAAGGTAGTCAAATCAATCATATTTATTTATATTCAGATAATCCCTTTAGTGTAAATTAATGTATTGAAAACCTAGGTGATCAACATGAAGACATCCATTCATGAGTGGGATGGTGAAATGCATGAAATAATTTAGGTTGTTGATAAATCTATAGAAAAAAGTTTAGAATTATTCTAATAAACTAGCATAAATGTAGTTTTTATGTTGAATGGGAAATTAGTTCCCCACATTAACTTCACTACCCAATTGGTCCCTTTCATGTCAAGTTTTTGAACAAAGGATAACTCATGAAAATAAAGGATAGTTAAAGAGGTATTACATATTCCACTATAAAATCATGATTTATTAATAATAAAATATAAATTAATCTTCAATTACATAAGTAGTTTTAAAAGTGGTATTTATTTTGACAAGCCAACATGTAAGACTAACTATAAATATTAGCTCAACTACCTCAGTAACTTTAACAACCACTCAAGCACAAAGTCAACTATAGTTATCTAGAATTATATTCATATTATAACACTATAATTTCATGATTATTGCTAAAATATGGGATTTAAAAGGGATCATACCCTTTAACAAAATCTAGAAAAGATATATAAAAACAATACCAAAATTAAAATAATAATAATAATAAATAGGCTAGACAAAAGTCACAAAGGACAAACTATAACAAGACATCAACAAAATACCTCCTCTAGTAAAAAATACATTGAAAAATGTGTCAAAAGCACATATGGAAGTAACATAGAGAGCTAGTGTCCAAAAAGGTCCTAAAAAATCTCCACTATCTCCCAATTTTCCTTTAGAGTTTGGAGCTATATTTAGAAGGACACCTCCTTAGTTATCTCTATTTTATCCCCCTGTTTCTTCTCCTTACCCCTTATTCTCTTATCAAGGACTTCTTAAGGGTACCCTTACTCCTCTTGAAGTTCTCATATAGTTTCTTGATGCTTGAAGAATATTTTTTGATGGTGTCCTTACTGATTGAGATCACCTACTTCACTTTCCCTTTGATGGGTTGTACTTCATTCTCCACTGTCTCTAGATTGTTTTTACCATCAACCATGTCTTCTATGATTTATCATATATCTTGGAATAAGTTGTAATGCACAATATCCTCTTAAGACCCTATTTTTTTAGTAGTTTTCTCCATATCTAATGATAAATGCATATCCTTGAAGTCTTTTTGCATCTTCTTGTTCTCATTGAAAAATTATTTCATTATATACATTTGTAGTTTAAGGGACTTCTCCAATTTATCAATTATCTTTACTTGGTCTTCCTCTTTCATAATTTTCTCCTCCTTAGGGCTATGATTAGACTGAATAAAAAATAAATTATCATCCTACAGGTCTAGATCACTAAAGTACAAGAGATGGGTATCCAATATAAGGATAGGAATATCTTCATAAATATCAATAGGCTTAGGATATGTAGTCTCTACCTTCTCTTTCCCTTTGTTTGAATTCAGCCTAGGGTCTTTCTTAGAGGTCAACAATGATTTTGAAGTTTGGGAAATGTCAAGGGAATACAAATCCTTTGTTTGTTTGGATACTTTAATTATTAATAAGTGACAATATAATTTTAGCTATGGAAATCTTGTTTATTACATGCATTCTATTTTTTATCATGACATTTCCATCAATGGCCTATTTATACATTGTAATTCACCTCCAAAATGGGGGAATATTTCACTAATATAAATACAAACTTTAGAATTTGTAGGAAGTTATGTGAGGTTTATTATTATTTTCTCATGTTATATATATTCATGACTAATTTTAATTGAGTTAATTATTTTATGAGATTAATGTATGTTTACAATTTGAAATTTTTATATTGAGTTTTTAACTATTCTAATTGTTCTATATGTGGGGGTTTCAATTTATTTATAATTTTATAAATTTATTTCATATCAATATATTTCTAGGTGCAAGCTACATAATTTGTTTAAAAATAAATCTCCTTTGACTCTCTGTTGTATCTTTTTCACTCTGTATTTTTAATATAATAGGGTAGACATTAGTTTATCTAAATTATTGATCTCATTAAGTTAATTTTATATAGAGAGTATTATTATTGATAACATAAATCATCCTTATTTTCTACCTGCCTAATCCTCTTTTTTATTTTTTATTAGATCCAAACCACCTTAGTATAGTTTCAAATGTGAATAAATCCATCCTAGATTTAGACACAATCATTTGATCCTATAAGTAGAGTGACCTCTCATAATTCCTTAAGGTAACATATATATACATTAACACAATTGATATTCTACCACGTGGTTTTATATAAAATTGAATACCGTAATTCATGCCTTGGAGTGGGAAACCATCCATCCTAAAATGAGAGGGACTTGTCTCATTAAATTATAGGAGTGGGTTTAAAAATTATTAAACAAGTAAATTCAGTGATTTAATAAGGTACTCCATCAATATGTTGATAAATAAACATTTTCAAATCATATTCACATTGTATTTTCCATATAGACTTATTAGGTCCAATTTTGAGTCTAGATTATTATTATTACAACCTCTAAAGGTTTACCATAGATTGAGATCTAATAAGGGAATGCCAAAGCATTAAATAACATAAACAAATTCACTACCAATTTAACCCTTATTAACATATAGTAATGGCTTGGATTGCATGATCCACTATTAATGTACCTGAGGATATCCAAGACCTACCAAGAAATTTTGAGAAGTGCCTTCCTTTATTCATTCTTGTTGGGGTGTGGGCATATGAGGAACACATAAAGTTATTTAAATATTATTTGAGACTTTTTAATGTCATCCATGAGGATATGGAAGGAAATATATTACTATTTAATTTATAGGATGCCACATATGATTGGTTTCTTAACCTTACTGAATATTAAGTTACTAGTTGGACACAATTCATTGATGTTTGTGTAGCCAAATTTGGATAATTTATTCATTTAGGTGTGTTATACCAATTTTATGAAAGCATAAAGAGAGATACTAATGAACCAATTAGATATTTAAATTTAATATTTTAAAATGTGTACAAATATTTCACCTTATTATATAGACCAAATGTTATGCTAGCACTTGAGATGTATAAAACTACTTTGGATTCTATGACATCTATCTTCCTATAGAGGGATCTAAATATTCAAAATCTTAAATATGCCTAAAAATAATCAATTTAGGTAAACAAATAATTGTGTTGATGATTAACTACCCCCTATTCCCAGAATGCGGACCCTCCTTTCTTCAATTCTAAAAGTGCCTAAGATGCTAAGTGTAGTAAATCATTTTCTTTCATGGACTTGATTTAATCTACCATTACTTATGCTTTTGAAATTTTTGGTTAATCACTCATGTTGTAATAAATATTGATTATTATAAATATTCAAATTATTACAAGTCTTCTACATGTTTTAGATAATGATGAATTATTAACCATTGATGGTTCAATAATGTGTAGACAAGCTTTTGCTAAGGAAGTGCAACCTAGCTTTATAATACACATGAACACAACAAGATTCACTGGGTCTTATTGAACTAACATTATATTTTATTTAAGGAATTTTATTTAATTTTTTTCTTTAAACTTGTTTAAATTTTCTTGGGATGGTTAATGACATTTCTAGAAAACTAATTTAGATTCTCACTTTAATTTGTAAGACATTAATTTAAAGTTGTGGTTTATGATGTCTTGATAGACATCAAAATTAAAACCATGCAATAAAATATAGGTTTCCACCTCATCAAGCCTCAAAATGACATTAAGATTCATCGTGTCCTATGTAAGACACCTAGATCAAATCTACCAAGTTTGTGAGCTACGTGGAATCATCTAGAGAGCTCATAAGAAGACAAGTCATTGGAATTCAAATCCTAGGGCTACATGTCAAAATTTTATCCCCCATGAGAAATCCCATTCAATTAGAGCCACCATGCATCCCTCACATGTCCCACTATGATCCAAAAGCCCATGAGATGCCCTCGTGTGTCTCAAACATGACTAACCAAACTTGATCATCCTTCTGAGGTGATGTGTGTCCCCTAAATATTCATCTAAGGTCACTATATGTCCACACCATATTTTATCCATCCAAAGCTCATGAGAGTTCACAAGGTGGAAGTCTAGGAGCACTTGATCCATTCAATCAAGGATTGATGGTATATAGTTTTCCCATGCACCTTTTAAAGATGGCACTTGGTAGAATAACAAACAAAATCCTGTTAGATTAATGCATGTCCCTTTTAGACCCATGCAATGATGTCTCATGTCATCCTTACACCATTTCTATTCAAGATCCACAAAATCACCTTTGAGAAGGATGTGTGTCTCCACTTGAACCACATGATTAGCACCAACTTATTTATAGTTGTCTAAAATCCTTTTGGAGGAGACACCTAGTAAAAAAATCTATGATTTGCTTCTTAAAGAGCCACCTGGAATAAGAAAAACTATGATTTATCATGAGAGCAATGTGTGGCACTCCCATGACCAATCAAAACTAAAAGGCACCACCTAAGAGATCACCACAAATTTAAAGATGCCATATGGTATAATAAAGATGTGTCATCACTCAAATATACATTCTAAGAGTCCATGAGGTAATCAAAAGGTGACAAGTATCTAGACTTTGAGTTGACTAAGTAGCTTAGTCATATTTAAACCCCATAAATATCTAGCTAGATCTAAGGTGGTAGCCACATTTCAAAAGGTGGTAATATTTTGATTTAAAGCTAAAATTGATGGTAAATCAAAGTTAAATTAAAGATAAATTTGAATTTTGGTGTAATTTATTTTCAAAATCAATAGTTTGAAGATTATTTCAAATATATGCAAAGTTGATAAGCTTGCCATTAATATGACATGAACTAGAATCACCATCAACCTTAAATTAATAAAAGTGATATTTTAAGAAGCAACACAATCAAAGCTATTTTTATCTTCATTTTGAGCTATACGTATTTGATTTTTCTACTATCTGCACTCTCATAGTTCAATAAAGCTAAAGATGTTTACAAATTGCACTCCTGATTGCCATTGTTAAAGCTTGAAGTTGAAAAAGGTACCAAAAAGGCATTGATTTCTACCTATAATATTGAAATATATGGCATAATTAGGTCCCTCCACTCTAGGTATGATAATTTCCTTTGGAAAAGATGACTTCCTATTCCAGTATGGTACTTTTGTTGTTTTTAAGGACATTGAATTCATTCCTAAAACCATAACATATGGCAACCTAAAGTACAATATAATTTACTTCAACATTGAAGAAACTAGGGAAATTATTGATGATGATACCATGCCTCATATAATATAGTTAGCTTCCAACATCCTTGTCATCAAAACAACCTATCTCCATAAGGACATAGTTAAGCTAGATGTCATGCCATGCACTGACCTAGTTTATAGCATCTTTGGGAGATCAAAGTGTGAGGATGGGTTTCTCAAATCAATATCCTAAGGGATCCTAATTTCCTTCATATTAGGTCCAATATCTAAGAATTATTATGACCTCCCCTCCCATAAATTGAGTATAATTAGGTCATCGTTGATAATTGGTATGAGGTACACTCCCCAAATAAGGTCTTAGATAAATGGGTGACTAACCCAAATGGATTTGTCCTCGTGGATGACCAAAGGACTTTGCCTATTCATCAATTTAGGAAAGGAGTTAGGATTGGCCTCATTATCCTTAATATAATATTTTGTAGTCCACACATCGACTATGTGGACATAAGGACTCATTTATTGTTGTATATAATCTTGGAGGATCAATATATTCCCCCACTTATGAAAATCATCAATAAAAATTTAGTATATGCAATGAATGATACTTAAATAATGGTGCCCCATTCTTCATGATGAGTTACCTATTATATGTAATCTACATAACTCCCCAATTAGGCTAAAATTCATGGTCTCCTGAGTAACATAAAGTTGTGCCCCAATTATTATCTTTAATGCACATTCATTGATTCAGACATAACATTAGAGTGATTACATAAGGATTCTACCCAGTTATTTACAAATAAATCACTGAGTGTGGTATTTTAAGGGTTCCCTCAGAGGTTAAAAACACCTTGATAGACATGGGTAACTACTAGATGTAACTAGATTACATAGTCATTAGAATAGAGGGAGTGATAGTGGATCCTCTTAGATTACCAAGGTATGTGCCAATGAAGTTGGATGAGGAAGATATGGCTTATCAACTTCTGTATGGAGTTGATGGCATCTTCAAAAATAAGAAGATAGTCCCCTAAAAGGTTCCCTACAAGTTGGGAAGAACCAACATCACAAAGTGGCATGATGTTATTGTAGCTACTAGGCATAGGAATTTTTACCTATTGCTTAAGCATGACTTCAAACCTTAGGACCCTAACAATGTCATTCCAAAATATCTCTTAAAATTTAAGAAAGATATAGTAATGGAGTATAAGCATCAAGAATAAGTTCATGAATGGATATACAAGGATGCAATGAATGATGAAGTGGTCCTCAAGAATGCATCAAGGAAGGACATAAAGCTAGATATGAGGCTTGATAAAGAGAAGAAGGAAGACATTATTAGGTATCAACCACCATAAAATCATAGGAGCATGTTTGATGTGAATTATGAATAAGGACAAGATGATGAGGAAGAAGACAATGTTCCTTTTATTAGGAATAAACCATGCAGACCTCCACTTCTTACCACTTTAAGCAAACAGAGCCTGCCTCCAAGATTTGAGTAAGGAGGATCTAGCATCCAACCTAACCCCTCCCAAGGTCCCACATTGATCTCTATATCTATCATGGGAACTATTATCTAAATCCTAGATCAACTTGATCTTACTACCATTGACCTTGGTGAATTTCAACAAGGTAATGAGCTATCTATCGAATAACTACAAGCACTGGCTAGGAGGAACATTAAAAAGGTTTACAAAAGGAAGAAGGAGCCCAAAACCACTATGAGAGGGGTAATACCTCCTCCATAAGCTTCTTAATTGATAGTAGATCCTAGAATCACACTTTAATATCCTAATTTAGGTACTCTCCCACTACCTTCTTTCCTAATTACTAGTATAATTGCTTCTACTTCTACTTCTACATTTACTCCCCCTACCATTGTTTTACCATTAGGTCTAACATAATCAGCCCCTACAACTACCACTACTTAACCTTTAACTTAGACTATCATCAGCCAAGATATCACTTCCTTTGAATTCAAATTCCCTCATTTTATTTCTCATGACACTAAAAATATTATTTATTCCTAGGTAGCCACAATAGATACCTCACTTACTATCGGTTCCCCTATACCTACAAGGCCATTAAGGCCCTTTTCAAAGTTTTTCACCTTTAAAAAGCCAATTAATATTACTATGATTTTAAAGGTGAGTGTGCCTCCAAATTTGACTTAATTTATCCTTGATATGGGCCCTTAAATATCTCTATTTAACACATTTACGAAAATGTACTTGATGAATTTGCACATTCCTACTATATCCCTAGCCTTTGCCTCTACCTAGGCACCTCTATTAAAGCTACCTCCAACAAATACAACACCTACTACTACATAAAATTGGGTCAAAGACATTATAAAGACATATAGACAAGAGAGACCTTAAGTGGTCCTCTTTGCACCTCAAATTGGGATGAGATTTGATATTGTCATAGGCATAATGAAGAGGGTGGTGAGAAGGCAAGTTGAGGAACCAAATTACAACTTAGTTATGGACCATCAAAGTGAATATTCCCTCTTCACTTTGATAAGGAAGAGAAATGATATACCTGGAGAGGTGGATGAATATCAAGAGGAACCTATGTTCATAGTCTAAGCCCAAACAAAGTCCACAGTAGACTTGATGAAGGGGATGTAGAAAGAGTTGAAAAGGTTGAAAGAATAGGCACTACCTATAGTACTATAAAATAATATAATCTAAGTCATCAACTTATATAAATTAATGAAGAGAAGACAGGAAGATGGGACCTTATAGTTTAATGTGGTCATCAAATTTGACCATAAACTTACACTCTATGATTCTAAGTTGGCAAACCTAGCTAGATTTGTGAGTAATAAGTTCTCACACCTCAAGGTTTTGCCACTTGAGGATATAATTCATGTATAGACCATCTTGACGAATAGGAGAAGGATATTGAAGAGGTGGCTAGATCAAGTTAAGGATACAACTACATCCTTTGAGAAGATTGAATTTAATATTTCCCTCTTATTAAAGGATGTCATGGTCACTAGGGTGAGCAAACCTGATAGCACCTTCATGGATGACCAATAATTTAGGGATCAAATTAATTTATTTTTTTCCATGTTCTAATAGGACATTTATAAGGCCAATATAGCTACTGAGGTAATGAGAATTGTGTCTTTTTCCAACCAAAGGATAGAAAGAGCTGAGGCCATTAAAGAAGGTTAAGGCTTCTACTTGTAGAACATGGTAGGCTAATTTAAGAAACACTTAATTTATTTTGGCCTATGATCCTAGACTTTATCTAAATATAACAAGATTACTTATCCTATGTAGAGGTTTGGATGAAGGAATAACTAGAGAAGAAATAAAAGAAATAACAATAGGGATCTCAATAGCTTCCTCTAGGACCTTAAGGAATATTTTGTTTACTTTTGTAAATTAAAATTTAGAATATTCCCATTGTAATATGTGGCATTTTAGACACTTTCATGCATTTGGGTGCATTTTAATGGGCCCACTTTAACTTGTATAAGCAACTTTGAGGCTTATATATAAGGGTATTCCCCCTCATTGTAAATCAAAAATAGTTGTTATACAACTAACACAAAAGAGCTAATAATTTGAGAGAATGTCTATGTGATTTATTGTGAATTATATAGTTTATATTTCTCATGCTCTTATATGAATATTGGTTTCTCTTCTTCAAGATAATTTGGCAATAACATTCAATATATGCATCTGTTAGTTTGAGTTCAACATTACTCTAACAAATTTGTTAATATATGTGTTTTGTTTCCATCTTATTTGTAACTAAATATGATTAAGAAATTTACTATGAATGAGTATTTTTGTGAACATATGCTTTTAGATATATGAATTTCCTTTCCTTTGAATATTTGACTACATTTATTTATCTTTGAGTAATACACTAGAGTTGGTGAACATTAGTTTTATATGTTTTTGTCATAGAAGTTAGAAGAATTGACATCTTTGATCATTTGAAGTAAACTCTCTTTTCTACTTTACCCTACCTACCCTTGGATCTACCCATAACCCACTTTACCTTAGCTCATTCTGTAAATATTCATTATTTGTTTGTGTTTTGGGAAATAATTAGCAAAACATAGAACAAATTCATAAAGATTAGTAGGAAATAAAGTGTCACTATGTATAATTTATTTTCCCTACAATAAAGTATGCTTGTAGACTCTCAAGTGGTGACCATATCTCTTCTATTATGTTATTTCTAGTATTAGTTGTGTAAAAAACTCAAGACCCAAGTCTTCCAAGACTTAAAATTGAGTTCGTTACTTCGTCCCCATTCCCTAGTGACACAAGGAGCACATTAAGTGCATCAATAGGAAGAGAAAATATAGTGCTATAACGAGGGCCATTATATAATTCATGAATCTTTGTATAATTGTAGTGTACTTCATTAAATATATGCATAATCATTTCAAAGTACGTAAATATTTTTAAAGAACACTAAATATCTACATTCTTTATATGAATCCTTGAATTTTTTTATAAGAATATTTACATCATGTGAAAGATTTCATCAAAGTTAGTGTTCATTTGTATAAATTTGGTAAATAACCTAGATATTTATCTAAATATATGCAAAGATAGGTGAAATATCCCATTATTTAGGCATATTGAGGGTTATTTTTATCATCTATGCAAATTTTAATGGAAATTTTGTAATTAATCTAGATATTTGTAAGAATGTGTGCAAAGATCAATATCTAAGACCTCACTTATACTAGATCTAGGCATTTAAAATCATATTTTCTCTAATATTTTTAAGATTAAGTAAACATTTGAATATATTTTTGCTTAAAGATGTTTTGAAATGCTAGTCTAACATTGATCTTTATAGGTTAATGTGTAAAGTTAATAATATTTATGCAGGGATTGAAGTTTTTGAGGTATTAAGGCTTGGATCTTCAAAGATCAAGGTAAAAATACTTGATCTAAGGCTTTTTTATACAAGGTTGATTAATATTTTAAATATCTAACATTTGTGAAGCTATCTTTGAAGTTCATTTACTTTTAATACATTTTCTACATCCTGGAGTTGCCTAAGATTAGAACCAGATCCTGATCTGAACCCAAGGTCCCTTTAACATCCCTAAAACCCTATAAAAAGGCTAGATTAGGTAAAGGTAAGTGTAGGAGGTATATGACTCATCCAAATTCTTTATCTAACCAAAATTTTAAATATCTCTTGACAATCATGGCATGGTTAGCTAGATCATCCATCAATGTCCCTGGAACTGTGCATGATCTACCAAGGAATCTAGAAAAATATTTTCCTCTATTCACCCCCACTAGTAGAGTAACTGTTAAAGAGCATATAAAGCCATGTAAGGCATATTTGAGGATGATTAACATGATCCATGAGGACTTGGATTTCCATCTCTTTCCCTTTACATTATGATACATGGATTATGATTGGTTCCTCAATTTTCTAAAAGAATCCATCATGGGATGGGGTCAATTAAATGATACTTTTATTGCCCAATTTGGTAGGGTAGTAAGCTCAAGAGTTGTGTACTAAAAATTTACCACCCTCAAAATGGACATAAAGGAACCACTCAGATCATTCAACACAAGGTTCCAAAAGATGCACACTTTGACATCCCCACCCTACAAGCTGGTAGATGATTTGAATTTATAAATATACAAGAATGCCTTAGACCCAATGACAAATATTTTCCTAAGAAGAGCCTTGAATATTGACATGTTACCTTTGGCATATGTTGAATCCATCTATATTGATGAGAAAATTCACCCACAGAGGCATCTTGCCTTTGTTTTACCAAACATCGATCCAATGATACCTACTCTAATTATCATACCCAACATGAATCAAAATATGCTTTCCTTAAACTAACTTCTAGTGATCAACTAGTTACTATTAAGCCATGTTTCACCTAACTAATAACTAAGATTCTTCAGCCAAGAAAATGTTATAGCACATCCTAAGAATAATATTAGTCAAATGATGGTGCTAGTAAATAATACCAATGTTCAAAATGTAACCCAAAATAAGAACTCACAGCCTCCAAAGGGAGAGTTAAATTCAATACAAAGAACTAATCAGAAACTCGATAATGATTTCTTGGATCTCAAAAAATAGATGGGAAATACTAGTGAGAGTTTCAATATAAATTATAACTTCTATAGATATAATAGACCTTTCAATATATCTAAAAATAACATCAAGCCCCCTTTGAGAAAATTTCTAGAGATCAACATTTGTGAGTTAGCCTTGCCTAACTAGTGCCAAGTGCACAATATAGCCAAATATGGAAAACTAGATTATGTCAAGTTCTACCATGCATTCAAATCCATTCAGAGACAAATGGAGGGGTTCAAGTTAAATCCCACTAATCAAAGCAATGCTAAAATCTTTGACAATACCAATGATGCCTCTAGATCCTCAAAAAAAATCCTCATAGTTGAGACTTATGATGTTCCCAGTCAAGATGAAAATGAACCTAAATACAATGCTGAGGAAATACATGATTTCCAATAATACTAGAAGAGCAACTATGACTTGATAAGTAAAGGTCAGAACCCACCTCTGATAACTTCCACCCCACCTAATAAAATAGATACACCTCTTGATGGTAGGACAAACAATAATCCTCCACCCCCTAAGGGTAAGGATAGTCATCCAATATTAGGAGTTACCTACACAACATTAGAATTTGTATATAACATAATGGAAGACATGAAAAGATCAAGGCAAAAATAATGTTGCATGAACTCACTCAAATAGCTAAATAACATGATTTACTATTGAAATCATTGAATTAAAATCCTAACTCTAGCAAAGCTAAGATGGCTCATGTAAATGTAGTAATGTATAACAGTAAGCATGAATTTCCACAATTTATATTACCTATAAGGATTTTTGGTTAGAATTTTCATAATTTATTGTTTGATTCTAGTGCTTTAGTTAGCATTATGCCTTTAGGAATCTATGAAATATTAGGACTCAACCTAGTCAAATAAGAGAAGGTAGTGGTGAAATTAGACAAGTCAAGAGTGAAAGTGGTGGGTGAATTATTAAATATTCATATGTAGCTTGAGCATAAGCCCCAGATCTAGTAGTTCATCAACATTAAAGTCATTGACATACCTGAAGCTTTTAGACTATTATTAAGTCATGACTATACTAAACCCCTAAATAGATATATGTCCACTAATGGTTCCCGTATGTGTCTACCTTGGCATGGGATCCCAAATAAAATTAAGATTGACCAAGAACCCAAAATGAAATACATGATCACATAATATAATGATAAGAGTGAAAAGGTAAATTACCAATCCTCTAACTTAGATGTCTACGCTTTGTAAACCACTAATGTTGTTGTAGATGATAAGGTGAAAAAAGAAAGCAAAGGTCCCTGGACATTGCACTTTAATGGTGAATGACCTAAGCAAGGTTATGACATTGGAATCATTTTTAAAAAACTTAAAGGAAAATAGTATCTATATTCTTATAGATTATAGTTCTCTTGTACTAATAGTTGAGTAGAATATGAAGCTCTTATTTTAGGACTTCAATTTGCAATCAAAGATAAGGTAAAAGAATTTTTAGTCTATGGTGATTCAGAATTAGTTGTTAACCAAGTTAGAAGTAGATATCAGTATAAGCTTTCTTGTCTAAGGAAGTATAAATTTATAGCCTGGGATTTAATTGAGTATTTTGACTCATTTAATATTGTTTCCTTACTCAGGGAGTAGAATCAATTTGTAGATGCTCTAGCTTTAGTAGCAGTAAACCTAGTTCATCTAGAGCCTTTGAAATTATAGGAGTTTACTATGGAAATAATTTCATGCCCCTCTATGCTAGATAATGTCAATCACTTCCACGGTTTTGATGATGATAAAAAGATAATTGACTTCATGTGTAGTGCTGGCATATTTGAATCTCACATTATTGATGAATAAGATGAAATTTCTAGATAAAATTCAAATGAAAACTAAGATGGAGCGATCCAATTCAAGGAGAACTGAATACCTAAGGGCATGATCTCTTTGGAAAGGATGTTTGACCTGGTAAGTAAAGAACTATAGATAAACAACCCAAGGTGAGCAGAAGGGATTTTAAGCAAATAAACTTGGGAGAGCTTACATATGAGGAAAGTATTAACATTAGTATAGTTTTCACTAATGAAGAGATGGAATAAGCCATTACCTTCTTAACCAAGTTCAAATACGTCATTACCTGGTCATATGATGATCTTAAGATATTTGATACTAGTTTGATTATTCACATTATCCCCTTAAAGGAGGCCTATAAACCCTTCAAACAAAGACAAAGGCCAGTGAATCTAGTGTTATAACCTATGATTTATAAAGAATTGAAGAAATGTTGGATGCAAGGATAATATTTCCCATATGACACTTAACATGGGTTGACAATATTGTGCCAATCTGAAAGAAGAATAGATAAATTAGACTCTGTGTTGATTTTAAAAACTTGAACAGATCCTCACATAAGGACAATAATCCCTTGCCATCTTTGGATGAGGTCATTAAGTTAGTGAGTGTGTATGTAATGATGTCATTCCTTGATGGGTTTTTAGTCTATAACCAAGTCCTAGTGAATAAGAATAACAAAATTAAAATTACCTTCACCACCAAATGGGGAATGTTTGCATACAAATGAATGCTATTTGGATTGATTAACATAGGAATAACTTTCCAGTGAGCAATGGACCATGCATTCCATATATTAAATGGTAAGTGCATCATTATATACATAGATGATATAACAATTTTCTCTAAAAATAGGAGATATCAGATGATGCATTTGGAATAAGTGCTAGAGAAGTGCAAGAGGTATGGGATTTCTTTAAACCTAAAGAAAAGTATATTTTCAGTAGCTGAAGGCAAACTTCTGGGACATGTAATCACTTAGGAAGGTATGACTATTGACCCTAATAGGATAAATTCAATTTCAAAGGTAGAGATACCTAATAGTAAAAAAGAGTTGAAATATTTCCTTGGTAAGATCAATTTTGTAAAAAAAAATATATCTTTAGTTTTGTAGAGATTATAAGACCACTCAACATAATGTTGAAGAAAGATGCAAAGATAGAATGGAATTTTAGAGAGAAGTCATTTCAAGACATTAATGATGCTATTATTTAAGATCCTATTCTGATAAGCTCAAATTTTATCAAAGAATTTTATCTATACTATTTTGCTTCTAAGCATACTATTACCACTATCTTGACATAGAAATAAGATGAAAAGGAACACCCCATAGCCTTCATGAGCACCAATATGAAGAATGTGGGGATTAACTATTATATTCTAAATAAGTAAGCCTACACACTAGTAAAGGCTATCAAAAAATTTAGACACTACATCCTGAGGAAGAAGATGCATGCCATAGTGTTTGATCTAGTTATCAAGTTGATGCTAGAATAAAATGAACTTGGAGAAGGAAGAGGGAAGTGGATGACTAAACTCAAAGAATATGATATATAATTAAAATATGCTAAGTTAGTTAGAGTCCAAAGTCTAATCCAAATTATTGCAAATACTGATCCACACATTAACATTTTTAAGGTTGAAGTAAGCCAAGTATCTAATGGTGATTAGTACAAGGATATTGTCCACTATATGATGCACAAAGTGTGTCCCCCACAACTCAAAAGAGAATAGAAAAGGGCCCTTGGGATGAAATCATCCCATTTTATGATCAAAAGAGGAGTCCTCTATAGAAAAACTATAAAGGGATCTATCTAAGATGTGTTTCTAAAGATAAAGCCAAAAAAATCATAGACAATTTCCATGATAAACTAAGAAGTGGTTACCCTTAAGGGTGTACCACAACACATAAAATATTGATATTAAGATACTCCTAGCCAACCATATTCAAGGATACCCACACTCATGCATGAACATGTCATCAATGTCAAGTGTTTAATTGATGTGAGATAAAAGTAACCATTCTTTTGCAAACAATTATTGAATTAAAGCCATTTGCACAATGGGCCCTAGACTTCATAGGAGTGATCAATCCTAACTCCTTAGTGGGATATAAATTTGTACTCACTACTATGGATTATTACACTAGGTGGATTAAAGTAGTAGCCTCCAAGAATAGTAGAGAAATTGGCATCGTCATATTTCTAAAGGAAAATATCATCACTCAGTTTGGGATGCCCTTGTCTTTAGTATTTGATAATGGCCCAGTCTTTACATTAATTGAATTCACCAAGTGGGAATATAATAACCAAATAGTCATCAAGTCTACTTCAAACTACTACACTTAAGGTATTAGAGTTATAAAATCTACCAACAAAAACTTGATGAATTCCATCAAGAAGTCTGTAGAAAAGAAACCCAAAGAATGGTAGTCCTTATTAAATTATGATTTATGAGTAGATAGAATGATATAAAAACAAGTGCTCAAGGTGTCTCATTCCTATTGGTCTATGGGTAGAAACCTATTTTTCATATCACATTGAAGCTTTCCACCTATGAATTTATGGCCAAATATATGGAAGATGGCAAAAGAGTGAAATATCGAATACTAAACATCATCCAAATGGAAGATGCTAGAGGTGAAGCATTGAAGAATTTCAACAAGCATTAGGGTGTTGTGAAGAGATTATTCACCAAATGAGCCAAAGTTAAATATTTTCATATATCAAACTTAGTCCTACTATGGGACAAGGCCCAAGAGAATAAATTATAGAATGACAAGTTAACTCCTCTCTAGATTGGATCATATCAAGTGGTAGAAATACTAGGTGAAAATGCATTCAAGATCAAAGACCTGCAAGGCAATGACTTAACCTTTCCAGTCAATGGGAGGTATATGAAACATTATTTCTATGTTTTTCTATCTTAAAATCTAGAAGGATAGTAAGCTTGTTTAGAGTTAGAGTAGGTAAGAGTAGAGTGGTTTGTTTTCTTGTTGCTTTCTTTCTCACTTTCTCTTTTTGCTTTCTTGTTGTTTCCTTTCTTGCTTCACTTTACTTTCTACTTGTTGCTTATTTTTTGTTGTATGCTATAACTTAGTAATAAGTCATCTGGACAAGAATTCATTTGCTCAATTTATGTTAATCTAATACTGAAAATGGGAAGAAGATATTGATGGTTTTAAACATTGGTCATCTAAAGTTTAGAAACCTATAACAATGTTCCAATTTAGAAAAGTTGGGCAGGATTAATTAAAAGTTAGTTTTTAATGAAAATCCTAAGTTATTTAGGGTTTTAATATAGTTTAGATGACTAAACATTTAATTATACTAGAGTTTAAATATGTGGGGACCATCATATTATTAATTAAATTCACTACATAAATTTCTAGGGCAGAATTTGATATCTAAAATTAAATTAGATCTAGCCTATGTCTTGACAAAAAATTACACCTAACTAATTCTAGTTCCTAACCATTCTAGTTTATGAGTGTAAGTATAAAAAAATGATACACCAATGAAGTGAAATAATAAACTAATTTTTCATTCCTTGAATGGGAATTTAGGCAATCTCTACCGAGGCTATGGAAGCCTGGATATTATTAGAGAAAGGCCAAGAGAGGAGCCAAAGGTATCTCTATTGGGGCTATAGATGCCTCGCCAGTAATAGATCAATGCCCAATCCATCCATAAATAAGCAAAGCATAATTATATAAAATCTTAAGAATGCTTAAGTCATTTCATATTTGATGTCTTAAAGCTTGACATTTATCACTTCTAAACCCAATGGCAGTGGTTAATGAACCTCAAAGCACAAGGTGTAAACTCTATTTCCAGCTTGTGGACTTTCATTAGTTTTAAAAAATAGTTTTGATACTGACTAAATATCATAATGAGATAACTAATTTTATATTCATCTTTGAACAAAATATCTAGATTTTAACATTTTTTAATGTTTCCTCATAGAGGTCTCCATTTTTTTATGATCAACTACCCCCTATTCCCAGAATGGGGACCCTCATTTCTTTAATTATAAAAGTTCCCAAGATGCTAAGTGTATTAAATCATTTACCTACATAGACTTGTTTTAATCTACCATTACTTGTGATTCTGAAATTTTTGTTTAATCATTCACATTATAATAGAGATTTATTCTTATAATATTCAAATTGTTACAAGTCTTCTTTAGGTTTTAGCTAATGATAAATTATTAACCGTTGATGGTTCAATAATGTATAGATATGATTTCACTAAGGAAGGGTGATCTGGCTTTTTAATACACATGAACACAACAAGATTCATTGGGTCTTATTTAACTAACATTATATTTTGTTTAAGGCATTTACTTGAAAAAAATTTACTTTGAATTTATTTAAATTTATTTGGGATGGGCAATGACATCTTCAAAAAGCTAACTTAGCTTCTTTATTGACTTTGCAGGATGTCAATTTAAAGTTGTGGTTTATGATGCCTCACTAGACACTAAAATTATAACCATGACATCATATATTTAGGCCTCATAATGATATGAGGATTCATCACATTCTACGTAAGACACTTGGAGTGAATATACCAAGTTCATGAGCTACATGGCATCATCTAGAGAGATCACAAGAAGACTAGCCATTGGAATTTAAATCCCATAGCTATGTGTCATAATCTTATCCCCACAATCAATCCCATGTAATTTGATCTACCATGCATCCCAATATGATCCAAAATCCCATGATATGTTATTGCATGTCTCAAGCATGACTAACTAGACTCGAACAACCTTTTGAGGTGATATGTGTCCCCTAAGGATTCATCTGAGGTCACCACATGTCTACACTATATTGCACCCATATAAATCTCATGAGATCTTGTAAGGTAGAAATCTAAGAGAACTCAAGCCATCTAATCAAGGTTTGATGGTATTTAATTGTTAGAGGCACCTTCCAAAGATGAAACTTGGTATAAGATCAAATAAAATCCCATGAGAGTGACATGTGTCCCCTTTAGACCTACATGATGATGTTGTATGTCATCCTTGTGCTATTTATATTTCAGATTGATAATATCACCTTTGAGAGGGATACATGTCTCTACTTCAGCTATGTGATTATCACCAAGTTGTTGACAATTATCTAAAAGACTTATGAAGGAGACATCTAGTAAAGAAAGTTGTGAATGACCTCTGAGAGACCCACTTGGAAAAAAAATCCAATTGACTTTGAGAGAAATACATGGAACTCTTATGACTAATCAAAACTAAATGGTACCACCTAAGAGCTTACCGCAAATTGAAATATGCCACATGGCATAATGCAGATGGGTCATCACTTAAAGATACATTCTAAGAGTCCATGAGGAAATCAAAAGGTGCCAAGTGTCCAAACTTTGAGCTGACTAAGCAACTTAGTCATATTTAAACCCCATAAATATCTAGCTGGATCTGAGATGGTAGCAACATGTTAAAAGGTGGAAATATTTAGCTATAAAGATAAGATTGAGGAAAAATCAAAGGTGAATTAAAGCTTGATTTAAATTCTAGTATAATTGATTGCCAAAAGCAATAGTTCAAATATTATTTCAAATATATTCAAAGTTGACAAGCTTGCCATTAATACAACATGAACCAGAATTACCTTCAACCTTGCATTAATCAAAGAGATCTTTCAAGAGGTGACATAATAAAATATATTACTATTTACACTTAGAGATATACACATTTGTTTTCTTTACTATTTGTACTCTCATAGTTAAAAAAATCTAAAGATGTTTACAAACTACACTCCTGACCACCAGTATTGAAGTTTGAAGTTACAGAAAGGTACCAAAAAGGCATTGATTTCTACCTAGAATATTGAAAGAGATGGCATAAGTAGGGCCCTCCATTTTGGGTAAGATCATTTCCTTTATAAATAATGACTTCCTATTCTAATATGGTACTTCAGTTGTTTTCAAAGACATTGAATTCATTCTCAAAACCATAACATCTAGTGACCTACATTATAGAAACATTTGCTTCAATGTAGAAGAAACTAGGGAAGTTGATGATAATGAGACCATGCCTCATATAATCTAGATATCTTTTAACATCCTTACTATCAATATAACTAGTCTCCACAAGGCCAAGGCCAAGCTAGAGGTCATCCCATACACTAACCTAGTTTACAACATCTTCAAGAGATCAAAGTATGAGGATGGGTTGCTCAAATCAATATACCAAGGGCTCTCGATTGCCTTCATAGTAGGACCAAGCTTTGATAAGTATTATGACTCCCCTTCCCACATATTGAGTATAAACAAGTTGTCATCAAAAAATGGTATGAGGTGCACTCCCCATAAAAGGTCTTAGATACATGGGTGATTGACCCAACTAGAGCTATCCTCATGGATGACCAAGGGAATTTACCTATTCATCAATTTAAAAAAGGAGTTAGAATTAGCCTCACTCTCCTCAATAGAATATTTGGCAATCAACACATCAACTATGTGGACATAAGGAATCTTCCACTACTATAGATAATCCTAGAGGATCAATAGATTCCCCACTTGGGAAAATCATTATCAATAATTTAGTATATGTAATGAATGACACTTTCAAGAATGGTGCCCCATTCTTCATGATGAGTTACTATTGGATGCAATTTATGCAACTGCCCATCTAGGACAAAGTTCATGGTCTCCTAAATGACATGAAGTTATGCCCCAATTATTATTTATAATGCACATTCTTAACTTTAGATGCAACATTAAAGTTATTTTAGAATAATTATACCTAGTTGTTTATAAATCAATCACTAAGTGTGAGATGCTGAGGTTTCCCCTAGAGGTTGAACAAACCTTGAGAGACATGGGTAACTACTGAATGTACCTAAATTACATAGTCATTATAATATAGGGATTGATGGTGCATCCTCTCAGATTACCAAGGTATGTGCCAATAAAGTTGGTTGAAGAAGATATGGCTTATAAAATTCTACATGGAGTTGATGGCATCTTCAAAAATAAGAAGAATACATTCCCCCATAAGGTTCCCTATAAGTTGGGTAGAATCAGGATTACAAAGTGGCATGATGTTATTTTAGCTATTAGGAATAGGGATTCTTACCTATTGACTAAGGATGACTTCAGAGCTTGGGACCCTAATAAGGTCATTACCAAAAATCTCTTCAAATTCAAGAAAGATATAACAATAGAGTACAAGCATAAAAAAAACGCATGAATGAATATAAAAGGATGTTATGAATGATGATGTTATCCTCAAGAGTGTAGTGAGGAAGAAAAAAGTTCTAGAGATGAGGCTTGATAGAGAGAAGAAGATGGAAGATATTTTTAGGTCTTGGCCACCACCAATTCATGGAAGCATGTTTGATTGAGATTATGAATAAAGATAAGATGAGGAGGAAGAAGACAATGTTCCTCTTATTAGGAATAGGCCATGCAGAACTCCACTTCTTGCCACTTCAAGTAGATAGAGCCTACCTCCAAGTTTCAAGCAAGGAATATCTAATAGCCAACCTAACCCCTCCCAAGAGCCCATATTGATCTCTACATTTTCCATGAGATTTATTCTCCAAAGCTTGGATTAACCTAATTATACTTCCATTGACCTTGGTGAATTGAAATAAGGCATTGATCTATATATGGAGGAAATAGAAGTAATGGATAGGAGGAACATCAAAAAGGTTTAAAAAAGGAATAAGGATCTCAAAACCACTATGAGAGGGGTAATGCCTCCTCCATCAGCTTCTTAAGTGACTATAGATCTCACTAGCACACCTCAAAATCTTGATGTAAGTACTCTCCTACTATCTTCTTTCCCAATTGATAGTACAATTTATTCTAATTATACATTTTCTCCCCTACCATTGTTTTCCCATTAGCTCCAACATCATCAGCCCCTAATACTATCACTGCTCAATTTTCAGCTGAAACTAGCATGAACCAAGCTAGAACTTCCTTTAGATTCATCTTTCCCAATTTTATTGTTCATGATACTTCAAATATTACTTCTTCTTAGGAAAATATAATAGATTCCTCACTTTATATTAGTTACCCTACACCTGCAAGTCAATAAAGGTCCATTTCAAATCTATTCACCTTTCAAAATCCACTTAATATTACTACTTTTATAAAGGTGAGTGTGCCTCCAAAGTTTCATTCATTTGTCCTTGATATGGGCCCTACAAGATATTTGTTTGGCACACTTGGATAAATAGACTTGATGAACTTACAAATTCTTTCTATATCCCTAAACTCTATATCTACACAAGCACCTCTATTGTAGACACCTCCAAGAAAGCCAACACCTACTTCTACCCCAAATTGGGATAGAGACATTATACAGGAAACTAGACAAGAGAGACCTCAAGTGGTCCTCTCTACACCTCAAATTGGGATGAGATTTGATGCTACCATAGGAACAATGAAGAGAGTGGTGATAAGGAAAGTTGAGCAACCACAATCTAGCTCAAGGGTGTCCCATGAAAGTGAAGATTCCCTCTTCAGTTTGGATAAGGAAGATATTTTTTTTCCCCAAAGAGGTGGATGAATATGCATAGGACTATATGTCTACAATCCAAGCCCCATCAAAGTCCATAGTAGCCTTGATGAAGTGGATGTAATAAGAGCTGAAAAGGTTGAAAGAATAGGCACTACCTATAGTGCAAGAAAATACTACAATCCAGGTCATTAATTTTTTTATCAATGTCTTCAACTTATACAAAGTCATGAAAATAAGATAGGAATATGGGACCCTATAGTTCAATGTGGTCATCAAATTTTACCAAAAACTTTCACTCTATGATGCCAAGTTGGAAAACCTAACTAGAGTTACAAGGATTAATAAGTTCCTATACCTCAAGGTTTTGCCACTTTAAGATATCATTCTTACACAAAGTATGTTGATGAATAGGAGAAGGATATTGAAGAGGTGGTTAGATTAGGTTAAGGATGCAACTACATCTTTAGAGAAGATTGAATTCAATATTTTCCTCTTATTAAATGATGCCATGGTCACTAGGGTGACCAAACCTAATGGCACCTTCATGGATGACCAAGAATTTAGGGCTCAAATGAAGATATTTGTTGCCATGTTCCAATAGAACATTGCCAAGGCTAAGATAGCTAATGAGGTAATAAACATTATGTATTTTTCCAACTAGTGGCTATAAAAAGATAAGGCCATTGAAGAAGCATTGAGGCCTATGCTTTCAAAATATGGTAGGCTAATTCAAGAAACACCTATTTTGGCCTATGATCCTAGACTTTGGCAAAATAGACCAAAATTACTTAGCCTGTGCAGAGGTCTAGATGAAAGAAGAGGTAGTGAAGAAACAAAGGTAGCAACAACAAGCATCTTAGTAGATTCCTCCAAAACCTTAAGGAATATTTTATTTAGTTTTGTAAATTTAAATTTAGAATATTCCCATTGTAATGTAGCATTTTATCCACTTGGATGTATTTGGGTGCCTTTTAATGGGCCCATTTGAACTTATATAGGCAACTTTGAGGCCCATATATAGGGGTATTACCCCTTATTTTAAATTAGGAATATTTGTTATACAACTAATATAAAATAGCTAAGAATTTGAGAGAATGTCTGTGTGTTTTATTGTGCATTTTGTGATTTCTATAACTCATGATCTTATATGACTATTGGTTTATCTTCTGTAGGCTAATTTGGTAATAAAATTTAATATATGCATATATTAATTTTATCTCAACACTAGGCTATAAAATCTACTAGTATATGTGCTCTGTTTCTATCTTATTTGTAACTAAATGTGCTTATGCAATTTACTATGAATGAGTATTTTTGTGCAATGTATGATATTATATATATGTATTTCCTTTCCTTTGAAGCTTCGACTACATTTATTTAGCTTTGAGTAATACACTAGAGTTAGTGAATGTTTGTTTTATATGTTTTTTTGACATCTTTGATCATCTCAAGCAAACTCTCTTTTCTGCCTTACCCTGCCTAAGCTTGGATCTACCCATGACCCACTTTATCTTAGCTCATTCTATAAATATTCATTATTTGTTTGTGTTTTGAGTAATAATTGGAAAATCTTAGAATAATTTCATAAATATTAGTAGGGAATAAAATGTCACTATGTATAATTTGTTGTCCATACAACAAAGTCTGCTTGTAAGCTCATAAGTGGTGACCATATCTATACTATTGTGTTATTTCCAGTAGTATTTGTGTAAACAACTCAATCCTCAAGTCTTCTAGAACTTAAAATTAAGTTCATTACTTTGCCCCTTTCTCTCTAGTGATATAGGGAGTTGTTAAGGTTAACATACCCCAATTTTTGAAAAATGGGGACCCTTGTGTCAAATTGTGCAAATTTGAACCTTAAAATTAAAAATTCACTTGATCAGAATATATGTATCATATTTTCATATTATTCATAACTCTCATTTAGATTAGCGAACATGTTTTCAGATGATCATGGTTTCACCCCTTCCAATGTTGCTAAAAATTATTACTTATGTTTTTTTATTATAGGTTCAATAGAATCTCATTTGGGCCCAAACATGCTTAGGGTTTTATGCTTCAATGTTAAATTGATATTTTGTTAGCCTTTGATCTATCAGGATTAATTGGATATATTTTTAGTCATGTTAAAACCCTATTATAATGTTTTAAACCTCGGTCCCTTTTGAATTAAATTCAAAATTATGTAGGAACAAATTACTTGGGAATACTTCAATTATGCCATAGACTTAGTTTAATTTTTATCCTGAGGCTTAGTCATGTTTTTCAACAAGACCAAACCTTAGTCTAAAAGTCTTATGATTGGTCCCTCTATGTCCCATGACCCCATGGTCTATTTTATTATTAGCATGGTCTAACTAATGTATGGTCCCTTTGTTATAAATGTTAGCCTAAAGCCTTACCCTAAGGTTTATCATATTTATTAATATAATAAAAACCTTAGGATAAGACTTTATGCTATGTCTTTTATTTTGAAAGGTCTAATTTAATATGTTTTAAACTTAACTTAAGACTTTATCCTAAATATTTATTCATATTTATTAATATTAATGAAAACATTGGTCCAAGATTTTAGCTTAAGATTTATATTATTCCCAAGATCTGACTTTAATATTTCCTATTATCCATAGGAACTAATCATGTTTGACTACTTGGATCAAAATATATGGCACACATTTGATCATATGGTGAAGATATAATAGTGCAAGATTGATGTTAAAAATTCAAGCTTATAATTCATAATAAATCTTGAACACATTCCCATCGATTGACAATATGTGATGCAGTGTACACAATCTGATCAATGAAGCATAGCAAGTCAAGACTTCAACCTAGCCCCATTATGAGTGAGAGGGTGACAAGTGTCACCACCATGGGAACTCAATCAAAGATCTAATGGAGTGTATTTGCTCAGATAGAAATGATCCAATGGTGTGAGATGAACATTGAATTTTCAAAAGCAACTTGGACCAAATAAGATGCCACCATATTGTGAAAGCATGTTAGCTCAACAAAACTAATAGTGCAGAGTGTAGGAATCCTATAGAGATACCAAGTGTCACCATTTTGATAAAATATTAGTGAATAACCAATGGTATTCCACCCCTCAGATCAAGATCTAATGGATCACATTGATTTGTATAAGGATGATTGAATGATGTGAGGCAAAGCTAAATTTTCAAAGGGTTTAGAGCCAATGAAATATTGGCATGTGTCCAAAGGTGATAAATGGTCATATTTTGAGTATTAATGAACAAGGATGCCACAATGATGCCATGAAAGTAGAAAACAACAAACTTGAATGTTTTTTGGACCTAGTGATGCAAAGGTATAAATAGGCAAATATGAATTCATTTTAAGGCACAAAACTTATGTTTTGAGCTCATAGACACCATTAAAGCTCCCTACAACCCTACTTGAAATGAATCCATAAAAGAGTGTATGAATGCCCTGATTCATTCTTGTTAGCATTTTAATTCACCTGAGAGGAATTGAATTTTCACATGTGCAAAGATAATTTGATCCAGAGTCCACTAGTGAGCACTTTAATAGAATTTTCAGGTATGATAGCTCAGAAGGGTGTTTCTTGAGAGAACATGGAACTCTATTTGACCTCAGATGTAGGAAGTGAGAAGCAAGAGCTAAGGGAAATCTGGGATGGATAATAGTATGGTTATGGATATAATCCTAAATAGTAGAGGAGAAGATTGTTGAATGCCAAGAGAATTAAAGAGCCATGAAGATCTTACAACAACAATGGGGGACTTCATCAACTAAAGAGTCCTCAAGTTAGTTGGATAAGGAATATTCCTTTGGTAATTAATATTATATAACATTTTGAGAAGGAATATTATTTTAAGCATGTGTAGTTTATAAAGCTTATCGACTATCAGTCATAATTAAAGAAGGTAATTGGTCCTAAAACATTTATAAAAGGATACTTGTCTACGACACTTGTCTAGTTGCATATTTTGTCTAGTTGCATGTTGACACTTGTTCAATTGCATGTTGAGAAGGAATGATTAGAATATCTCATGAATTGTCTAGAGAGAAAGTTCTTAAAGCCAAAATTACTCTGTAAACTTGGAACAAGAAGTAAAAGCAAGGATTTTTCAAAGTTTTTCCACTACTTGTCTATGTGTTTGTTATCATGGCTATTTCCTTAGTTTTTTGATTTGATGTTCAGACTTGAATGGTTTTCATGAATTCTAAATGTGCTAATATGAATGCAAAATTGATAACTTATGCTTATGCTAGGTTGATTGAAGGATTCTAGATTTAGTTCATTTCCTTTGCTTTAATTATAGATGTGCCAAATGTTATTTTTTTTTAGAATTAAATCTTCAAATTAAATTTGGTTTCTCATTTGCATTATCTCACCTTTCCTTAGACCCTCGTCTAGTATGTAGTAGGATATGTGATTATGAAATTTAATGTTATAGATTGGTTAAATGCATGTCTATATGGAATCTAAACTTTGTCATAATGTCTGGTTAAAGATCAGAAGCACCTTATTTCTACCCTACCATTTATTTTTCTCCTTTTTTGACTAGATCACTCTAGCTTAGCTTGTCATTGTAAATATTCATGTTAAATTAGGGTTTAGGGTTTAGGTTTTGGACATAATTCATTGGACTCAATTCAAATCACTTTCATCTTCACAAAGATTTATTACCATGGTTTCTCAAAACAACCATTTACATGTTCATTTTATGAAACAATCATTTAGCTTGGCTCTTATTCCACCATAGATTTTAAGAAGATCACAACCAACAACTCATGTAATGGATTCTTCAAATCCAAAAATGAGAAGTGTTTATTAAATACAATACATTGACCTGATAGTACACATTTAGTCATCAATAATTGGTGCTATAAGGAGCATATTTAGCTAGATATTTGTGATTTCATAGTATCTTTCCTAAGTTTAGTGAATTTTTTCAAAGATCAGTTGATTATTTGCATATTTGTGTTTATTTTAGCATGTATGTGTGAAGATCATTAATCTTAATGGTTTTAGACTAGTATTTAGGCTTATTTAGCTAAAGATTACTATTCCTTGAAAATTTATGTGAAAATTTTGCAAATATTGCCTAAGCTTCATTAAGGATCCATTTGTCATTTCAAATATTTGGTTTCTACCTTGTATTTTGAACATGATTTAGAGTAAGATCATCTTTAAGGTATGGCCTAGTTAGGAGGCTCTTCTATCAATGTGCCTAGATAGGTACATGACTTACCTAGAAATCTTGAAAGGTATCTACCTTCTTTTAGTCTTATAGGTGTTGTGACTACTAAAGAACATATCAAGTGCTTTAAATCTACCTTAGGATTGTTAAATTTTATTCATGAAGATGTTGCCTATAGATTATTTATTTTTACTCTTCGAGATGAGGCATATGATTAGTTTCTTAACCTTCTTAAATATTTCATTATTAAATAGAATGATTTCAATAATTATTTTGTTGATCAATTTTTAAAGACCATCAATCCATATGTCCTTTATCAACAATTCATTACTATAGAAAAGGATTCAAATGAAACCATTAGAGATTTTAATTCTAGATTTCAAAAGATGCTAAATAGAACTATAGCTTCTTATAGAACTATTGAGGCTTTAAATTTTGAGATTTATAAAGATGATTTAAATCCATTAACTTCTATGTTTTTGAAAAGATATGTTAGAGTCATTAATATATTAGATTTAGCTTACGTTGAGCCTATGGTAATTAATGACCAAATGCAACCCCAGGGTCAAATGGCCTATGTTATTCCAAATATCAATCTTAATTTTCCCATGTTGAATGCCATTCTTAATGTTAATCAGAGCATGCTTATTTTAAATCAAACTCCAATTTTAAATGAATTACCTTTGAGTCATGCTTATCCTAGCCAAAACTGAGGATTCTTGAATAATATGATTGTAGGCTAGAATTACACCCTTTGTGGGAGAGTTTTTTGGGCTCTCTCACTCCTAGCTACAAGCATTGGGACAACCTTAGGCTATGGGTATCTTGTAGTGAGTTTTAAACTCTAGATAAGGTTTGCTTCCTCTTGGTAGATCTCCTAAAACTAAAGCGAAACTAATGCTCCATAGGGAAAAGGGTTAGAAAGGGGATAAGGGCTCCTAAGGAAGCTAACCAAGTGATACACCAAAATAAAATGCTAAACTCCCATAAGCTTGAACATACAGTAGTTTTATAGAGGATAATACTAACTTACACAACTTCAAGATTAAGCTTGTTGCATTAATATTTCATAGAGGAGGTAAAAGAAGCAATGAATGAAAACAGAGAAGAGTTCTAAGACTCACTAAAAATTCACATCAATGGTGGAAAGAGCACTCAGCCAGACCTACAAAAAACATTGAATAACTCCCTAAACAAGGTCAAAAAGGAAGAAGATGGATGAGGAATATTATCCTTCACACAATTTCATAGTGCACAACTCAATAGACATAAATCCAAGGCAATAGATAGGTAAATAAAAATACTTTATTGCATCAAGAGTTAGTTCTTACAAATGTTTGATAGGGTCAAACCTAATAAAGCTGAGCATATTTTTCAATATCTCAAAGAGTGTCCCATCTCCCAAAGAGATGAAAAATTCTAAAAACTAGGAACCCCTCCAAAATGGAAAGCATCCAATACATATAAAAAAGGGCCCAGAGAAAGGAAAGGGTATATGGGATCAAGGAGAACTCAGAGAAGAGGTCATCAATGACTGGGACCCCTAATATTATACTTGAGCTCTCTTGTATTCAAAGTATGTAACTACCTTAACCATGAAATAAATCATCTAAGATCACTACAAATATCCTTGAGCCCCTCATGCATTCTAATCCCTTCCTTTTGAACTGATAGGACCATATCAAAGGTAGATACATGTTCCCACCTGATGTGAATTAGTCAATCCTTACATTTAAAACTTGGCATGCCCATTTTTGCCTTTGTTTTGATTGGTCATTAGAAATTGACTTGGATCCTTGATTCGCACCATCAATTTTCTTGACATGGATACCTACGATTCATTAATCTCCTGATAGTTGGATAGGCTTATACCATTTGTCTATGACTAATTAACCCTCTAAATTTGCTAGATATTTAAATATCACTCATGCCATTGATATTTTATCATGAGATCTCAACAAGTTTCAAGCTTACGATAATCTTGATGAACCCTTTGATCTTTTGAATACCAAGGACTATTTGCAGGGGCTCAAATTTTGATGTTTTCATGTAGGTTAATTGCTTGAGTTATTTCCTTTATAAATTTCCTTTCAATAATTTTTCATGGACTTTTTTAATCACTTTCCCATAGAAAATTTGTTTGAATGAATTCATGTCTTCAAACTTTGTAAAAAATGCCCTTCAGGCTTTTAGAAAAGTACCCTTCGGGCTTGTGAAATGGTCCCTTTTTGAAGGGAAGGTACCCTTTGGATTTTTAAAGTGTCCCTTTGGAATTTTGAAAATAAAATTTTGTGAAAAGATTCTACCCTTTTGAAATTTTGAAATGAACTTTCTTGAAGTGATAGAGCCCTTCAAAAATTCTGAAATGATCCTTCGGCATTTACAAACAAACTTTTCTAAAGGGAAAGTGACCCTTTGGAGAAATTGAAATGGTCCCTTGGCATTTGAAAATGACCTTTTCATTTAGAAAAATACCTTCATAAATTTTTCAAAGTACCCTTTTATCGAAGAGTTACCCTTTAGAAAAATTATCCCAAAAACATTTCCTGAAGGAAAAGGTCTTTTCATTTTGCTTCAGACATTTTGTCTGAAAGAAATATCCATTTGAAAATTTTGTATTGGAAAAATTGTCTAAAATAATTCAACATTTATCCAAAAATATTCTAAAATAAAATAAAACTTAGTCCACACAAAATCTAAAAGAAAGAACCAATAAAGACTTTGTTGAATAAAATATTTTGCACTTATTAGCTTTTCCAAGGTCTGTATGTTTCTTTGATGGAGTTTATAGCTTTTTTGATGGATTCCATAAATTTTTTGATGGATTCCATAGTATTTATAAATGCATGCTTGAAATTCTTGAACTACTTGGTTTCACCATGAAAACTACTCAAGAACATTTTTCTTTGCTCTATAGACTTGTCCCTTAGGATTTGACAAAATATGCTTTAAGAAATCTTAAAGTATTTCAAAAGCTTTATGAAAATTATAATATCTCTCTAGTCCACTCATTTCATCTAGAATATCTATTCATTTTCTCATCCATTAGCAACTTGATCCACTTGGACACAACTTTGTATGTCGGCCAAATTTTGGCCAACATATTTGGTAATTCACATGGAAGCATGCCTGCTATGCTTGAGAACACAACTCATTTAATTCATCTAATCCATTAGGCATGGATTTATTATCCTCTATAACTAAGCTAGTCTAAAACTAGATACAAGGCTAACCCTTTATGGAACTTCCTCTGAAGTAACAAGGATAAAACAAAACAAAGTGCCCAAGGTACTTGGGAAAGGAAAAATAGAATAGAAAGGAAATGTGCACAAGGCAATTATAGAAAATCATGAAATATATCCTAATATATATAAGGTTACAATATACAAGTATATCCCTCCTAGATCAAATGGGAAACTATGAGTATTATTCCCTTGTAACAATCTAAGATGAAAAATACCTTACTTTGGAGGTACCAAAATTGGTAAACCAGGCAGCTTTATGGTCAATCCTTTTGGTGTGCTCTCTAATGGATGGAATGGAACAAACATGTCTCCAATGTAGATATACTGGTTCATGTCCTCCAAACTTGGTTCATGTTGGACTATAGGGTCTTTTTAAATCTTCTCTTTTGATGGCTCAATTTTGTGCTCTGAATCAAGCACAACATGTGATGGCTCCTCTAAACTGATGCTTGGTTTACAGTCTAGACTTAAGCAAAAAAATTCTAAGTCACCCAAAAGGCAACTTTCTCTTGGTCATCTAAGATAATGACAAATTTAACACCATCTTTTCTCTACTTCCTTTGAAAATGGCCATATGGTAATTCATCAATCCACCTAAGGCCTAACATGTCATGTTCTTGTGGCTCTAGATCTGACCATTCCCCCTCATTCTTGAAGACATCAATACTACCTTCAAAGGATAATTCATCTTGAGATTGGTCAGCTTCTTCAATTTGATTGTCAAGTTCATCTTCATACTTTGGAGAAGGCATAGGTTGGTTTAAAACTTGTACCTAATCCATAAAGTCATGGTATAACTACTACCATACTTCATTTGATCCTCTTACTCATTCATGATCTCTCCAACATGGTCAACTAACAGATTGACTATGTCAATTTCTACACCTTGGTCATCTTCATCTATAGCCACACCAAATGGAAGCTCTTGGTACCAAAAAAAAATCCTCTCTGATTTTAGCTACATCCTAAATACACACCTCTTTAAGTATGAATGCATCATTACTACCTTCAGACTCTAATTCATCAATGTCAAAGCCATGCCACAATAGCTAGTCTAAACTTAATTTCTCCTTCCTTTTCTAGAGTGAATTTCTTATCATGATCTCCTCATCATAAATACTTATGTCATCTTCTCAAGACTCAAATTTGACTCTAAGCTCCTCCTCTATTCCTTGTAAAATAGGCTTTTCCTCTAAGAGGGAGATGGTGGGAGGGTGAAGAAGTTCATTTTGCTTGTAGCTTAAGAGAGTGTCTTTCCAACTAGGTACATTGAATGGTCTCTTTAGTGGTTCTTTAAGGAGGGATAAAGAGTCTTGAAACTCTTGTAGGGCAAGCTCATTCAGCTAAGCTAACACCTCTTTTTAAAACTCTTCAACCACTAACTCCTCCTCTTGAATTGGTTCTTGGATCACTGCAACTGACACCTCTTCCTTCTTCTCTATGCCTTTCTAAACTAACTTCCATGAGGGAAATGAGTGGGGAATATGCACCTTTTCTTCCTTTTGAATGAGTATAGGATAGGTTGGTTACACAAGAGAGGGCATGACATAGCCAGAGTCAAAAGTATTAGAGAAGATCTATTATGGAAGGGATTCAAGCTCTTGAGTGGGAATGGGCATTAGGGTAGGAGAGGGAAAATTGATTGGCTCTTGGAAAGGAGAGGACACATAAGACTAATCACACTGATTCTATTGATCTTCATAATACATCAACACACTTTTTTAATTTTGGACAATTCTTCTCAACCACACCTTATTCTCCCCCTCACAAACTACCCATTGTTCATTCTCACAAAATGACCATCTATCCTTGACCAATTGAAGAGCATTCCTTACCTCTTATAAGATGTGAATAGGTATGAATGAATAAATTTCTAAACCCCTACCAATCTCCCTTATCAAATTGGTATAATTTGATAATGCTTGCTTGAATCCTAACAAGGATGTAATAGGATAAACATAGTCTTGACAAGGGGAATTAGAGGACTAATTTGAATGCTTATGAGGTGGATCTTGGTCATACATAGGGGTGAAAGTGGGGAAAAAGCCATGATAGGGATGATAGGTTGTTTGAGGTCCACTTGGGGGAACACATAAACATTATTATCCTGATAAGTGTGATGTTGAGGTAGAGAATAAACATACTAGTCAAAATATGGTTGCTTATACATACCAAATAATGATGATTAGGCATTTGGACTATTCAAACTAGCTAATAGATGTTCACAGTCACCATTGATGTTTTTTTAATGCCTCTAAATGTTGATTAGATGAAGAGAACACCAAAACTATTCACTTAGTGAATAATGTAGTCCCATTGAGCATGCTAAAAACTATTGTAGGCTAGAATTGTACCCTTTGTGGGAGAGTTTATCAAGCTCTCTCACTCCTAGCTACAAGTGTTGGGATAACCTCAGGCTATGGGTATCCTTTAGTGAGGTTGAACCTCTGAAGAAGGCTAGTTTCCTCTTGGTAGATCACCTAAAACTAAAACTAAACTAATGCTCCATGAGGAAAAGGGTTAAAAATGGGATAAGGGATCCTAAGTAAGCTAACCCGGTGATACACCAAAATAAAATGGGAAACTCCCATAATCTTGAACCCACAATAGTTCTATAGATGATAATACTAACTTACACAACCTCAAGATCAAGCTAGTTACATTAATATTTCTTAGAGGATGTTTAGGAAGCAATGAATGAAAACAAAGAGGAATTCTAAGACTCACTAAAAATTCACATCAATGGTGAAAATATCTCTCAAATAGACCTATAAATAACATTAAAAAACTCTCTAAATAAGGTCAAAATGGAGGACCATAAATAAGGAAGATTCTCATTCACATAATTCCATAGTACACAACTCAATAGACATAAATCCAAGGCAAGATATAGGCAAATAAAAATCCTTTATTACATCAAGAGGTAGTTCTTACAAATTTTGACAGGGTCAAACCTAACCAAGCTAAGCATATTTTCCAATATCTCAAAGAGTGTCCCATTTCCCAGAGAAATGAAAAAGACTAATCACTAATAACCCCTCCAAAATAGAAGGCACATGATACATATATAAAAAAGGGCCCAAATAAATAAAAGGGCTCATGAGAGTAAGGAGAATTGAGAGAAGAGGTCATCGATGACTGGGACTTCTCCTATTGTACTTGAACTCTCTTGAATTCAAAGTGTGTAAATACCTTGAACATGAAATGAACCATCTAAAATCACTACAAATATCCTTGATCCCCTCATGCATTTTATTCCATTGCTTTTGAACTAATAGGGCCATATTGATGGTAGCTGTATGTTCCCACCTAATGTGAATGAGTCGATCCTTGCATTTAAAACTTGGCATGCCCCTTTTTTCCTTTTTTTTGATTGGTCATAATAAATTGACTTGGATCCTTTATTTTAATTATCAATATACTTGACATGGATCCCTATGAGTCATCAATCTCCTTCCAGTTGGATGGGCTTATACCATTTGTCTTTGACTAATTAGCACTCTAGATTTACTGACTATTTCACTATCACTCATGGCATTGATACTTTATTATGAGATCTCGACAAGTGTTAAGCTCACATCAATCTTGACAAACCCTTTAATATTTTAAATACCAATAGCTACTTGCAGGGGCTCAAATTTTGACATTTTCATGCAAGTTAATTCCTTGAGTTATTTCCTTCAAACATTTCCTTTTGGGAAATTTTCATAGACTTTTTTTTTATCACTTTCCCATGGATAATTTGTCTAAAAGATTTCATGTCTTTGAACTTTGTAAAAAATGCCCTTTAGGCTTTTGGCAAGGTACCCTTCAGGTTTGTGAAATGGTCCCTTTCTAAAGGGAAGGTACCCTTTATATTTTTAAAGTGTCCCTTCATAATTTTGACAATGAACTTTTATGAAAAGATTCTACCCTTTAGAAATTTTGATATGAACTTTATTGAAAGGAAAGATCCCTTCAAAATTTTTGAAATGATCCTTCGACATTTGCAAAAAAAAATTTGAAGGGAAAGTGACCCTTTAGAAAAATTTAAATGGTCCCTCGGCATTTGAAAATTACCTTTGCATTTAGAAAAATACCTTTGGAATTTTTTTCAAAGGACCCTTTTATTGAAGAGTTACCCTTCGAGAAAATTGTCCCAAATAATTTTCCCAAAGGAAAAGGTCTTTTCATTTTAGTTCAGACATTTTGTCTGAAATAAATATCCCTTTGAAAATTTTATCTTAGATAAATTGTCTAAAATAATTCAACATTTAGCCAAAAAGAGTCTCGAAATAAAAGAACACTTAATCCACATAAAATCCAAAAGAAATAACTAGTAAAGACTTCGTTGAATAAAAGATTTTGCACTTATTAGCTTTTCCAAGGTCTGTATGTTTTTATGATGGAGTCCATATCTTTTTTGATGGATTTCATATATTTTTTGATGGATTCTATATATTTTATAAACTCATGCTTGAACTACTTGGTTTCACCATGAAAACTACTTAAGAATCTTTTTCTTTGCTCTACAGACATGTCCCTTAGGATTTGAAAAAATATTCTTTAAGAAATATTAAAGTGTTTCAAAATATTTGTGAGAACTGTAAGATCTCTCTAGTCCACTCATTTCATCTATAACATCTATTCATTTTCTCATCCATTAGCAACTTGATCCACCTAGGCACAGCTTGGTATGTGGGCCAAATTTTCATAATTTAGAGGTAGCTAAAATTGAAAACAAATCCATTCTAAAAATGGTCCAAAATATGATCATTAATTTTCTTGAGACACAAAATTAATTAGGTAATAATGGCGAAAGTTCTAATGGAAACTATTCTTTTCAAAAGTTCAACAAAACCACATCTAGGTTCAAAAATAGAAACAACAACTATAATAATTAATCATCTAAAATTATGAATATGCCTAACATAAACACTTATAAGGTGCCTTTGTTTGATTATTTTAGGGTTCACAATATACTGCATGGTCATCTAGTTCTTTTGAGACATCTATATCTTCCAAAATTGCTCTTGTGGTAGAGACTTTAGTTTTCCATTTCAAGATGAAGATGAATTTGAATATACTTTAAAGGAGGGATATATTACACCAATCAAGGAGGAAGACCCTATCCTTTCTAAACTAATAGAATAAGTTACAGCTGAGGTGAAGGGAGTTCTTGAAGATGTCATGGAAACACTTACAGGTAAAGAAGTTGAAGATGAAGCACATGTAACAAATCAATAACTTTCATATGTCTCCATAAAAAGGTCAAAAATATGTCATCAACATGCTTCAAATGGTAAGATTCCAAATGAATATCATATCCTTTTTATTGATCATGATGAAGATACATTTTGGGATGAATTTGAGATTTTTTGTGAAAAGATTGATAGTCCATTCCCACTTAATGTGGAGATTAAGGAATGTGTAATAAAAAGTATTATTATAACTATTATTCAAGGAGGAAATGATATTTTGGAGATCTCAAAACAAGATGAGATGGAGCTTGATGAAGACATCAATCCAAGTATACCAACCAAGTTTATAATATAACCATGGAAGGATAATGAGACAAGACATGATCAATCTTTGAATGAAGTAGAACTCGCTTTCCTTATGTAAGAAAGAAAGATTTGGGAAGAAGATGATTGGATCTTGGATACATATCTTTAACCCATACATTTTAGAATAGAGGTGGGAATGCAACACCATATAGAAGACACAAACATACAAGTGCTCATATCCATAAGAATAGGCCATTGAATGGAAACAATCATGTTTCAAGGTTCTATAGTAGACTAAATAAATTTCCATTTGATCCTAGAGGTGAGTTATTTGTGAAGTTAGTGTAGGGATTTAGATTAGTTTATTTCTTATTTATTTCCTTCTTGTCCCTTGTTTGTAAGTAGTATTTGTAAATATTTCTTTGCTTGTTGTTTTCTTGTGTGGTGTGTTTACTTTTTGAGCTTTGTTCCTTGTTTATAAATAAGTCTTTTTCAAGATAGTTCTTAGCTTGTGTTTCATCTAGTTGATCAAGAATAACTTCTCAAAACTAGGAATTTAGGTATGAACTTTAGACATTGGTTAATTATGGATCAAGAATTAAAGCTTGATGTTATAGTTTTGAGAAACTAGTAAGGACAAGTTGATAGGTTAGCTATTCCATATAATCCTAAGCCTTTTTATGATCTAAACTTGATTTTGATGAGGATTGCATATGTAGGATGAAATTTTAAATTATTGAAGAACAATCATGTTTGCACTTAATAAACATCATTGCCTAGGACAAATATTGAAACCATAGGTGATTATCTGAAGATCAAACATTTGACCAAATCCCTGAACCTGGTTAACTTGGTTCCCAACCTTTTCTAAAAAGCCAAAATGATCTTAAGGATATGAACTTATTACAAAATTCAAGGGCTTTTTAAGTATAGGTGATTTTGGTAACCTCCACCAAGGCTATAGACACTTGGATGGTAGTGAAGAAAGACCTAGAGTGGAGCCAAAGGCATATGTATCAGGGCTATGGATGCTTGGATGGAAGAAGAGAAATTCCTAAGCCTTTCTTAAGCTAAACCATGGTTCTTAATAAATATCCAAAAAATGTTATAAGTCAATGTTAATGGTTAAAGTCATGAAATATAGAAGTTGTCCCTTAAATCCCATGGCAAATAGTAAGTGGAATAAAATCTAAAAACAAAACATGGCTAGGCTTTGATGTTTGATCCTAATTTTGCATATGCAAGTCTTGTTTTAACCATTAATTGATCTAAATAATGATGACTGACTAAGTGGAATGAATAACCTAATTATTAGTTTGAACCAAAGTCTCTAAATTATAACATATTGCTATGTTTCCCTTAGAAGTCACGATTTGTTGAGGTCAACATACCCCCATTTCTAAAAAATGGGGACCCTTGTGTCAAATTATGTAAATTTATACCTTAAAATTGAAAATTCACTTGATCATAATATATATAGCATTTTTTCACATTGTTCATAACTCTCATTTGGATTAATAGACATGTTGTTAGATGATCATGGTTTCACCCCTTCCAATGTTGCTAAAAATTATTGTTTGTGTTTCTGTATTACAGGTTCGATGGAATATTATTTGGGTCTGAACATGCTTATGGTTTTGTGCCTTAATATTAAATTGATATTTTATTAGCATTTGATCTATCAATATTAATTGGATCTATTTTTATTCATGTTAAATCCCTAGTCTAATATTTTAAACCTAGGTCCCTTTTGAATTAAATTCAAAATTATTTGGGAAAAAATTATGTGGGAACACTTCAATTATGTTATGGACTTAGTTTAATTTTTATCCTAATACTTAATCATGTTTTTCAACACAATCAAACCTTAATCTAAAAATATTATGCTTGGTCCCTCCATATCACATGACCCCTTCGTCTATTTTATTATTGTCATGGTCTAACTAACATATGGTCCCTTTGTTATAAAGCTTAGCCTAAAGCCTTACCCTAAGGTTTATTATATTTACTAATATAATAAAAACATTAGGCTAAGACTTTATGTTATGTATTTTATTTAGTGGGGTCCCCTTTAATATGTTTTAAATTTAGCTTAATACTTTAGCCTAAATCTTTATTCGTATTTATTAATATGAATGAAAACCTTGGTCTAAGACTTTAGCTTAAGATTTATATTATTTCAAAACTCTAACTTTAAAATTTCCTATTTTCTATAGGAACAAATCACATTCAAATAGCCATATCATAGTCTATAACATGCATTTGATAAGATGGTGAAGATCTAATAGCATGAGATCAATGTTGAAAAATCACTCTCATAGTTTATAATAAATCTCAATCATGTGCCCATCAATTGATAGTATGTGATGCAACATACATAATCTAATAAATGGAGTGTAGCAAGTTAAGACTTAAACATATCCCTGGGATGAGTATGAAGGTGTCAAGTGTCAGCACTATAGGAACTCAATCAGAAGATCCAATTGAGTGAATTTGCCTGGATAGAAATGATCTGATGGTGTGAGATGGACATTAAATTTTTAAAAGGGATCTTAAACCAAATAAGATGTTACCATGTGGCAAAAGTGCATTAACTTAGAAGAAATAACAACATAGAGTGAAAAAATCCCATGAAGCTACCAAGTGTCACCATTTTGATAAAAGAATAGTGAATAGCCAATGGTGTTCTACCCCTTAGATAAATATTTGATGAAGTGCATTGATTTGTACAATGATGATTAGATAGTGTGAGGTAAAGCTAAATTATCAAAGGGTTTAAAGATAATGAAATATTGACACATGTCTAAAGGTGACAAATGGTCATATTTAGAGTATTAATGAATAAGGATGCCACAATGATGTCATGCAAGTAAAAAATGACAAACTTGAAGATTTTGTGGACCTAGTGATGCAAAGGTATAAACAGGTAAATATGAATGCATTTTAAGGCATGAAACCTGTGATTTGAGATCATATATGCCATTAAATCTCTTTATCAACCTACTTAAAATAAAGCCATAAAAGAGTGTACAAATGCCTTGTTCATTCCTGTTAGCATTATAATTGAGCTGAGGGGAACCGAATTTTCACCTGTGTAAAGACAATTTGATCTAAAGTCCACTAGTGAGTAATTTAATAGAATTTTAAGCCATGATAGCTTGAAAGGGTGTTTCTTAAGAGAACATGGAACTCTATTTGACCTTAGATGTAGGAAGTGAGAAGAAAGAGCCAAGGGAAATCTAAGATGGATAATAGTAGGGTTATGGATATAATCCTAAATAATAGAGGAAAATATTTCTAAAATCCAAGAGCATCAAAGAGCCATGAATATCTTACAATAGCAATGGGGGTCTTCATCAGCCAAAGGCTCCTAAAGTTAGTTAGACAAGGAATATTCTTTTAATCATGTGCAATTTATAAATCATGTGGCCTATCAGTCATAGTTAAAGAAGGTAATTGGTCATGAAACATTTGTAAAAGGATACTTGTCTATGACACTTGTCTAGTTGCATGTTTTGTTTGATTTCATGTTGAGAAGGAATGACTGACATATCTCATGAATTATTTATAAATGAGGTATTTCTCATTGTAAAAAGGAGAGGGAGTTCTTAAAAACAAAATTACTTTGTAAACTTGGAGCAAGTAGTACAAGTAAGGCATTCTACAAAGATTGTCTGCTAATTATCTATGTGTTTTCTATCATGGTTACTTCCTCAATTTTATGGTTTGATGTTCAAAATTGAATGGTTTTCATGAATTCTAGATGTGCTAATATAAATGTAGAGTTGTTAACTTGTGCTTATTCTAGGTTGATTAAAGGATTCTAGATTTAGTTAATTTCCTTTGCTTTATTTATAGATGTGCCAATGTTATTTATTTGTGGAAGTAAATATTTAAATTAAATTTGGTTTATTATTTTCATTATCTCACATTTTCATAGACCCTCACCTAATATGTAGTAGGATATGTGCTTATGAAATTTCATGCTATATATTGGTTAAATGCATGTCTAGATGGAATCTAAACTTTGTCATAATGTCTAGTTTAAGATTAAAAACACCTTATTTCTACCATAGCCTTCCTTTTGCTCTTTTTTTACCAAATCACTCTAGCTTAGCTTTTCATTGTAATATTCATGTTAACTTAGGGTTTAGAATTTAGGTTTTAGACATCATTCATTAGACTCAGTTCATATCACTTTCACCTTCACAAAGATTTAGGACCATGGTTAGTCCCAAAAACCATTTACATGTTCATTTTATGAAATAGTCATTTAGCTTGGCCATAACTCCACCACATATCTTGGGAATATCACAACCAAAAACTCATGCAATGGATTCTTTGGATCCAAAAATGAGAAGTGTTTCTTAAGCACTCTATGTTGACTTAATGGTATACACTTAGTCATCAATCGGAACACATTGAGTACATTAAAAAATTGAATCCCTAAGGATATCATGGTTTGTATATCCAAAATTTCAATCTTAATCTCCTAGTTTTGACTGCCATTCTTAATGTCAATTAGAATGTTCTAATTTCCAATTGTACTAAAGTGTTTAAATAGATACCTTTAAGACATGTAGATCAAAATTATAATATATGATTACTCAATTATCCAATTAATAATACCAATAAATTTAATTTTAATTAGATATTGGTCCCAATTAAAAATGAGACTAACTCAGATTCCTCAAATGGAGAACTTGATCCCATTCAAAGCATGGTTCAAAAACTTAGCAGTGATTTCTTGAATTTCTAGAAACATATCAAGAATATTAGAGGGGAATGCCCAAATAAAATTTAAATATTTCATATGTATAATATACCTTTTAATAGATCAAATAATAACCCTGATCATTTTCCAAACAAGTTTCCTGAAATCAATATTTATGACTTAGCTCTACCTAATTAGTGCAAAGTGCACAGCATAAATCATCATGGGGAATTAGATTGTATAAATTTTTGTATTTCATTTGAAATATTTCAAAAGGAGATGGAAGGGTATGAGGTAGTCCCCCATCATTCTAATTTTAAATAAATCCAATATACCAAAAATAATTATGATGTTTAATACTTATGATTTCCTTTAATAAGAGGATAACAAACCTAAGGAAAACACTAATGAGAATCATGCTTTTCAAAAATACCAAAGGAATAACTACACCTATATGATTAATATAAAATAACAACATGTTACTACTTATACTCTTCCAAATAATAGTTCTAAACCCATAGATCTAACACTAAACAGCAACTCACCACCTATAAAATTAAATGATCAACATCCCCAGACAGATACATAAATTACTCTTAGCAAGGGTGGTTACAACATAGTGGATCACATGAAGAAGATTAAGGTGATTATCAATTTACATGAGTTATCCCAAATAACATAACAACATGATTATTTCTAAAATCATTAACTGGTAAACTTGGATCAGGTAAGCAAAACTTAGCACAAATATGTTATAATTCATATTTATAAGATAGAGGTCCTCATTTATTACTAATTTTGAAATCTTTGGGAAGAACCTACATAATTTTATAGTAGATTTAGGGGCCTTAGCTAATGTTATACCTATATGGATATGCAAAACACTAGGTTTAACTCCATTAAAATATGCAAGGGTTGTGCTTCAATTAGAAAAAATAGAGATCCCGGTTTTAGGGGAATTTCTTAATGTCCACATTTAGTTAGCCACATAACATAGGGACAAAAAATTTATATATATTCATATAGTTGACATTCCTAAATATTATGACATGCTTCTAAGTTGTGATTTTTCTAAAATACTTAATGGATGTATGGCTATTGACTATTCTAACATGTGTCTACCTTGTATAGCGGCATCCAATCAAATTAGAGTAGATAGGGAGCCAAAAATGAAACATGCAATTATAAAGTATAATGATAAAAATGAAAAAAATGGTATTTACACTCTTGCCAAAAAAGGTGGTCCAAATACATAATATTTTTTTGACTTTTCAATGACTTTAGACCATGTATTTTGATAGAGCACATTCAAAACAGGGTTCAAGTGTAGACATTATTTTAATTAATCTTCACATAAAATAATATCTTTTTACTTATAAATTTTAATTTCCATGTGCTAAAAATCTCACTGGTTATGAATCTTTGATTCTATGCTTGAAATTTTCCCTCAAACATAATGTTAAAAATCTCATGGTTCATGGTGATTATGAACTAGTGGTGAGTCAAGTGAGGAGTAAATTTGAATGTAAATTATCTTATCTGAAGAATACAAACATAGAGCCTATGATTTAATTGAATAATTTGACACTATCAACATCATACCTATTCTTAGAGAGAAAATCCAAACTACATATTATTTGTCATCTTCTACTTGAAATTTAGGTCCTCCTCAGGAATCAAAGTTGGAAAAAAAAATAATGGGTTTTTTATGTGTCCTTATGTCCTTGAAAACATTGATTATCCAATTTATGAGTAACATAGGGGTATTCAAACAAAAAAATATTTATGAAAAAGACACATATTTAACTATTAAAGATGGAATGGGAGATGATGATATTTTATATCTCAAATAAAATCAAATCCCAAAGGGTATGGTATCCTTGGAAAGAATATTTAATTTAGATGCACACAATGAAACTTAGAGTCTACTAAAAACTAAAAAATAGGGGTTTTCACTAGTTAGTTTGGGTACATAAGAATACCCCCAAAATTTTAATATTGGTTCAATTTTTTTGATTCTAAAAAGGAAAAAATGAAAGCATTATTGAAACAATACAAGGATGTAATTTTTTGGGCATATAATGATCTAAATTTTTTTGATGTTAGAGTTATCATGCATACAATACCACTTAAAGAGGATCATAAACCTTCTAAGAAAATAAAAATATTAGTAAATCCTATCCTAGAATCACTCATTTACAAGGAGGTTCAAAAATAAATTGTTTTCCTTATTAGATATTTAACTTGGGTTGAGAAAAAGAGTCCCTATACATAATAAAAATGATGAAATCAAACTCCATGTTAATTTCATAAATATGAAAAGAATAATAAAAAGTATAATTATCCTTTAACTTCACTTGATTAGGTAATTTGAATAATCAATGCATTTGAAACGATGTATTTTTTGCATGCATTCTGAGCTTCTAAACAGGTTTTGGTTGATATATAAGATAGAATGAAATTTGATGTCAATACTAAATGGGTAAATTTTGTATATAAAATAATTCCTTTAAGTATAATTAATGCAAATTCAATATTATAGTGTGCCATGGATTTTGGATTTCAAGGATTAATAGGTAAATGCATCATTATTTATATGGATGACTTGACTATTTCCTTAAATAACATGTCATAGCACATTAAACATTTACAAAGATTTTTTGATCAATGCAGAAAGTATGTAAATTATTTAGATCTAAATAAAAATATTTTCTAGTGTTATAGAAGATACATTTTTTTATCATATAATTACTAATGAATGGTTTTATACTAATCTAGATAGAGTTAATGTTATTTATAGAGTTCCATTTCCTAATAAAAATAAAAAATTAAAATCATCTTTTTTAAAATAAAATTTATATGTAAATCACATCTACATTTGCTAAAATTATTAGACCTCTGAATGTTATGCTGAAACAAGATTTTAAAGTTGAATAGACACCAAAAGCTAAGAAGTCATTTCAAGATATCAAATACATTATTCCTTAGGGTCTAGTTTTTGTCATCCCTAATTTCATAAATGATTTCTTACTTTACTCATTTACATCTAATCACACCATTTTGATATTCCTCATTCATAAAGTAGATGAACATGAGCACCCCATATCATTCATGTGTATAAATATCAAGGATGTAGATATAGAATATTATATGATTGATAAACAAGCATAAACTATGGTTAAAATGTTAAATAAATTTAGGAATTATATAATGTGAAACAAGGTTCATGCAATCATCTTAGATCCAGTAGTAAATCTCATGCTTGGAAAAAATGAGCTAGGATCACATGACAAAATGGATGGAAATTTTTAATAATTCAATCTTGAAATAAAACTAGAAAAGATGGTGTGAGGCCAAGGTCTTACTCAATTGATAATGAAAGAATATCCTATAAATAATATCATGTGGTTGACCAATATAAAATACCTGATAATGATTAATATGATTACATCATACATTATCTGTTATATGGGTATCTACCTTAAAAGTTTAATAAATAAAAAATAATAGATCTTCAGTTAAAATTAGTTCATTATATTATAGATAAAATATTATTTAAAAAAATAATTATGAAGGAATCAATCTTAGGTGTGTATCTAAAGAATAAGATGAAGACATTTTGAGGAATCTCCATGAAAGATTAGGAATTACCATCCCTCTAGAAATGCAACAACCTTGGCCCATAATTTTTAATGACACATACAATTATGTGACAACCTATCACCAATGTCAATTATTTTACAAAAGAGATATACACATAGACATGCCACTTCAACTAGTAATTTAAGGTTTCCCTTTTGCATAGTAGGGACTAGAATTTGTTGGTGTTATTAATCATAATTCATTTTAAGGGCATACATTTATGTTAACAATAATTTGTTATTGCATGATATGGGTCAAATATGTTTCTAAAAATAACTATAGAGCAAGATATGTTATAAAATTTCTTGAAGAAGACATTGTTACAATATTAGATACACCATTTTTCATTGGTATGTGACAATCTGCTTATTTTCTAGTCAGCAAAGTTTACAAATGGGTCCATGATAATAATATAAAAATAAATGTTTATTATAACTATTACCCATAGGGAAATGACATCAAAATCCACCAATCAAATCTGATTGATGCAATAAATAAGTCAACAGCTAAGAAACCCAAAGAGTGGCACTCTTTATTAAAGTATGCATTATGGGTTGTTAAGATTCATACAAGAAAGCTCTCAATGCATCCCCATTATAGTTAGTATATGGGAAAGAATACATTTTCACAATCATTCTCAAATTTACCATTTATCAAATCATGTAGGAATACATGGAAAATAATGATATAATTCAATCAAGACTATTAGACTCCATCTAAATGAAAGATGCACATGAAGAAACCCTTCATAATTTAGTAAACATAAAGACATTTTTAAGAGATGGCTTGAAAAGATATTAAAACTAAAGGTTTTCATACTTATATATTTGGCCCTACTATGTGATTTGGAACATTAAAATAAAAGGAAACATGAAAAATTTGTTGCTTTGTGGATTAGTCCATACTAAATTATAGAATTATTAGAAAATAATGCTTTCAGATTAAAATATATACTTGATAATGTTTTTTCCTTTCCCATGAATGAGAATGTAATCACATAAAAGTGGTAATTAGATGCTAAGAGTGTCATTTGAGTTACCTTATCCCTAGGCTTGCCATAGACCTATTCTAAATCCTTATACTTACATTTTTAGACATTTAGTAGACCATAATCACCTACATCTAGTCAAAACATTATCCCTAAACTATCACTTCTGATCCTAATCTAACTTTATTAGTAGTGTGCCAAAATGACATTAGCACCACATTTGGGACACTAAAACCACATGGTGCTAGTGTCCACAACTAGGCACTATTGTCCTTAGCCCCAACTCTTCCCAAAAAATAGTTTTTTAAAAGTGTGCCCCTCCCAAAGTTAGCCTAAGCTCATTTGATTATTTGCACAAGCAACATAACCATATAAATACAAGTATAATCCATGTATATTCACTAGATGTAAAATAGATACAAAAATATATTCAAACTAAAGATAAAGTTATGCAAAATTAAGGTACATTAGACCCATTCTACCCTACTTTCTGCATACTACCATCTAGACAGCCCTATGTCCAATTTTCAATCATTCCAAATCTCAATAACTTTGAAAGCATCTAAGGCCACTCTCGTTATATCATTTATTTTCACATACATCAAGCACTAGGTGGGAGAACTACATTAGACTTGATCCCTCCTTAGAATATTGGTATATAATCAACTCTCTATATAATAGGGTGTTGAATATGTCAAATAAATACTATTAACACACTCAATTATTTCTCATATTATACTTTCAAATATAACTAGGGTTTGCACATAAAATCAATCTTTTTAGGTATAATTCACATCTACAAGATTCGATCATAAAAGAACAAAACATATAGACATAGGCACAGGTACTCCTTGAAAACAAAAATAGTCCTACAAAGGGGACATTAGTGCCACTTTGAGGACACTACACGTATATGGTGCTACTATCCAAATTGGGTGGTACTATTCAATAAATAAATGAATAATAAAATCCTATTGACAACATACACTACTACTCAGATCTCCAATTTTAGAACCTAGATCATCCATGATAATTAGTTTTTAGATAAGTCTCTATTTATCCCTATTTTTTGCTATTTATAAAAATTCAAATAAGGTCAAAATCACAATAAATTATTAGGTTAATTATTGTAATGTATTTAACTAATTTAGGCATCTCATCCCTTCAACCAAACATAAGTAATTACACATTGTAAAACCCTAAAAGGTTAAATCATTTATTAAACCCATCTTGCTTCAAGCATTGCATAAAACCCTAGCTTACTTTAAATCATTAGTTCCTATTTTTTAGTAATGAATTTAGGTCTGCATACTTCAAGTTTTATTTAGACAACCTATCTAATTAAAATCAATTTTACATTAGATTTTCAATTTATTTTACATCTAACTTAAAGTATTGAAAAGAAACCCTAGCTTTCAAAACCCTAACCCTCAACACACTTAGGGTTTGTATCCTTTTTGTATATACTTAGATTTCAATTTATAAAATATTCCAATTCACTACAATATACAAATTTTGAAAACTTTCATAGATTACTATTCTTTAAAAGTCCAAAATATACAAAACTTTTTTTCCTACCTTTAACCTACAATGGCATAATTTAACAACAAATTTGATTAAACTGATAAACATCAATTACAAGACTTTGTGTCTAAACATAAGGATATACAAGATAATAAAAATTCTTCAAGAGGAACTCCAAAAGAAAAACAATGGTCAATCTTACACCCCTCCAATTAATGATGTTTTTATACCTTTTGTGGGGCCCACTCAACCAACTTAGATAACATAACCCAAGATTGTTATTTGACTAGCAATGAAAACTATTCCACTTATGTCTAGTTATTATCCTCTCATTGTACAATCCCTTATGTAGTAGGTTCTTTCTCTACAATTTAAGTTGTTACATCTTGAGAAAGGAGCAACTAATCCTTCACATCTTTTAGATTTCAACATTCTATTACATACACCATTAACATATCACATTACGATAAATCTTTTGCCATATGATTTTGTAGCACCTAAGCTCACATTATATGATGACAAGGGTGATCTAGAGCATCACCTTACATCCTTTCACACTATGATGTCAAGGGTCATCTAGAGCATCACAATAGTGACAAGATATCATATGCACAAGTGGAAAAGCTAAAGCAAAGGTAAAATGAGCCCATAGCCGATTATGTCTTATAGTAAAAGACACTATTTTCAAAATTACCTAGCCCCATGGAAGATAAAGAGCTTTAATATATATTAAAATAGAGTCTATTACCATCACTTCATGAAGTAATCTTATTCAAAAAAAATCCCACATTTATAGATGTGTGCCATAGTTAAAGAAATAGAGGTTAAAATCTTAACAATGGGCAAACTCAAATATAAAAATGGATTAAATTCAAATATTAATATTTCATTCAAACCTCCATACAAAGTCAAGGCTACTGACAATAAAATAGATCAAAATTCCATAGTCAATGTAGCTTCAGAGCCTTCTCCCAGATTGGTTTTATCATCTCCTTAATGCAAATTCTTCACTAATATATCAGAGTCACTAGCATGAGTTATACAATAACTATTAGAATTTAATGTCATATCTCTCCATCCCATTAAAGAGGTTGATATGACATAACCTCTTACAAAGATTTATGATTCAAATGCATTATGTGAGTATCATAAGGCACCAAGCCACACCACAAATAGATGTATTATCCTAGAGCACAAGATATAATATCTCATTGAGGCTAACATTATTAATGTGAGAACACACATTGAGGCACCAAAATAACAAATAGAGGCAAAGGCACTTAATACATTTTTAGATCCTTTTCCTAAGCATACAAAAATGAGGTAGGGGGACATCAGGTGTTCATTATACATACTAATCTCATCCACCACCAGCTTCTTATCACATAGTTATAGAGGAGACATATCCCCTACATAATATTATTGGTATGTATAAAACTATAATGCTACCTAAACCACTTATCACATTTTCAAAGAAAGAGATTGTGGATGATGACATAGATTTTCATGCACTTTTAATATGAGCATATATATACCACCATATTATTCATAGTGTCATGGTTGATAATGGGTCAAACATAAACATGTGCACAATGATAATCTTACAACACTTGGGATATATAAAGTAGGATATTTTCCCTACAAATATAATTATTAGTGGTTTTAGTGGCCATGTTTAGAGCTTGATTGTTGAAATAGTCTTCTATTACATGTGAGAGCAGCACACATAGCCACTTAGTTTCTAGTAGTACCTACTGTGGGTGTATTCAACATATTATTGGGTAGGCCATGGTTATAAAAGCTCATATTCATATCATATACAATACATCAATACCTCAATTATATATATGCTAACCATGTGGTTAAGATTAAGGGTGTCTTATATGAGTATCATCTTCCTATCCCATAGGTAGTTCTAGCATAGCTTCCAGTCACACTTCTAGCATTGATACCAGTTACAATTTTAGTTCCACTACCAAATATTACATGGATATCCATTATATCAAATAGTATAACTCCTATGTATACATGGCAATGTTTAATAGATTCCTTAGAGTATGTTAGGTCTACTTATATAGTGTCTACATGCATGCATACTCTCCTTCTAAAACCATTACTATAGATACCATTACATTAGAGATATGTCACATATTATAGAGGACCTTTCTCTAAATATTTCACACTGAGATCAGTTATATTGGGTTTTAGGGGTTCTTAGTAAATAGCACCTACATCACTTACAACTTCTACATCTACTAGATGGGTCTGTCAGAGCCCTATAGTTCACAAGGCATCACATTCAGTGCCACAACATCATATCATCACTACTTAAGAAACTTTAGGTTCATATTATACAACACACTAGATCATGGGCTCATAATTTCCCTTTCACACCACATGCATGATCATAGTTCACCTATTCAACATAGGTCATGGTGATGGTGAGTCTCCCATGAGATTCATAGGTTAATATGGTTCTTAACCTTGTACATAATTCCTTCTCTCTCTCACTCCTTATACATAGTTTAATTTCATATGCTTGTATAAAGATTATACTCAAGAAACACAAAAAGAATATATTATGTTCAAATACAAAAACATTCAAATATTTTAAGAATCCAATTTTTTTATAGATTGTATATATTACTTTGTTTACATTTCTACTACTTGACAAATATTGCATATTTCTAGTTATCCTAGTGTAGTTGATTTTATCATATATATATGCTTGACTTGTTATTATCAGGTGCTTGCAGATTCCAAATAGGAATCTATTTCACTACATTTATCCAAATCAACTATCATCTACCCATTAGGGGCATTTACATCGATCTAGGTTTATACATTACTATAGTTGCCCACTTGTGGGAATCTCTTATACAATTGTCATAACCAGGTTCTAACTTACATACTATACATTCTAGTTATGCATTAATTTATCTTGATATTGATCATTGTTATTCATTGCTCATATTTTTTCCCAACTTTCATTAGTTAGCTTTAGTATATATGGACCCTGGCATCTACATGCATTTGTATTACATAGTTATACATACTTTCATTTCTAGTTCCTAGATTAGAATTGAGTATGTTACTATGATTCTTATATCTTTAAGGGTATTTGAATATTCCTTTGTTTCTTGAATTGTGTTGGCCATTTTTAGCCCACATAATAAAATTTTGCCCAAGTGTGAGAAGGTGGACATTCAAGCAAAAGTGGCAAGTTTAGATAACTTCAGGTTCTTGGAAGGAGAAGTCTTTAGGTTCTCTCTCTCAAAAGTCTTTAGGTTCTCCAAAGTAGAAGTATTAAAGATTTTGAAGTCGCAAGACTTCAAGTTTCTATGGGCATAGTGAAAATCAGGTTTCCAATGGTGCTTGACTTCTAAATGTTTTCTAAGTAGAAGTAATTCATGTTTATGAACCTAAATTACTCATGGATAGTGCAGATCAGATTCTCCAAGATGAATGACTTCAAGATTTATCTTAAAGAAGACTTTGGGTTCTCTGATGAAGATAACTTTGGGTTTCTAGAGGATCACTACTTAAAATACTTTATAAGTAATTCACAGTCAAAACCTTGAAGCAAGTAAGAAGGCTTGAAAAGCCCAATTTGGTCTAGGCAGTGTATTTTAGGTTTCTAGGGGTGCATTAATTATTTCAATTTATAAGTTGAAAGTAATGATAAGTCCAAAGTAAGTAGTGGGGCTTAGAAAACCTGATTTGATATTGGCAATGTATTTTAGGTTCTCCAAGGAGCACTAATTAATTATTTCATAAGTTGTGAGTAGTCAGAAACCTCAAAAAAGTAAATGGGCTTCACAAACCTGATTTGGTCTCAAAAAATAGTGATTCTTAGGTTCTTCAAGGGACAAGTCTTCTCCAAAATCTAAGGGTCATTTTTGAAAGAAGGTGGTCCCAACAAAAAACTTGAAGGTCCTTTTCACTTTTTTGAAGGGTCTTTCAAAAACCCAAAGGTACACTTCAAATAGGCTAAAGGGAATTTTCAAAATGCCAAAGGGCCATTTTTTGGCAAAAGGGATATTTTAAACATTTTCAAAGGACTAGAAAATAATTCTAGAAGGTACATTTGGACAAATGTAAAGGGGTACATAAACAAAACCCGAAGGACCAAACAATTTTGTCAAAGGGAACTTACAAAAGATCTGAGGGCCATTTTGATATTTTTGAAGGGTTATTTTTACCCAAAAGTGGTCCATTTCAAAAAACTCAGGGGGAATTTAAACAATCTTGAGGGGAAAATCAAAATTTTTGAAGGGCACTTTCCCTTTGAGAAAGTACCCAAGTCTAAAATCTGAAAGAGTAAAGAACCCAAGAAAATGTTCTGAAGAGTTAGACCTGGGAAAATTTTCTATGGAAAATAAGCTTGAGGGATAAGTCATAAGTAGGATAAAACCTAAACAGTAAGGAGTTGTGGATAAAAACTCTACATAAAGTAATGAGCATTGAGAAGTTTGAAATAAGTTTCAAGGAGTGCAAAGCTCGAATGAGTAAAATGGAAAGTTCAAAAGGAAAATTATGGAAAATAGTCCATGGAAAGCAAACAGCCATGGAACATTAATGTCAATGGTCATTAAATCCAAAGGGACAATTAGTCAAGGAAAAGTGCACAAGTACATATAACTCACTTTCAAAACATGAAAAGTGGTTAAACAAGGATTATATGTATCTAGGTGGAGTAGTGAACATGTAAAGACCAACTAAGATAGTCTAGATTGTAGTAAATAACCCATCAAGTTTTAAATGCAAAGGATAAATCGATCGCACTTGGCAAGAACATGTAGCTACCTATGATATGTCTCTATTAGTTTTGAAGAGGAAGAATTGAATTCATGAGGAGCTCAAGGATATGGGTGGTGATTCTAGATGGTTCATCTAGTGATCAAAATAAGTTACATGCTTTGAATGCAAATATATCAAGTACAACAAATGCTAGTAGTTAAAGTCATCAATGAATTCCTCTCTCAAGTTCCCCATCATCTATAAGCTCTTCCTCTTCCCTTTCTCTCTCTCTCTCTCTCTCTCTCTCTCTCTCTCTCTATATATATATATATATATATATATATATATATATATATATATATATATCCTACATCTTCCATTTTGTAAAGGGTTCCTAGTTTTTATACTTTTTTCATCTTTTTGGGAGAAACATTCATTGAGATACTATAAATTATGCTTTTATTGATTAGGATTGGCCTTGTTAAGTCTAATGTAAGAACTACCTCTTGATGTAATAAGATAATTTCTTTGCCTATCTATTGTCATTGATCAGTGCCTTAGTATGTTTGTGTTTGGTGGATTCATGAAGGAGATTATTCCTAGTCTATCAACCTTCTACTTGCCTCTTTAATGTATTTTCAATCTCTTTCAAGTCTAGATTAGTGTTTTGCCTAAACCTCTTCCAGTGTGTTTACTTGATCTTGAGATTATCTAAGACATAGTTTTCTTATGACTGATCTAGTGTGGGTTCAATCATAGATGAGTGTCCATATTACTTTGGTGCATCACTGGTTAACTTTCCTTAGGATCCCTTATCCCCTTTTTAACTCTTTTTCCTATGAAACATTAGTTTATCACTAGTTTAGGTGACCATCAAAGAATAAATCAGCCTAATATGGAGGTTTAACCTCATGACAGGATACCCACAACCTGAGGTTGTCCCAATGCTTATAGCTAGGAGTGAGAGAGCTTGAAAAAAATCTCTCATAACGGGTGTAATTCTAGCCTACAATAGTTTTTAGCATGTCTAATGGGACTAAATTGTTCACTATGTAAATATTTTTAGTGTTTTGTTCATCTAATCAGCCTTTAGAGGCATTCAAAAAACATCAATGGTGACTCCAAACATCTATCAACTAGTTTAAATAGTCCAAGTGCCTAATCATCATTATTTGGTATATATAAGCAACCATCTTTTAACCACTATGCTTATTCTCTACCTCATCATCACACTTATTAGGCTAATAATGTTTATGTGTTCCCCCCAAGTGGGCCTCAAATAAAATATCAACCTTATCATGTCCTTTTCCCCCCTTTCACCCCTATGTATGACCATGATCAACCTCCTAATCATTAAAATCAGTTCTCTAATTCCCCTTGTCAAGACTATGTTTATCCTACAACACCCTTGTCAGGATTCAAGCAAGCATTATCAAACTATACTAAGTTGATAAGGGAGATTGGTAGGGGTTTAGAACTTTCTTCAATCATCCCTATTCATGTCCTACAATCTTATGTGGAGATTAGGGTGTGGTTGAGAAGCATTATCTAAAATTTAGAAAGTGTGTTGATGTCTTATGAATATCAATAGACTTAGTGTGATAATTCTTATGTGTCCTCTCATTTTCAAGAGCCAATCAATTTTCCCTTTCCTACACCAATTCCCATTCCCACTCAATAGTATGAATCCATTCTATCATGGATCTTCTCCAATACTTTTGACCCTGGCTATGTCATGCCCTCTCTTGTGAAACCACCCTCTCCTATACTCATTCAAAAGGAAGAATAGGTGCCTTCTCCCTACTCATTTACCTCATGAAAATTAGCTCAAAAAGGCACAAATAAGAAGTAAGAGGTGTCAATTGTGGTGATCCAAGAACCAATTCAAGAGAAGGAAGAGTTAGTGGTTGAAGAGTATAAAAAAGAGGTGTTAACTCAGCTCAATTATCTTTCACTACAAGATTTCTAAGACTCTTTCTTCCTCCCTCAAGAACCACTAAAGAGACCATTCAAAGTACATAGTTGGAAAGACACTCTCTTAAGGTGCAAGCAAAATGAACTTCTTCACTGTCCAACCATCTCCCTCTTAGAGGAAGAGCCTATTTTTCAAGGAATAGAGGAGGATCTTAGAGTCAAAAGTGAGTCTCGAGAAGATGACACAAGTGTCTATGATGAGGATATCATGATAGGCATTCCACTCTAGACAAGGGAAGAGAAATCAAGTTTGGACCAACTATTGTGGCATGGCTTTGATATTGATGAATCACAGCCTAAAGGTAGTATTGATGCCTTCATACTTTAAGAGGTGTGTATTTAGGATGAAAATAAGAGCAAAGAGGATTTTTTTTGGTACCAAGAGCTTCCATTTGGTGTGGCTATAGATAAAGATGACCAAGGTGCAAAAATTGACATAGTCAATTAGTTAGTTGACCATATTGGAGAGATCATGAATGAGTAAGAGGATCAAGATGAAGTATGGTAGTAGTTGTACCATGACTTCATGGATCAGTTAGAGGTTCTAAACTAGCCTATGAATCCTCTATAGTATGAATATGAACTCATCAATCAAGTTAAACAAGATAACCAATCTCAAGATGAATTATCCTTTGAAAGTCAATCTCAAGATGAATTATCCTTTGAAAGTAGTACTAGTGTCTTCAAGAATGAGGGGAAATGGTAACATCCAAAGCCACAATATCATGACATATTGGGCCTTAGGTGGATTGATTAACTAAAATATGGCCCTTTTCAAAGAAAGTAAAACAAATATGGTGTTGAAGTTGGTGTTGTCTCGGATGACCAAGAGGGGTTCCCAGTTTCTAGACTTTTTCATCTCTCTGGGAGAGGGGACACTCTTTGAGATATTAAAAAATATGCTCAACTTGATTAATTTTGACCCTATCAATAATTTTTAAGAACTACTTCTTGATGTAATAAAGGATTTTATTTTCCTATCTCTTGCCTTAAATTTATGTCTATTGATTTGTACACTATGACATTGTGTGAAGGAGAATCTTCATCATCCATGGTCCTCCTTTTTGACCTTATTTAGGGATTTTTTCAATGCTATTTATAGGTCTAGTTGAGTGCTCTTTCCACCATTGATGTGAATTTTTAGTGAGTTTTATAACTCCTCTTTGTTTGCATTCATTTCTTCTTGAACTTCTTCCACAAAATATTAATGCAACTAACTTGATCTTGAGGTTATGTAAGTCAGTATTATCCTCTACAAAACTAGTGTGGGTTTAAGCTTATTTATGGGAGTTTCCCAATTTATTTTGGTGAATCACCTAGTTATCTTCTTTAAGATCCCTTACACCCTTTCTAACCCTTTTCCTTATGGAGCATTAGTTTATCTTTAGTTTTAGGTGATCTACCAAGAGGAAGCTGACCTTCTTTGGAGGTTCAACCTCACTATAGGATACACATAGCCTAAGGTTGTCCAAATAATTATAGCTAGGAGTGAGAGAGCCTATGAAACTCTCCCATAAATGGTGAAATTCTATCCTACAATAGTTTCTAACATGTCTAGTGGGACCAAGGTCTAAAATAGTAAAAGGATTTTTGGTGTTATTTTGCATATCAGCCTTTAGAGGCATTCAACAGACATCAATGATGACTCTAAACATCTATCAATTGGTTTAAAACAATCCAAGTGTCTGATCATCATTATCTGGTATGTGCAATCAATCATATTCTGATCAAAATTCTCATTCTCTACCTCAACATCCTTCATATCAAGTTATCAAAGTTATGGCTTCACCTCAAGTGGTTCTCAAAATTCTTATGGGTAGCCTTCTCAGTCTTGAAATATCCTTAATTTTTCTCCAAACCAATCCATTTCATGTTGGATGCAAATTCTCTTAGGGTATCAAAAGTACATGATGGAACTTAATACGTAGAGGGGATATGGTCAAGATATCATTGACCACATCATTCATGACATAAGAGTTACATTGTAGCAAATGAAAGAGAAATGTGCACCTATTGAAAGGGAAAATTGGAACAACCTCTTAGATGAGATGTTGAATGTGAGTGGTTACATCTAAATCATGAAGGATAAACTGAATAGCCTTGAAGAATAGTAGGTCTAATTCCATCAACCTTATCTATCTTCATATACACCACCTCAAACCTCATATATATCACCCATTCTTCCCCAAAAGGCCACTCCAAGTGAAACCCTTTATGTTCCAAGTTCTTCAAGTGTCCCTCAAACCTTCCCTTCTTGGAATTTAATTCAATAAAGATTTCAAATAAAGGAGGAAATTTTTGTAGAGCAACCTGTCACTGAGATCCAAGACCCCACTTATCTTCCTCAAGAACACTCATAGACATCATATCAGCCCTCTTATGTTCCTTAACTTCATAAGGCCCCTAACCAACATAAAGAGAAGATTTTAAAAGAAAATATAGATAGGAAGATCAAAGATTTGGAATTGAAGATAAAGAAAGAGGAAGAGAGTTGAAATCAAGAAAGGGTAGCTAATTCCCACATGTTCCCCTAATGGAAATTAGTCAAAGAAGGCATACAAAAAGGGGAGGAGGTATCAGTTGTGAAGTTCCAAGAGTCAATTCAAAAAAAATAGGCTACTCCTAATGCTTTTCATTCATGGGAGTCAGTCTAGAAAGGCTTTTAAAAGGAGGAAGTGTTAGTTGAGACAATCTAAGAAGAAGTTTTTGAAAAGGAGTTGAGTGTGTCAAATCAAGTAACCATAGCTCAGCTCAATGAGCTTGGTTTACAAGAGTTCTGATACTCTCTCTCCTTCTTTCAAGAGCCACCAAAGAGACCATTCAAAGTCCCTAGCTAGAAGGATACTTTCTTAAAATGCAAGCAAGGTGAACTTCTTCACCCTCCCACCATCTCCCTCTTAAAGGAATAACCTATTCTAAAAGGGTTAGATGAGGAGCTTGCAATCAAATTTTAGTTTGAATAAGACAACACAAGTGTTTATGATGAATATATCATGATAGGTAGCCCACTTTAGTTAGAGGGGGAAGAATTAGTTTTAAACCAATCTTCTTAGCATGGATTCAATACCCGTAAGCTAGATCTTAAAGAGGATATCCCTCGAGATGATAATGAGATAGACCTTGAATAGACTATTGAAAGTACATTATATATAAATAAAGAAGAGGATGATTCATTTTAGGATGAATTAGAGCTATAAAAAGGGAAATCAGACCTTGATCAAGACAAATATGTTCTTTTAGACCTTGAAAGTTCAAATCCACCCTCATTTGCAGTTGAGGAACAAGAAGAAATATTAAGTGAGGTTGATGAGGAAAACATCTTAATGTCTCAAGAAGTGCATCTTGAAGAACCACCACCTTATGTGATGAAGGAGAACCTTGAGGATAAACAAATTTTTCAATATGAGCATGTATTTCAAGGAAAATATGATTTGATTATGCCTAATAAGCATGATGATGAAGTACAAAAGATTAAGAGCATGGTAAAATCTAACTGCTCAAATGTTTGTGTTGATAAAGGGATGTCCTATTAGGCACCTTTCTTGGTTAGGAGATGAAAAGGAGGATCCATCATAGGTTGTGCTCAATTCAAAGCACAAATATGAGTACCAATAAGAACAAGACCAACTTGCATATTCATTCTAGGATGGTGGAATAATCAATCAATTAGGATGGGTAAGTGAGTCTATTTTTATTCTTTTCCTTAGAGAATTGTGTCATCAACTTGTTAAAAATATAATACTTCACCATATTTTTTTAGTATCTCTTAAACATGTAAAGTATAATGTATTAGTGAAGAAGGGTGGCTATTTTGTACAACTATTCAATGGTTTTGTAAAGTTTGCTTTATTTTTGGTTAGATTAGGGTAGGATAGATTTCCATGCTTTCCTCTAAGTGCCTTGTGCAATTTACCTTTTTTGTTGTGTGTTTCCTTTCAATAAGTGCCTTAGGTACTTTGTTTTATTTTTCCTTTTTACTTCAAGATGAGGTTCCAAAAATGGTCAACATTGTTGAACCAAAGTAGAGACTCCATGCCCAATGGACTAGACAAGGCAACATGAGTTGCATTATCAAGCTTAACATGCATGCTTCCCTATCAGTCACCATAAATGTTGGCCATTTTTGGCTAACATACCAAAATTTTACCCAAGTGTGATAAGGTGGACATTTAATAAAAAGTGGAAAGTTCACACAACTTTAGGTTCTTGGAAGGAGAATTCTTTGAGTTCTCTCTCTTAGAAGTCTTAAGGTTCTCCAAAGTAGAAGTTTTTGGAATTTCAAAGTCACAAGACTTTGAGTTTCTGAGGGCATAGTACAAATTGGGTTTTCAACAATGCTTGAATTCTAAATGTTTTATAAGTAGAAGTAATTTAGGTTTACAAACCGGAATTACTCATCGATAGTGTAGATTAGATTCTCCAAGGTGAATGACTTAAAGATTTCTCTTAAAGAAGAATTTAGATTCTCTGATGAAGACAACTTTGGGTTTTTACAGGATCACTACTTTAAAAACTTTATAAGTAATCAATATTCGAAACCTCAAAGCAAGTAGGAAGGCTTGGAAATCCTGATTTGGTCTGGGTAGTGTATTCTAGGTTTTTGGGGGTGTACTATTTATTTCACTTTATAAGTTACAAGTAATGATAAGTCTGAAGTAAGTAGTGGGGCTTGGAAAGCTTGATTTGATCTTGGTAGTGTATTTTGGGTTCTCTAAGGAGCACTACTTAATTACTTCATAAGTTATGAGTAGTCACAAACTTGAAATAAGTAAAAAGGCTTTACAAACCTAATTTGGTATAAAAAATAGTGCTTCTCAGGTTCTTCAAGGGACAAGTTTTCTCCAAAAGCCAAGGGTCATTTCTGAAAGAAGGTGGTCCTAAAAAAAAACCTAAAGGTATTTTTCACTTTTTTGAAGGGTCTTTAAAACACTTGAAGGTACACTTAAAATAGGCAAAAGGGCATTTTCAAAATGTTGAAGGGCCTTTTTCTGGTAAAATGGATGTTTTCAACATTTTTGAAGGACCAGACAACAATTTTGGAAGGTAAATTTAGATAAATACTGAGGGGCACATAAACAAAACCTAAAGGACCAAACAATTTTGTCAAAAAGTACATATAAAAGATATGAGGGCCATTTCAATATTTTTTAAAGGTTCATTTTACCTAAAAGTGGTCTATTTCAAAAAACCTAGGGGGGCATTTCAAAAATCATGGGGGGCAAATCAAAAAGTTTGAAGGGCATTTTCCCTTCAAGAAAGTGACCAAGTCCAAAATCTGAAAGAGCAAAGAACCCAAGAAAATGTTTTAAAGAATTAGACCCAGGAAAATGTTATGGGAAAAATAATCTTGAGGGATAAGTTATGAGTAGTATAAAACCTAAAGAGTAAGGAGTTTCAAATGAAAACTCTAAAGAAAGTAATGAGCAATGAGAAGTCTAAACTAAGTTGCAAGGAGTGTGAAGCTTGAATGAGTAAAATGAAAAGTTTTAAAAGGAAAATTATGGAAAATATTCTAAAAAAATCAAATGGTCATGAAACATTAATGTCAATGGTCAACAAATTGAAAGGGCAATTAGTCAAGGATAAGTGGCACAAGTACATGCATCTCACTTCCATAACATGTAAAGTGGTCAAACAAGGATTATACGCATCCAGGTGGAGCAGTGAACATGAAAATACCGACCAAGATGGTCTAAATTGCAATAAAGAACATGACTAATTTTAAATACAAAGGAAAATTTTCTCACTTGGTAGGAACATATAGCTACCTCTAGTATGGTTCCATCATTTTCAAAGAGGAAGAATTGAATGCATGAGGAGCTCAAGGAGATGAGTGGAGATTTTGGATGGTTCATCTGATGGTTAAAATAAGGTGCATGCTTTGAATGCAAATATATCAAGTAAAAAAAATGGTAATGTTTTTTATCATCAATGACTTCTCTTAATTTCTCCATCAACAACAAGCTCTTCCTCGTCCCTTTCTCTATATATATCTCATGTCTTCCATTTTGTAAAGGGTTCCTAGTTTTTAGACTTTTTTTCATCTTTCTAGGAGATGAACATTCATTAAGCTACTACAAATTATGCTTCACTTGTTTAGGCTCAACCTTATCAAGTCTATTAAAAGAACTAGCTCTTGATGTAATAAGATGATTTCTTTGTTTAATTCTTGTCATTGATTAGTGCCTTAGTATGTTTGTGCTTGGTGGATTTGTGAAGGAGATTATTCCTAGTTTATCAACCTTCTACTTGCTTCTTTAATGTATTTTCAATCTCTTTTAGGTATAGATTAGTGTTTTGCCTAAACCTCTTCTAGTGTGTTAACTTGATCTCAAGATTATGTAATCCATAGTTGTCTTATGACTGATCTAGTGTGGGTTCAAGAATAGATGAGTGTCCATTTTACTTTGGATCATCACCTAATTATCTTTCCTTAGGATCCCTTATCCCCTTTCTAACCCTTTTCCTTGTGAATCATTAGTTTAGGTGAACATCAAAGAGGAAATTAGCCTACTCCATGGGTTCAATCTCATGATAAGATACCCACAGCCTAAGGTTGTACTAATGCTTGTAGCTAAGAGTGAGATAGCCTAAAAAAACTCTCCCATAAAGGGTGTAATTCTAGCCTACAACAGATTCTATTCCACTTCTTTATTTTCATGCCTTAGACATGTTCCCATATCCCCTATGTGTTCTCTTCCATGCTTTTGTATTCAAACATTTGAACATGCCTTTCTATGTGGCTCTATGCTAAATTGTTTGTTGTTTGCATATGTGAACATTTGAACATCTCCTTGTATGTCTTCATTCTTAGATTTAGTGACATGTTCCCATGTCCCTTGTATTGTGTCCCCTTAGCCTACTTTTTACGTGTCTCATTTTCATGTATGTTTACTTATTTTTATGATTCTATACCATGACACTTGTATTTACTTATTACACACACACAAACACCAATTTTCAATGCCATGAGATCTCTCATGCATCTACCTTTCCTACTTGGGGGCCTTAATAGACATCATTCCCCATCCCCCTATATAGTTACTCATATTTCAATAATATTATACATTGCTTACATATATTTTTTCACCCTTGTCTAATGATATATTACAACATACATCTTACATTTCTTATTATTTCTAAGATACATTTACATTTTAATGTTATATTTTTACATTATATTGGAATATCATGCTCTAGATTACACATTTTACAAAGCTACTTCTTTAAAAGGTAGTTCTTCCATAGGTTTCATAAATAACCTCAAAATAGGGGGAATTTATAGGGGTTTTTATAGATATCAAGCTCCTATTTTTTATTTTCATAGATACATTTCATCACATAGGATCAATTATAAAAATCAGACTTAAGGCAAACATATAATAGAATAGAAGTTCAACAATCAATCCAAAACACACAATCATCATACCAAGAAGTCATTAGCCCTCATATTGGGGCACTATCACCATAGGGTACTAATATCCACTACAAGGTGCTACTATCTAGTAGCCCTAGCTTTAGGGTAATCTATATCATTTAGACTAGTACACCATATACAATTTAGATTTGCATAATTACAATCACAAGTTTAGAATTTATGTTCATATTTAACTTAGATTTAGTCATTTAAATTTAGATTCATATTATTTACTTAGATTTATGGGAATCATGTGTGGCATGATAACTCACACATTCAAATTAATTACACAAATTCATCTATTACATACTTGATTCAGATTTAATATACTTAGATACCAGATTGGGGGTATGTGTATGACACATAGTTTCCATATACTTAGCTTCAAATAGGTTTATCATATGGAATGGAAAAATCCATGTCATTATCTATACTTTATACACTTTATATCACAGTCCATGCTGTCACTAGATTCATGCCTTACTCCATCTATAGTGGTTGGCATTTTTGAGTATTTTAGAGCCACCTAATATACTCAAGTTTTTGTGGTGCTAAATACATAGTTAGATTACTTAGTTATATAATTTTAGCACTTTTTTCAATATAATTATGGATGTATCTACTTCACATAGATGGAAATGATGGATTTATGTTCTACTTGAGTTATTGAGCCACCTACATGAGAGGGTTTGACACACTTAATATATTTTCCAAGTAATTCATAGAGATCGGGATCCACCAAGTAGGGGTGGGAAATTATGGAGTCAAAAAAGATTAATTTATTGAGCCACTCATATGAGGATTGATAAATCCATCAGCTTAGTTCAAGTGATTCAATAATATGATCATTATGCACATTCACAAACACAGGTTGTCACTAGGTTCATGTATTGGTTCACTAACCCAATGAGGTGTATTCATTCCTTTCCTCTCTCTTTACTTAGTTATTTCATTTCAACATAGTCTTTTTCTTTTCATTATCTCATTAGTAAGGACTAAATTTTGCATGTTTCATTTTAAGATTTTGATTTGAATCATGTTTCACATATGCAGACCTAGATTCACATATTCAAACTTAGCAAAATGGGCTTCACTTCCAAGGTAAGTCTAGGTAAACTTATTTTAATTTATACTATTCATTCCACTTTATTGAATTACTATCATAAATAGGGGAAAATGTGATCACCTAAAAGTAGTAATTGGATGATAAGAGTGTCTCTTGAGTTACATTATCGCTAGGCTTACCATAAACCTATTCTAAATCCTTAGACTTGCATTTTCAGCCATTCATTAGACCACAGTCACCTGCATCTAGTCAAGACACAATCCCTAAACTATAAAATGTAACCCTAATCCAAATTTCTCAATAATCTACCAAAAGGACATTAATGCCATAATTGGGACACTATAGCCATATGGTGCTAGATTCCCTAATTAGGTGCTACTATCTTTAACCCTAGCTCTTCCCAATAGATAGTTTTTCAAATGTGTTCCCATCCTAAGGTTGGCCTAAGATAATTTTATTATCCATACAAGCAACATAACCCTTTAAATACAAGTCTAATCCACCTCTACTCACTAGGTGTAAAATAGATGCAAAAATCTATTCAAACTAAAGACAAAGTTGTACAAAATCAAGGTCCATTATCCCTATTCTACCCTAATTTCTACATACTACCACCTAAAACACCCCTAAGTTTATATTTAAATCATTCTAAATCTCAAGAACATTCAAGGCATTCAAGGCCACTATCATTCTATCATTCACTTGCACATACATCAAATACTAGGTGGGATAACTACATTGGACTTTATCCATCTTCAGAGTATTTGTATGTAGGCAACTCTTTACATAGTAGGGTGTTGAGGATGTCTATTATATCCTAATAATGAACTCAATTATTTCTCATATCATACTTGCAAATATAACTAGGGTTTTCAAATCAAATCAAACTTTCCAAGTACAATACACACTTACAAACTTCAGTCATATAAGAACATAACATATAGACACGAGCGTAGGTGCTCACTAAAAATAGTAACATTACTACTTATGGGACATTAGTGCCACATTGAGGACACTACACATGGATGGAAATATTGTCCAAATTGGGTGCTACTATCCAATGAATAGATGAATAATAGAATCCTATTGACAACACAGACTACTACTCAGATCTCTAGTCTTAGAACCTAGATCATCTGTGATAGTTAGTTTTCAACTAAGTCTCTATTTATCCCTATTTGTTACTATTTATATAAATTTAAACAAGGTCAAAATCACAACAAATTAGTATGTTAATTATTTCAATTTATTTAACTAATTTAACATCTCAGCCCTTTAACCAAACACATGTAATTACACATTGTAAAACCCTAAAATGTTAAATTAGAGAAGTACCTAAATCATTATTTCTTAAATGTACCTTCACAAATTATTTCAAAGTGAATACAAGTCATAGTTTAGGATTAGTATTAGGTAGATAGTGAGATTATTTTCTATAACTTTTCTAAATATTGTTCATCTTGCTTAAGTTAGCTTTTATTGCTTTTATAGTTAAGTTTGCCTTTTATTAGTAGAATAGTTTACTTTTGTTAAGTTTTAGTTGTTGAATAAGTCCCTTATGATAGTATTTTAGTTTAATAAACAATTTTGTGCCAAAATAATAATTAACAAGTATGATGGTCCAATAGATTAAATAATCCAAGCTAGAGACACTAAAAAAATGTTTGAGCTTGGGAATAACTTAGTAGGGTTTTAGTTCATATCAATTATTATTTTTAAGCATTTCATGTTTATTATGATTAAAAAATATATTCTATTGAGTTATCAACTAATACTAGAATATTTTTTTCATTAGAGAGGATAATTAATTACACTCAAAACATTTTAAAATTGTATGGGTAGTTCGTAACAAATGAAATATTATTTCAACAAAGTTATGCAAAAAATACCTGAACCTATCTATATTGGCACCCAGACTTTAGTAAAAAGCTAAGATAATAAATATATAAAAGGGGAAAAAATTAAATTCTTCAAATAAAATTAAAATTTATTTTTATCTTTAGAAGGTGATTTAGGTAATCTCCATTAAAGATATAGATTTTGGTTGGTAGTGGAGCAAGACATAGAGTGAAACTAAAAGGTATGTATGTCTATGCTATAAATTCCTGACTAGTAGTAGATCAATGCCTAAACCTTCCTTTTCCAACCAAAACTTTATATTAAAAAAATAATAAGGTAATACCCATTGAAACTTTTTTTGAGTCATTAACCCTATTTTATCTTATTAAATTAAAGTTTTAATTCTTGTAACAACATGGATTTTTTAGGTATAGTATTGATTTGCTTTCTCATCTTAACTAGAGGTTCTAGGTTCTAATGTTTTACAACCTACAAAATTTTCCATTTTTTTCACCAACACACCCTCATTCATTTTTTGAAATGGAGACCCCTTAGAGTGAATTTATTTTAATAAGCACATGTTTCTTGGGATTTTATTTGGACAAATGATTGATATATAATTATTTTTTGAATTCAATATATTTATCATGATTTTGTTGTTTCTTTGGAATTATAAATTTGTGTTTAAGTGATTTGATGCAAGTTCATATAAGTTAATCAAAAGACTTGTAAGTCATATGGTAATCTTGAGCTCAAAGGAAAAGAGGCCTTATTATAACTTTGTTTTAATGAATTTATTTATCAAACAAAATTTGAGATAATTTATTTGGGTTTACCTATTTGCTACATAGACTCATACTTAGTCATAGTTATTCACATGTAATCACATGGCATTGCATCATATTTCACTTACCATAGAGTTATATCAATCCTTATGTCCCATTTTTAGACTGTCCAAATCACATAAGTTATTATTTTTAACCTCCAAATGCAAACATATTCCATGTGTCTTCCATATATTCGGTTTCATCATATAAACCTATGGTCATTTTCATTTGCATTTTTAAATTATTTTCTACAAGTATATGATTCATCAGGGCAGTTCCAGGTGATAACATCATATTCACTCATAGATTTTTATCTTGGTAATTAAATAATTTTCAACATAAAACTACACTACATGAGTGCGACCCCATCAAAACATGCCTAGTGTCAACACTCTATGCAATTTCATCCACAAAAAATATTATTCATGTAAGTTTGAAACATAGTGTTATAGTATATAGGGATACAATCTTATTTCATGTTGCCATGTGTCATGACCTTTCATATTCCAAATAATAGGTTTACGCTATGGTAATGTGACCCTATCACATAGTGCCATTTGTCATAATTTAAATGCATTAAAACACTATATAGTTCAAATCAAATACATAATTGGGATACTATTCATGTATTTTTAAACTATAATAAACCAATAGGGAAGTTCCACTTGTCATCATCATGATTTTTCATAGAAAAAGGAAATTTTACACTCAACATTAAAAAAAGGCCACTATTATGCAAAATAATTCCATGTAGTACAAACATAAAGAGCATGACACAATAACATCCAACTATTAAAAGTAGAAGTATCCAAAGATATGACTCAACAAAATATAAAGATAAGTGCAAAGGCTCACATTCATTGCAAGAGGTTAACTAAGCACCTCCATACCCCTATCAAAGTGAGAATCAAGGACACATGTCTACTTTAAATTTTCCTCACAAATAATTTCATCAAAAAGAAAAATTTGAATGTTATGAGTTGGAAAAAGGTCAATTTAGTTTCATTGAATTTCACAACTAAATATTATTCTTGAAATATTCAAAGCCATTGAGACATGATTGCATAACTAGATTGAATTCAAAGCAACTAAATTGACTCATAGATTGCTTATTATTCAATTTTAAAACCTAGAAATTTAGAACAATTCTATTGCATTTGATTAAAAAAACTAAGTTTATTTACTTTATAATAAATTTAATTTCACCTGCAAGCCATCATGGAATATATTTTCTAATTTGACATTGACTATATTTTTTTAGACTAAATGTTTGATTTTGATGCACAGGGTATGGGATTGAAACATTGTAGTGCCATATTTGATGAATTAGAACATCACAAGGATGAGAGTGATACTTACAAGATTTCCTTAGCTCTATGAGAATATTCATCATACATTTCAGCCATTAGAGCAGTTTGTCTACACCTTGAACCAACAAAACTTGAGGTATACCCTTATGTAGACCTAATTTCTAATGTTTTCTACATTACAGCTTGTAATAATGACATAGTAGACTCACTCAATAATAAAAACCTAGTATAATACATTATTGGTTTTTTTTATGAGGGATATATAGGTTTAAAAAACCATATATTATCTACAGTCAAAAGGTAGCCCTAGAATGGTTAAAACACAATGATGTTAAAGATGCCCTCAAATATTAGATTGAAGATGCAAACTAATTTATCTACAAACAAAACATTATTTCCATTATTATTAGGTAGTTTAAATAATGAATTTAAATAGGGATGGATTTGATGAACAAACTATTTATATTTGTGAACAAAACATGGATAGATGCGAGGTGTATACCTCTACTAGCTATGATAATAGATGATATAAAAATCCTTGCCTTGGGAGAAATTATTTTCTATAATTTAACACATGTTTTAGGGTTAATCAACAAGGAAATGCTTACTTGTTATCATATTACTACATGGGTTCTTGAATCTAAGTATGAGAACATTAAGCCTTTTCAAGGCTATCTATTCATAAATACAAGAAAAAAATTAAAATTATGGTTGACCTATTCTATCCAACAATTTACAAGGTTATCAATGAAAATCCCATGTCTAAGTTATTTGAATAAACAATGAGACCATTGGAAACTATTGGAGCATATTATTGTTTTCTATATTGTATCATAATTAGAATGGAGGGTATACTATAGGCCCTATTGTCATTACCTAGAATTTTTCTTAGATAAATTAATAAAGTAATAAATTACATAGCAGATTATTCATGGAGTAGATGCTACTTATAAGAGGATAAAATAGACCATTGTGCATCCTCTACCTCTTAGAATTGGGATATTATATTTTAAGGTGTGGTTGTCACTAGTTAATATTGCAACCCATAGGTCTTAATTTTCACTTCCAACTAATGAACTCAGACATTATGACCCTAACAACATACTAATTACATAGTTAAGGAAACTGAGATGGAAATTTTAACTAGTATACCACCATGAGCCTCCCACTTTGGACTAAATATTTTTAGATGTCCAATATTAAGAGAAAGTTGTAATAAAAATTTATAATGTTAGGGTCACATTTGAGATTTCTAGAAGGGTTCAATATAGAGGAGTAAAAGAGAGACCAAATTCATCTGATCCTAAAGAGGACACTCCTTAAATTTTTGAGCACTTAAGAATGAGAATACTAAAATAAATTACACCTAGATACTTTTTTCAAAGATCAACTCATCTACCTCATGTAAAAATATCCCCCCTCTAATTCCTCCAATTCAAATTTATGTTACATAAAATTCTAATAAGTCACAAGGAAAAACTTTAGAGGGTAATATAGGAGAACAAGCTCATGTTTCTAACCAAATTATTTTAGATATTCATCCTTCCTCTCCCTTCATGCCTAATTTCTAAAATGTGCCACTTTTTTTCCATCCTCCTAGTTGAGTACAAAAGCATAATTTTGAGACCATGGCCCCTAATATGGATATTCCAAAAAAAAAGTTTATAGTATACCATGTTTAAAGGTATACCCTACTTTTAAAATTGTATCACATGTTACACAAGTCCAAACCACCACTATGGTTCATTATTGAAAGCATTGGAGTGGTTGTTTCTCAATTGGATGGATAAGTATCTCTCAAATATTCATCCATTGTCCTCCAAGCTCAAATGCAACCCAAAATATCAAAATTCATGGCACTTATTTCATAATCTTCCACTATTTAGAACAAAAGTCCCTTTCCATTCATACTATTATGCCTTCCATTTCTTCTATGGTATAAAAACAAAGGCATTTAATATACAAGTCCATCTACAAGGGAAACTTATGTTTGCTCGACACCAAACATTATCGCCTAATGACACATTGCCAACTATGATCCCTCTCAACATAACTTCCTCTTCTAAGGTAAAAATCATGCCAAGGTTTCCTAGCATTATTAGTGGAGCTATTTCAAATCCTAAAGATCTTATTGGGAAAGGGAAAATGGATTAAGATTAATTACAAGATATCTTAGAGACAAGGAAAATAATAGACCAAAGAGGTGGTGTGACCCAGTTTTACACACCATTTTTGTCAACCGCTTTCACTCCTATTGAATTTAACATACCCACCTCTTTCGTCATTCCACCTAGGCCTTCTCCTAAAACTCAAAATACATCATCATCCACATGTACTACCTTTATACTGGTTGACCCTTGCAATCCTATGTTAGTTTTAACATATCCTCTAACTCCACTACCTCCTACTACTAATTCTCTTTCCTTATCTAGTAGAGGGAAAGATTGGATACAAAAAATGAAAATTTAAAAATTCTAGAGGTAAAATTTAGTAATTGTGGATAATCATAAAATCACAATGAAATTTGAGAAAGCCACAAGCTCAATGACAAGATTCAAAAGAAAGAGAGTTGCACATGCCTCTAAAATAGTCATCTATGAGACTAAATAGAAATGTTTCACCTTTTATAAGAATATAAAAACTATATTAGGTGAAAGGTAAAAATATGAAGATGACTTTGAATCAGTTATTCTTACTATATGGGATATGAGAAAAAGAAGGTTGTTCAAGGACTATAACAAGAAGTGAAAATATTACAAACACAAATAAAAGTTGTAGTCCCTAAAAATGTTATTGTTGATGTTGAAAATTCATTGGATTATTTGTACAACCTTTTAGTTAGCATTGCTAAGGCTAATATAAAAATCCTTGTTTTGAGACAAAAGGTTGAATTATATCAAGATAAACTTTCATAATTGAAAATCCGATTGGCCACCCTTATCAAGGTAGTTAAACATATCATATGTATTCATATTTAGATAATTAATTTAGTGGGAATTAATTTAGTGTATACCTAGATGATCAACATCAAAACATCCCTTTAGGATTGGGATTATGAAATAAAAGAAATAATTTTGGTTGTTGAAAGAGTTCTAGATAAAAGTTTAGAGTTATTCAAACAAGATAACATACACAAATTTTGTATGCCTTATGGGAAATTATTTCCTTACCCTGTTATTCCATTTCATGTCAAGTTTTGAACAAAATATAGATCATGAAAATTAAATAAGTATCAATGATGTGATCAATTTAGTCACTTATGCAAAGGAGAGAGTAGAAAGAGCTATTACAGTTAAAGAGGTCTTAGATAATCCACTAGAAAATCATAATATATTACTAATAAAGTATAAGTACTCTTCAAAAAAGCATTTATTTATATAGATCAAGTATATAAGTAGTTTGTATAAGTGGTAGTTGTTTTGATAAGTCAATAAATAGGACTAGCTGTAACTTCTAGATTAACTACCTCAATGGCTTTGACATCCAATCAAGCAAAAATTTAGCTATAGATATTTAGATATCTATTCATATTGTAATATTATAATTATTAGTTAAGTGATAATCTAATTTTAGTTGTGAAACTCTTGTTCATTTCATGTATTTTATATTTTATCATGGCATTACCATTGATGGCCTATTTATACTCTATAATTCACCTCCCAAAGTGAGGAAATGTTTTTAATATCAATGCAAGATTCAAAAATCATAATAAAGTCCATGAGATTTTATTTTTATTCTCTTTATTATATTATATGCATGCATGAATAATTTTAATTGAATTAATTAGTTTACGATATTAATGTATATTTATAATTTTTTAAAGTTAGATTGAGTTCATAGCTATTTTAACTATTTTGTATATAGGGGTTTCAATTTATTTCTGATTTGTGATAAAATATGGATGATAACCATTTATTGCATATCAATATCTATTTAGGTCCATATTATAAAATTTATTGGTAAATAATTATCATCTAACTTTTTTCTATGTCTATTTTGCTTTGAGTTGTCATAAAACAAGGTAGACATTAGTTTAATGGCATGTTTGATCTCATTAAGTTTATTTTATTGAAAGATTATTATTATTACTAAAATAGAACATCCTTCCTTTTTACCTACCTAACCCTATTTTTTTTATTTTTGTTAATCAAATTCAAACCATCTTAGTATAGTTTCAAATGTGAATAATTTCATAATATATTTATACATAGTAATTTAATCCTAGAATTAAGGTGACCTCTCAAAAGTACTTAAGGTAACAAATATCTAAATTTTATCAATTGATATTTTACCTCATGATTAAATGTAAAATTAAATTCCTAAAACTCATTCCTTGGAGTTGAAAACCACCAATCCTAAAATGAGAGGGGATTGTCCCATTAACCTATTGGAGTGGGTCACAAACTTCCATCAATAGAACTATCATGTCATGTGGTTGTGAAAATGTGTTTACATATTTGGCCTTATTCCTAGCTTGAAATTTTGGAGTATCATTAACCTTATATTACAATTTTGATTTATATTTTCATTTGGAGGTAGTATGGGTAATTGAATTAGACCCATATTTAATCATGTTAGGCTAAAAAAATTTAATCTCATAGTTTTGAACAATTAAAAAAACTCATCAAAATATGGATAAGTGTTGAAAATAAATTTTTATTTAATTGGAAAGTGATTTTTTTTTATAAAATAATTTGTAACTCACTATCAAGTATATTATGAGACATTTTTGTAAGCATAATACTAAATCTAAGTACATACTCACTAAAATTCTCACTAGGACCTTGTTTAAGTTGATAAAATGTGACCTATTGGGTATTTTTTTTAATAGAAACATGAGTTGATAAGATATAAACCAAATAGTTGAAATGATTTATGGATCCTACATGCACATCATAAAACCAATTTAATAGATAAATTGTAATAATTATAGAAAAGAGATTGGTCATCAATAAATTGTCATGTGTAAATCCAAAGCCTTAAGAAACAAAATATTGAATGCAATCCTAAGGATCACCCTTGAAATTACATACTTAAAACTTAGGCACTATAAAATAGGTAGGCAAGGGTGGGTAAAGACATCATGATATAATGGGTTGTGTAATATATCTTGAGAAGTGACCACATCACTTGGTATTAGAGATCTTTGGATAATTTATTTGATTTGTGCTTGTATGTCTTGAATATATTATTGATAAATTTCATCCCTAGACATATTAGAATGTGTACACGTGAAAACATGATTAACATTGTTAGGAATGAATGTTTTAATATTTTGACTTACACCAGAACCAAAAGATAAAACACTAGGAGTACACTGAGATGGTCTAATAATAGTAAGAGGAACAAAGTAAGTGATAAGTTGTGTAGTAATAGTGGATATTAACCCAAGGAGTAACAATAGTTGTAGGCATAAAAGTATTAGTAAGAGCACTAGGAGCACTAACTCACCACTTTATGTAGAATAACCTTTTGTAGATAGATTAGAAACATTTAAAATATCATTATTAACATTTACATTCTATAGTGTAGACTCATTAGAATTTTCTTTTCACAACTACAATTTTTTTTATATAAGTTGAAAAAAATATTAAGAACAAATTTTCAACCATATTTTAGCATATAAACATGTAATGAGATCTATAATTGCGTTATATCCAACATATAAACTATACCAAGTACATAATGCATCAACTTCATTAGGAAGCATTTTAACCACTTAGTATTAGGATAGAAGTGGGTCAATGTGGTTTTACCCACTAACATCTATCTATGTACTTCACGTTTGCATTCCTAATGGATACATCAATCAATTATGCCCTTACCTGAGTACTTATACAAGCTATAGAATAACCAATACCTCATGGGGCAATTGAGAAAAGTTTAGCAGACAATGGTAAATTGAGAATAGATTCAATAAAAGAATAATCATACTAATATTGATTAAGTAATATTTACCAAAACATAACTAGTAGACAAATATCAAGGTAAAATGACTATTTCCAAAATCAATGCATGAGGTTTGTCATGAACTGCTTTAGGAAGTATGTAAAATTCATGGGATGTTTCAAAAAACATGTTTATGTTATGATTAGGAACATCTTATAAATCTAAAAAAATGGTAAAGGCACATGAAAAGGCATGCTTAAGGATCTTAAACTAGATTAAGGTTAGCCTTACTTTTCCCATTATTACTAATATGAGTATCGTATGAGTTCAATGGACTTGATACCTATTAATAGTCTCATGGACTAAGTACACTTAAATTGAGTGTTGCCTTTGATATTGTTCTTAAAGATTTAAATATTTGTCTTAGGTTCATAACCTTAGCCTAATCATATTTTAATTTCTCAACTTAATATTAAAACTTACTCTTAGGTTCCAAAATAGATTCTTTATACCAATTAGTAATATAATTCCATTAACTTAATTTATGATATAAGGATATGAATTTAAAGGTTCCAATGGCTAATTCTCAACATCGAGAATTTGATCCTCAATCACAATATGCTTTAGCTAGGAATAAGCATACTCTTTTAAAAACCTTCTATGAAGTATCTTATTTCCAAGTTATTTACAAAATATGTGTAAGATTTATAAAATCTTATTGTAATCCAATTTCAATGAGTTTTTAAGGAGCTACCTATAACATTCCACTACTCTTGATGGTGCTTAATAATTTCAAAGTGAAATGATTATCTTCTAATATATTTTTAGAATATTATACAATTTTACTTAAGTAATTATCCCATTTTAATCCTTATCATAAATTCTATCAATAATTAAAAACTTATGCATAAGTGTTATGAATATAATCTAATTAATTCAATAATTTATAACCACAAAGATTTTATTTCATTAATCTATATATTTTTTGCCTTAAGATATTTAATGAAGCCTCAAACAACTCTCATTAATTAATTCATATATCAATTAAGTTTTTACAATATAAGGTGATTTTAAAAGTCATTTAAAACATAACTTACAAACTACATCATAATAATGTATTATAATTGTTAACACAAGTGAACATATGCCATGATTAACATCTCTTAACTTGTGTAAGCCTAATGTTAATTTCATAAAAATAATATGAGGTAATTTAACTTTCAAGTTTACTCTTGTGAATAAATCCTAACATGCTAAAAATAATTTTCAATTCCCATTCACTTATTTGCATTATAAGAATCATGTAAAAATCACAAATAGATTTTACCTATAGGTTCTAAGATAATTATTTACATCCTCAATTAACTAGTTAGTCTAATATTACTAACTCAATTATGTACAAGTAAAATCCAAGATATGAACATAATTTTAGTTATAAGTCAATTGATGATCAAACAAATATATCAACTATAATGCCATAACTTTCTAATCAATGTTATAAAACTGCTTATTCCAAAATAAATGATTAACTGCTAGTACATGATAAAATTAGATAATGATAATCGTGTTTCCAATTGTATTAATGAACCAATGGAATTACATATTAAAATAATAATATAAGATTACATGAATAATTAAATGATCAACTAAAATCATAATCATGAACTAAACTTACATGATAAACATAACATTATTTGTATTAAGTACAATCATAAAGAATTACAACTATAATGAATTACATAAATTTTAATTCATCTACAGTCACTTGTCAAAAATCAAGAAAATAAGAAGTGAATCAACATCTTCATGCACAAACCAATGAAGCTAACCCCACATCACTAGTCCTTATGAGCCTAACCATAAGCAGCCCTAAACCACCCCAACTATTAGTTGGATATAGATCAGGGCAATAGAGAAATAGTGGAGAAAGGAATATGAAATGAATTGAGCTTGGAAACATATAAAGAAATGAAAAACAGATAGAAAATAACCACACAAACCAACCCACCAAGACCTATTAACTTGGTACTTGATTATGACTGTAGCTCAATTTTTTAGCTTCTCAATTTATGATCCATATTCTATTTGAGAATATAATATGGACCATAAATCCTTATTTCATAAATTTATCCCATAGTCATCTTCAAATACTAATTTAATAGATATTAATGAGTTAAATTTAAACTCATACAAAGAAGACAATAGATCCAACCCATTAAAAATGATAAATTAAAACTTATGTAAAGCTATGGGTTACATTTTTTATCAAAATAGAATTTAATAAAAATAGTAAAAGATTTAATATCAATTGTAATCATTTAATGAAATCATAACAAATAAAATAATCAACTGATCATTGTTTTCAAATGTAAGTCAACTTAATAATAAGATGAAATAATTCACACATCATTAGTAAAATTATGCCAAAAATTCCAATAAGATTTTCACAAACCCAAGTCAATTAATAATGACCAAATAATAAAATAAAATTCAAATGTAATAATGTAGAAAAAAATATAATAAAATGTTATTTTTCCACAAAACCCTAAAATTCATTTCAAACTCCATGGAGACTCAAAATGTCATTACCCTTAATGTATGGTGTGGGTTAGAAATAACTATTAGGCTAAAACAAATAATCCTTTATAATTTTATAACCCTAAATGAATCTTATTTACGGTTTTTTAAATATAAAACCAAATTATAAACTCAATATAATAAATACAACACTCAGTCATAGCCATTATCATGATGGATTATTAGAACAATAACCCCAACTAGGGTTTAAAATCTTAAAACCAATTTTAAATCAACACACAATCAAACTATATAAAGATGTGGCCATTATGAAAATGGCTTAACAATGTTACTAAACCCCATCCACCATATATATATATACATATATATATATACATATATATATATATACATATATATATATATAAGCACTGAATATATGTCCACATAGCCATATACATAAAATAATGTGTGTGTGTGTGTATCCATGGATGAGCCATTTATGGTGATCATGCATCATACAGAAAACAAAAAGCCTCAAACCTAGTCAAGGTTTTTATCAATAAACACCATAACACAGGCATAATCAAATGCCAGTATTTATGGCAAAAACCATAACCTAGTTTACCATTTAAACCACTTTAAATTAAAACACATAATTGTAAAAATACTACTTAGAATCTGGAAATTGACCACAGAAGAAATTTTTCTTCTCTTCCAATCTCTCAAATTTCTATACAAAACCAACATCCAAAATCCACATGCTTCAAACAAAATTAATTGAACAAATATAATACAAATAAACCCCTAGTTAACTCTACTAAAATTTCACATGGAAGATAATGTTAATGGTTCAATCTGAAGTTCAAACTCCCAAAAAAACCTCATGCAAGAGCTGCATCACATTTCCCTTGGCCATCATGCCAAAAAAATTGGTAGAGTCTCCCCAAGGCATAGAGTTCTTAGAATGATTGAGTCCAAATGAACATAATAAAACCTAAAAACCCAAATAAGAGTCTTGACCCATTTCATGGTAACTCAATCCAATGCCTTGACTCTAAAGTTGTATGGCTTTAGAAAAATAAACATCAACTAATTACCAATTCTCCAAGGTGGGTCATAACATTCAAACAACCTAAGAAAATGCCCAAGCCAATCTAAATGCAATAAATTAAATAATAATATTTAAATAACACATCTAACTAAATAATAAATCAGTACACATTAAGCATAAATATCTAATGTTGTATGAAAATGTATCCATAATTATCTCAAAATTTATAATAAAATGTATCAATTTAGATCGTACAACTATAACACCAAAGTAAATCAAAAAAAATATGTCTCAAATAGTTCACAGCTAACTATATTAATAATATGAATTAAATGTAGATCAAATAGGGTCATGACAATTTTATTTTAGTTTTTTCTTTAATAAAAACATATATCATATCATAAATTTCATTAAGGACCATCAAAATATAATTATCAAAATTATTTTTAGTTACAGTATCAAATTTTGGGATGAGACATCATTGGAAGCATTGAAATTGTCATCACAACAATTAAAAACATTCAAAGAATTCAATCATGTGCTTCATCATCAAGAATATAATAACACATGTAATTATCAAAACTAAGAATAAAATTATCACTAATATTTTTCATTTTTGAATTAAAATAAGCATAAATACAAAATAAAGGAATTAAACTGATTCAATAGTAACACCACTCAATTTAGCATTTCACCTAATAAGGATTATAGATCTATGCCTCTCAATAGACATACAATGTAAATATAAGAAACATGAAATAATATAGGGCTAAGGATAAAGAAATTTTGAATACATAAAAATATGAAAATAATATTTGAGAGGTGGAAAAGATTTCCCTGTAAGGAAATGAAAGTAACAACCTAACCTAGGGGGTTTATAGGTATGAAAGTGGAGAGATTAAAAATAATATAAGAATCATATTTAAGATATGAATGGAAAAAATCATATATGTCTAAGATTAAAAAAATGAGAATAACCAAGATCTAAAAATCCTAGCTAAAAGTTTGAATCAAACCCTAGATCAAAAAGGGAAATGAATGCTAAGGTTGGATGATCATGAAGATCAGGTTCACCAAAATGTTTTAACACATTGTGACACTATGAATAATTCCACCAAATGATGTTGAAATTATTTTCCATAATGGATACCTAAAAAAATATAGTTACCTATAGGTTTGAACAACCCTATTGTGATAAAAATAAGAAATGAAATTATAATTGAGCATTTGAACAAACAATAGTAATGAAATAAATAGATAAGTGACTAAAATGAACACACCTATGAACTATAGATAAATTATGAGACAATAAATAGGATTCTAAATTTTATTAGATTGAATATTTGGAATTTGACTATGATCTATAAAGGGGACAAAATCATTAGACCTTCGATTGTGGCCTAGGATATAATCAACCATCGATTATGAACATCTATTGTTAATTATGACCAATCAATCTGAATATGACCAATGTTAATTTATAGGATGTTAAACTATATAAATTTATTTTATAGAGATAAATGAACATAAAATTGGATTTAATTCATGCAATTGATGGGTAGAACTATCAAAATCTGAATTTCTTTTAGACAACCCTAATTCAACAATGTTGTAAGGATATATAAACTTATAAGGTTAGTGGCTTGGGAACCTTATTGATGGGTTAAAAATAAATATATTTCATTATAATAATTAAAGATAAATGTATTTATATTTTTTGTGAATATTCCCAACTAAAAATGGGAGAAAATACTTCACCTCCTCTCCATAGATATTATGTGCAATTATATTCTTTATTATGACATTTTCTTGGTACAAGTGTGATGGCACAAGACTTGAAATGATGGTGATGAAATGTGGGATAAAAATTTGGATAATTTATGTATATATATCTTAATAAATCCTAGTAAATGTGCTTTAAATACTTGGCTTATAAGAGATTCATATGATAGGAGAATCTCATATGAGGAATGACTAAGGGTGCATTTGTATATATAAGGTTTTCTATGCCACTTACACACATAAGTTAGTCATTTAAGATAATGATAAGTAGTAATTAAGGCATGTGAATCAATATAATTAAAAAATACCCAAAAAAGTATTAGGTTCATAATCGACTAACATTTATGACATAGTTAGAATTGGCATACCATTGATTATGACTTGAGAGGTAAAAAGGCTCAAAACATAAATCAAGGTGAATAGGAAATGACTAATTGGGATCCCCATTATATAAAATAATAGATATTAATTTATTATGAGGAAACCTATATGTCTCAAATCCTTATAGGGTATGATGTGGGTGGAAAGTGTATGAAAAAATATGAATGTATAAGAATAGGCTGAATGTGATAATGCGTGACAAATGCATAATGAAAAAGGGTCTTACACCAAAATTAAGTGTTTAAAATATAATTAGACATTAAAAAAGAGATACATTATTTAGGATGAGATAGATATACCCCACCTACTATTAATTGGCTTTCACATATTATGTTTGCGTGTTGCATAGCTTCGGAAGCATTACACAAATGTAGTGATAAAACTTGGGTAGTGTTAGGGACATATTTCCTTGAGATATATATACATGAATATGAATCACATGAGGACATGTATAATTATGTATATATGTATTTTTTCCCCATAATATAAGTGTGAAATCTAATCCCAAATAACTCCCCCATATCTTGACACATGATTTGTATAGACCATGTGCCTCCACAGGATTTATATGTTACTTATAGTTGTCTAATATATTTTATATTTTGTTTTTTTATGTCTCTATATATGTGCATGTGTATGAACATGTATGTGAAGTCATATTTGATCTAATTCCTAAACATGCATGACAACACAAAGCAAACAAGTATATAACTACTCAATATAAAGCAAAAAAAAACAAACTCGCAAATAATAAGTTCAAAGTGAAATAAATAATAGCATGAAAGTAAAAAAAAATTAATTTCAATCATAACACATTATAAATAAAAATATGGCATATCATTTGTCATATAACATCATAGTAAACATGAAACATTGTAAATCAAAGTTGCATTCATGTAATGTTTTTACAATATTCATTATTATATAATGCATGTGCATAGATGTATGTTAAATTTTGAGCACTAGAATTTGAAATTTTAAAAAATATGAGACAAACAAGGTAAAGAATTAAAAAATAACCTCATTCCTCCACTCTTTTCATGATTATAATTGATTATTATTTATACCATGTGTTTGTTCATTACTTATAAGTCCTTATGGATCTCGATCAAAGAAAAGCATAAGAGAAATTTTTGAAAGACACAAACTTAAGTGAATAAAGAATAAATAAGAGAGAAAAAAAGGTTAAAACTAACCAATCTATAAATTCAAAAAGAAAGACAAATTACTTTAACAAGAGAAAATAACATTTTGCATAGACTTATCAAAATATGATTCAGATTCGATAGTTCATGTGAAAAAAAGGAAAATGAAAAAAAAACATTAAAATTTTGAAAGAAATAAAATAATAAGGTGTAAATAAAATAAGATAAAATTATAAGAACACTATCAAAATAATCTCAAAGGTAATTTGAAGTAAAAATTAAACAAAGCCAAAGGAAAATATAAGCAATGTGAAGAGAAGAAAGGATTTTAAGATTTTTACACATTTAAGTGATGGTGAGTCATCTCCCTAGAGGTCATCCTCATACATGTTATTATATGTACAAACATTTCTCTCATATCATATTTATTATTTATTCTAACTGAAATTGAAGATGATATATTTGTCGCTATGACCATATACATTATTTTTAGAGCCAATTTGAGAACCTACACTTTATTCATTCTTATTTTAAACATTTACCTTCATTTTAAATTAGTTGTAATTGCCTTTGGCTCTTCATTTAAAATAAAATTTTGTTCATCTTACTTTATGAATTCATTATCTATTTTAATATTAATCACCTATCCTTTAGATCAAAATTTCATGAAAGATTCACATATATAGGAATTTATTTCATTTAATGTATCCAAAGTCTTCTAAGTAACATTTTGCATGGTCCATTACTAGGCACTACATGGAATAAAGTTTTAAATTTATTTGGACCCACTTGAATAAGTTAAACTATACAACATAAATATTCCTTTTTTATACCATCATATCTCTTGATAATTTTTTTAAAATGTAATTTCTCCTTCAACCAAACCAAGGTTATAAAGAAACTCATTTATTCACAAATTCAAACTTAAACTATTTTCAATCATTATGTCATCCTTATATTTACCCTTTATGAAATATCTAATAAATAAAGTACCATTGTAAAATTTATCACTTAGAATTTCACTTTCAATGAGTCTATTAACTTGATTTAACCACACCAATGAATATATCAATAGGATGAAAATCGTAATGAAATGCCAATTTTTTATAACTCTTATTTATCTCACCAATAACTTTTAAATTTTCATTATTTTCTTATTTTTGGTTATGGTTTGGAAGAGGACTTATAAAAATATCCAAATGTTGATTTGAAGGAGACACTTATTAGTTCACATTGTTTGTGGCATTATTTTCTCCTTCTACTTAAATTTAATTCCTCTCTTCAAGATTTTAAAATGTATGCATCAATGAAATGCATCAAGTTGTTTAATGTTATTGGAATCACTAATATTCACAAAATTTATTTGGATCAAAATATTTTTGAAAACCTCTCAAAGTAAAATTTTGTCACTTAACATAAAGTGATCATGTTATTATTAAGTAGTTTCTTTAAAAGTTGTTACAAATTATAATATAAGCCTAGTGAAATGTCCCATATCTCTTTTTTGGACTAAAATAACCTTATATTATGGTATTTATATATACTTATTGTACTCTTAGAGTCATAATTAGTTAGAAACCTACTATAATTTCTCTTATTATTAAAATTTGACTTGTTTTGAAATTTCAAGAAATTAGGAGGAGGGTGTTTTATCTTAATTTGGATTAAGGTAATGAAATTAATAAATAATTTTAATTATAATTTAAATATTAATATATGTATTGAAAAAATACATCTGAATGTAAAATACAGAGATTGATTCTTCTAATTTGATAAATGACATATGTTAAATAAATTAAGTAAAGGGGTGAATGCTTAGCTTTTTAGTTGACAGTTTGATTGTGAATCTATTTTATATGTGAAAATCATGATAAATAATACTTGTGGTTTGTTTGGTTCCAGAACTAATTCTCTATTTGTGTTAGGTCAATTCCATCAATATGGGTCAATATCTCTGGTTGATGTTGAATTATTGGTTGATACTAACTCCCTAGAAGTAAGTCATAGTGACTAGAGAATCACACATCATTATCTATAATTTATCTATATTTGTGATCTTAAACCCTTATTATTTTTACAACTCCAAAAATTAGTGTCTTTTACCTTAAAACTCTAAGTGTATTTGTGAGGGATATACACTTAGAAAATGGGGAAAGTGTAATGGGTTGAGATGACCCTAATCACCCACATATAATGATTAACCATTTATTACATATCCAATACTCAAATGAGGGAAATAAATCCACAAGTAATTTTACCACATAGTGTGTTTCTAAAATTGTTATCCTTCTTTATATGTATGCAACCAATTATGTGAATTTTATTGAGCATCAAAAATGATTAATAAATTATTTTAGCTAACCTAAAAAATGTTATAAATTAATATTTATATAACATACGAAGCTAATATTATACCATATTATCATGGTGATCAATCCCTAAGAAATAGGATCTTAACAATATTAAGTTGTAAATAACAAATGATAAAACCAAATGAAAAACTAACATCCTAAATATTATGTGATTTTTTTATATAAAAACCTCACATTTAAAATTAGGATACGGTGAAATAACCACCATTTATTATTATAACATCCCTCCCCACCCAATTTAGCATGGTATAAAGTGAATAAGAGAGAGATTATTTGAGTCGATCAAATTTGTCCCATGAAAGTGACTTGGTAAAGACATCTTCACATTGTTCTTCTATTAAGAAAACTTGGAGCTAGATTTTGTAATTTTGAACACATTCACATATGAAATATACATGTACCTTGATGTTATTTGTGTGCTTATGAAATATTATATTATAAAAAGTTTCAATAACACCTTCAATATTACAATATATGATGGTAGGTTGATTTTGTAGTACTCCTAATCCTTCCAATATGTGACATAACCATATCACTTCATAAACAACTCCTCTTGCTATAATATACTCTACTTCAATGAAAGATAGAGAAATAAAGTTTTTTTTATTGATCCCCCATGATATAGGATTAGATCCTAAAAATAATACATATCTAAAAGTGTATTTTATGTCATAAATATTACCTACATGATTTGATTCTGAATATCTTATCAATAAGAATTGATCATTATTCTTTTATTCTAGGACATAATCCAATGTACCCTTTATATGATGTTTTCCAATGAGACATATTTGGCTCTTGCATAAAACTTGGGAGACAAATGATAGCATAGTTTTTGTGTAACTTAGTGTAGGTCAAGTAAATGAGACACCAAATCAACTATCAATAGTGAGTTGTATTTACTTGTGGTGATGGATCTGAATAAGACAATTATATCCTTGTCTCCATAGGTATAGTGATGGGTTTACAATCCATCATCTAAAATTTCTTGAGTATTTTTTGTAATATTTCATTTGGGACACAAATATGTGGTGCTCTTTTTGACATACTTCTAGTCCAAGATAACAGTGTAGTACCTAAGATCTATCATGTCAAATGATTAGTTGAGATGTTTATTGGTTACATCAATCATATTCACTAAACTTAAAATGCTAACAAGATAATATACATACACAATAAAAACCACAATATTCCCACTTAACTATTTTAGGTAGATATTTGTATCATAAGGATTCCTCTAGAATCCATGTTGAATGATACGTTCACCAATTTTTATGTAATAGGCTTAGAGAGTCTATTTGAGACCATATAATGATTTTATGAGTATACACACTTTTATTTCTTTACTAGCTATGAAAAAACCTTCTGGTTGAGTCATGTATATTTATTCCTATAGATCTCCATTTAAAAAGCCACTTTTCACATCCATTTGGTAAAATTTCCATCCAAACTATGCAACCATAGAAAATATCATTCTGATAGCCTTAATATTATCCATGGGAGGAAAAATCTCCTAATATTCAATGCCCTACTTCTAACCATACCCCTTCCTATGAGTTATGCCTTGTGCCTATCAATACTACCATCTAATTTGTATTTTATTTTGAAAACCCATTTTCAATCAATTGCCTTCTTCACTAGTGGAAAATATACAAGCTTCCATGTGTTATGTTTCATCAATGATTTATATTATGTATTCATGGCATCCTTCCAAGGTTTTGAATTTATGTCTTCTTGAAGGGTAGAGGGATCAATTTTTTCAAAATAGTGTTCATTAGGGCCAAATTTTAGTCTTATCAAGTCATATTGTGAGTTCTTAGTCTAGTGTTGGATGTGTCTATAACTTCATCCAATTTAACATCTCATATTATACTCATATACCATGTAGGCACATGTCCATATAATACTATGTGGTGGACTTGCAATATCTAAATGATCGTCACCATTATCCCCTTAATAATTATCATCGTCAATGATTTCATCACCTCTTAAATTTTATATAGGTTTGATTTATGAATCGAGTGTGTGAAAGGTAGACTATAATTACCTTTTTCATCAAATTCAACATCCTTACTTATGTATTTTTCCTTGTTTTGAGATCCATAAGTCTGTGAGCCATTAATTCTTTACTATATCTTAAAAAGATAAATGTTATGGATTTGTTATCCAATTTATTTATCATATTTTTAGGAACACACATGTATGACTTACATATAAAACTAGAAGATGATCAATTAAGGGTTTGTTCCATGCCCCTTCTTCTTATGGAGTCACCCCATAAAGATACATAGTAGATGATCTATTCAATAAATAGATTGATGTTCATACTGCCTTTGCCCAATATGTAGGTGCCAAACTTGAATCCTCAATCATGAAATTCACCATCTCTATGATAGTGAAATTTCACCTTTCTAAAACACCATTATAATGTGGAGTCATTTTTTGGTGAATACCATGTTCTTTAAAATAAGCCAAAAAATATTTTTTGGAGTATTCCCCCTCAATCTAAGCATAGAGTTATGATTTTATGACTAGTTTTTTATTTCCATATGGGCATTTAAATATTTGAAAATTATGAAGGCTAATTCCTCTATCTTTAAATAGTATACCCACATTTTATGTGAGTAATCATCAACAAAGATTTAAAAATACTAAAAACCATGGTGACTAGATCTCATGGTTCCACAATGATTGGTATGCACTAGATCTAATTTTCTTGAAGCTATAAATGTACTTTTTCCAAAGGATGATCTATGTTATTTTCCTTTTAGACAACTATGGAAAATATATGTATTATTATACCATTTTTTATACTTGAAAATAGATGTTTTGACTTAGATTTAGAGTGTTTTATACTTGGATTTTGCATGCTCTTACTAATAAGTTTGTAAATTAGGAAGAGTAGTGTAGACTTACTTAGTGTACACTAGTGTCTAGATGAAAATTAGATAAGTGCCAAGTCCCTTTAGATTGAGACCTTGACTTGTTTATATATGAATCTAATTGAGTAGTTTCTCATGATATTGACATGCTAGGATGATGGTATGAACCTAAGTATGGGTTTAATATTATAATATAACCATTACTGGGAGTAAGTTGATACCTAACATATTAGGTCACTATTAATTGGTAGTACTAATTGAATTTGATAGAACTAACTTGTTTATAGGTAGAATGAAATAAGAGTCTAAAGATATTTATGCATAATATTTAGCATGTTTAAAACAAAATATGATATTCATTTGTGTAATATCAAAATGAAAGGGCTTACTCATAAGATAGAATGAACGTATGAGTGAATGATGGATTAGGAACTTATTTGTGTGCTCAAGTAATGTGTGGTAAATGTATGTTAATCTTGTCATTATCAAGTACCAAAGTTAGTATTTTAGTATCCTTAAATGCTTCCATTTTAATTTAGTATTTGAATTACTAAAGTAGAAAGGATAAAATTTACTTGATTGTGTAAAGCACAATTTGTATTTGGTATGAAGCTCTAATTATGAAGGTCATTCATTAGTAAAACCTACAATCAAGTGTAGTCAATGTCCATAGAGTGAATATTTTAGTTTGAATCTTTTTTTTTGAAATAAAAAAGGTTAGAGTACACCTATGTGTTTATGAAAACCTTGTTTCCCTTGCAACTTGCTGGAGATGATTCTTCCTTGTTGAAGTATTGGATAAATTTATGCTTCTTTTCTGAAGTATATAGAAAGTTGAGATGGCCATACCCCAAACTTGTGTAAATATATAATATCTTGGGTTGGGAATAAAACATACACATGACCTCAATAATGTGTGGAAAAATACATAATGTAATGTACTAACCTAAATAACTATGCAAGAAAAATAGAGAACCACCAAGATTGGTTTACTCAAAGAAATAACTACACAATTGAATTAGAGAACCATTAGGCAAGGGTCTCTAAAATAAAGTTAATCAAGGGTCTCTAAAATAAATTGGATTACCAAGATTTGTAATTTTTTGCTCAAGTTTGTTTAAGTTTTCTCCATGTAAAAAAAATCATGATTGAATGGGAATCAATAATATTCATGACCCCATCATGAACAAAGGTTTGATTATGTAGTTTCACTTAATGTAGAATATAATGCATGATTGAAAGAGAATGAATAATGTCCATTCCCCCATCATAACTAAATATTTTATAATTTTTTAGTAGAATGACAACTATTTTCCATTCAACTATAAATTGTGTTATTGTGTATGTGTGCATGAACTAGTATCAGGCTACTTAAATTTGAAATGTGTACATAGAGACCTATAATTCTAGTTCATATAAATTGTTATGTATATGCCCATGTATATGCACCCAAATTTTTATTAATCTATGTTCAAGTGTCTATAAATTGAATGAATATTCATAGAATATGTCCCTATAATCTATATTAGTGTGCCCATATATGTCATATATTTGAACCATATAATATATGAACCATTTTGAATCTTTGAAATATGTACTATGTTTTTATTTTATTCTCATGAAGGATTATGCCTCTATGGTAATCCCACTGTAATATCCCTTTTTGAGATAATGGATGCATCCTATAAGTCACTCATCTCAAAATATGAGTTAATTATATCATGTCATGTATAAAGATAACATCATGTAACTACATGTGAACATGTGGAGAATATGCCATCATGGAAATGTATGTGTTAATAAAGTCATGTATATAGCATATGTTGTGTAGTGTATGTAAGTTTTGTGTCTATATATATGTATCAATGAAGCACACAACAAAAGTGTAATTAAAAAATACTATGTAGTAACAATGAATGATACAGATCATGACACCACTCAATGTTAGCAAGACGAACAAAAATAATTTTTACTATCACATATAAGGCTAGGGGCCATACAATATCCATAAAATGCCAAAATAAATAAGGGGACATAAAAATGTTGAAAATAATGGAAAATAAGGATGTCACATCAAGTAAGTCTAAGGGTCACATAATATATTCAAACACATATTATCCTTTCATGTAAAAGAGTAATAACATCAATGGAACATGGAATAAGAAACCAGTTTACACCATCCATATGTATTAATGTCACATTGTAGTATAATGGCATATCATGTAACAATATATAAGAAATGAGTAATTAGTTAAGGAATGTGTAAACAATATAAGTAGCTCAAAATTCTACAAATATCATAGAAAAATTTAACTTATAATAGTGAAACTTGTGGAATTATCTGCCCCTAGTATTTCCATGCCCACTAGGTATAAGGAAAACTAACATCTGTATGTCTATGTGTAACTTGTATGTCATGTATAGCACTTAGATACTATTAAATGCATGTGTATGTAAAACATATTTCATCTATAGTGTAATCTAGAAATCATGTCATGCTCAAGCATTAATTATGTATTTTTTAAATATTTAAATGTTTTAGTATTTTTCAATTATTTGATTTATATTTTTGGAATATCTAAAATTTGGTAAAACCAAAAAATTATCACATTAATGGGAGGACCATGGTAGGTGTCTATATTAGGCATTATATGGTCACCTATCATGGATATGAAGTACCTATTAACCATTTTTGGTCCAGCAGGCCAAAATCGGTCTCCTTCTTCCCTTGTTGTTCTGAGACAATTCAATTTTGGTTGCACAAGTCTTTCGGTAGAAGATGAACCAGTTCAAAGAATGCAATGGATTTTAAAAAGATTCTTTAGAAATTTTGTATAAATAAATTCACAAGGAAAGAGAGCTAAAATGATTCAAGACACTTTTCCTTAAGGTTGGAAAAAGTGGTTCAATGTTGGGGTTCAATGACATGATCTTGCAAAGGGTTTTGAATTTTGAACTTTGAACCATTGAACCGTTCAATCATTTGGTTCAATCTTTGGTTCAATCAGTTAGTTCAAAGAGTTGTTTCAATCATTTGGTTCAATTAGTTGGTTTAGTCAGCTTGGTTTAAGAAATGGTTTAATCAGAAAGTTCAAAGGAGTCTTCCAAAAGCCCAAAGGACAAGTGCCCTTTCAGAGGGTAGTCAGGCATAAACTGGACCATTCCAATAGGTTGTGGAGGGAACTTAGGTGACAAAAGGACCTTTGTAACTTTTCTAAAAAGCAAGTTTGGAGACCAAAGTGCCCTTGCAGAGGGCAGGTGATGAGCAAAATGGACCATTACAAAATTTTGAAGGGTGGCTTTGAACTTAAAGTGCCCTTTTGAAGGGTAGGAAAGCACTTAAAGGGAAAAAGGACCAAGGCAAAGTATTCCTTCATAATTTTTGTTTGAAGGAAATTTTTGCAAGGCAAAGATAGAAGAAAAAGCAAAGGCAAAATTTCTTGGACAAAATGTCTGAAGGAATTCCTTCGGACATTTTGTCTGAAGAAATCCTTCAGAAGAAAATCCCACGGCAATAAAAAGACTAGGCAAAATCTTTGAAAAAATTCCAATGCAATTCCTTTAGAATTTTTGTCTAAATAAATTCACCTGATAGAAATTTCGAAGGGAGAAACCCAAAGGAATTCACCCAAGGAAAAGCCCGACGGGAAAAAAGGTAAGCAGAAAAAATATAAAGGAAACATATCCTTTAGATAAAATGTCTAAAGGAATTCCTTCAGACATTTTGTCTGAAGGATGTGACTACCAAATGGAGCCCAAAGGAACCTAAAGGGTAGGTACCCTCATGGGGGACTCTTGACCAAAAATGAAGGTACACTTCTCCAAAGCCAAATGGGCACCTCCCCTTTAGGAAAGATCAAACAAGAAAGCTAAAAGAATTGATAAGGAGGGTGATGGGCCTGAAGACATCAAGATTAAGCATTGTAAACTAGCTATTGGGATCCAGACATCTGATGATGTTCCTGAAGCTATCAAATTTGGGGCAATAAACTAGCCATTGGCTTTCAAGTGGTGACGGGCCTATGAACATCAATTTTATGGCAATGAAATAGCTGTTGATCTTTAAATACTTGAGTGCCAACTAGAAGGGAGCCCAAAGAGATAAGAGAGGAAGAGACAAAACTAACAAAAGACAAAGCTAGGAAAAGACAAAAGTTAAGAATGAACTCAGTGACTTGCTGATGAAAGATCCCAAAAAGCTAGCAAAGGACAATAAGATAGCCCCAAGAGCTCAAATTCTAGGAAAAGACATAGCCAAGAAAGGATAAAATCATGAATATCGACAAAATAGCCCAGGTGGCATAGGGGAAGCGAGTTATTCCTATAGTTGAAATAGTGTCCACCAAGTGGTCATCAAGGAGTGTAAATAGTGAATGGTGTGACCTATTTTCTCCACTTTGCATTGATGAGTAAACAAACTACGTGAATCTCTTTAAGAAGCAGTCTCGTTTACAGATAAAAGGGTTGGCCTTGTCATTTAAACAATCAAGTGATTCACACTTTTGTACTAGAATTTAATATGTTTTAAGCTCCAAAGTTAAGAGCGGTGATTACATAAGATGGTTCTAGTAGGCCTCTTCTAGAAGGATGATATCAGCAACATCGACTTCCTCTTCCCAAGGTTTTCAATGCATCATGGGTCATTTATTTTCTAGAACATGCCAAAGTCTTCCTCTTTCTCTATATATATTGTAATCTCTCATTTGAGAAGGATATCTCTTAGCTTGTAAGGTGGAGCTCTGCTAGATTTTACCTTGAATCAAGACATAGCATTTTTACCTCTATTTGAGCTTACACTTTCATATATGTCTATGTTTTTGTTTTGTGTTAAGTCATTTTCCTTATGCTTTCATAGAATGATTCTAGCATGTCTAGTGTATTGTGAGTTCTTCTTCTGTAGGTTAGCCAGAAGTGTCCAAAATATTAATATAGGTGCATGTGAATAGGCTACCAAAGTGTGTCTTAGAACACCTCTGATAGTTCTTCCTTCCTGTATCTCCAGAGGACCCCTAGCTCATTGATGTAGAAGAGTTTCTCATATCAAATGAAGTATATATCAGCTTGTTCTTGGTGGAAAGTGTATGTTCAAGCTAAGTAGATCAACTTTTTGGTGTATCACCATTTAGTTTAGGTTTTATTTTTAGCATCCTTCTCTCTTTTCACCCCCCATTATTAGTAGTAGGAAATCCAGGACCACAGAGATACATCAAAGGGAGTTAGCCCTTATCTAGAGACTCTCCCCCTAGTTTTTCTAGACCCATAGGTAAGAGGGGAGTTTCCATTATGATGCATGGAAGATAGGAGCTCAGCCTCCTATCAAGGGTGCAATCCACAACATCAACAATTTTTGGCATGCCTGGTGGGACCATGTTTTAACACTCAAAAAAGTTCCAGGAATGGTGCTGGTCATATTATAGTAGAATGAACCATTAATAGAGCATCTAACCTTTAATCAGGTGATTGTGGGACAAGTGTTGTCTAAAGAGTTAAAGAATTTTGGTGTGTCCTTCAACCAACCAGCCTTTAGAGGATTTTCATCAACACCAATGGCAACTCTGAGTTGAATCATTTGGTTAAGCAGTTCTGGATCCATCAAAGAAACACATTTTTTATATGTATAACCCCATTACTCAATATAATAGGTCTTTTATTCCTTCATATAACTTGGATAAAGCTTTGATTGTTCATGGAATCACCTCAATCATCTCTCCTAGTTGCCCTTCAACAATAAGGCAAGTAACACTGGAATTTGAGAAGCAAGTGATGGAGATAGAAAGATTGGATGAGCAGTATAGATATCAGTAAGAGCCTATGTACAAGGAGGAGTGTTTGTTTAGGCAAGCTCAGGCCTTGCAATCCATGAAAGAAGAGGTAGCAAAATGGAAGAGTTCATTCATTCAAGACAATTAGCATTGTGTGTCCCCTCCTATTCTAAAGAAAGCCCCTTCTTATGCACTAAATCTTTTCTACCAGATAGCACTTGCTCACTCTAGCTCATCTGATGCATTAATCACTCCTACTCTTAACCCCTTGCACCAAGCTTTCAAACATCAAAGGGCATTAGAGCAACCTCTCATGGAAATGAACCTTCTCAATTCCTTATAATGTGAATCCTCCTTTGAAGGGAATACCATGAACCATCACATCTCTCTTTAGGAATTTATTCATGTGCATGAGCAGACCCTTCCTAATCTTCCTCAACTTCCTTGGGTCTCTCAACATGATGTCAAGATTCTAAGTTGGAAGAGGGAATATCATGAACCAGTTTAGGACCTTGAAGAGGATAAAGTTGCTACCTTTTCACAAGGAGAAAGTACCAATCCCAAGGTCATGAGTTGGAAGCAAACAGTGGAATCATGGGGAAGGAAGGAGGAGGAGAAAGGTTTTGCTCAAAACCTTGAAGAAGGTGAAGCTACTCTTAATCATCATGATGATGCTTGTGACCTCCAAGAAAGGCTCTTTCAAGAATATATAGACAAGCTAATTATAGAGTTGGAGTTCAAAATGAGATTCCTCAGCCAATGTGTGATGGAAGGTTTAGACCAAACAATAGATCCTACATTTGAACACACCCCATCTACACCCCTCCAAGAGAGCTATCAGGCCACATCTGATATAGATGAATTTTTGGCCAAATGGAAGGAGGAGAATCATTTGATTCTAGCTCAAAATCTAGCTCCTCTTCCACATGGGTTTAATCTTCAGCCTTCCACTTCATCCCTTCTCAGAGAGGAACCTATTTTGAAAGAGGCAAGTGAAGAGAAGAAGATCCAAATTCCAGCTACCCAGGAGGCTATCATGAGCAACAATGAAGATGAAATCATCATGGATGCTCTTTTTAAAGACATCATCGACAATGGAGAAGACATAGGTCATGCATACATGTAGATGTTCTAGCAATATGAAGAGGAAAGTAAGCATGGTGACCTCTCTCCTCCCTTATTTGATGAGCTTCCTTGTTGATTTGATGAGGAGGATGACTATGCCATGGAGCCTGAGTTGGAGGAGGACCAGGAGGATGTCTTTGAACAACTAGAGACTCTGATCCTTGAGCAGGAAAAGGAGAGGCTTGTCCATCTTGAGGAAAGCCTTGAAGAAGAGAGCTTTGAACAAAAAGGTGATGTTCTATGGGATGAGCAATCAGTTTGTGATTCCATTTTAAACATCAAAACAATCACCATTCTTCAATAAATCCATGAGGGAGTAGAAGATGAGTTTGATAGGGTCTTTAATGAAGTAGAAGGGAACGAGTCAAACCATGGTGCACTGCAAAGGGACTATTCATATCAAAGGGCTTATGGTGATGAGCCAATAGCCATCAATTTCTTGGTAAAACACGCTAGCATGAAGAGCTAGCATTCGAAAAGATGCTAAGAACAAGAAGAGTACATATATGTTGGGAGCATTTTTGACTCTAATCCACTCATAGGCAAGCCAATCAAGGTGGCAAGAAAGAGGAGCATGTCACCAAATCTCCATTTCATTCAGCCACTTGTTTGGCACCATTAATTTCCTTACCATGAAGGAGACTTAAGAAGTTTTACCTTTGATCCAGGATGGAGGAAAATATACCTAGTTAGTTGTATATAGTAGTTTGCTTTCAATTTTCTTTCCCTATTTTCCCTAAGTATTGTTTACACAAGTAGTGTTTTTAGCCTTGTGTGTGTTTTCCTTTGTGTTTGGGGTAAAAGCTTCATGATTAATTCTTGGATCTATCAGGGTTATTACTAACTTTTTCAAGTTGTGTTCTAACTCTGTGCCTAATGGAATTTAAGGCTACTAGTTTCTAAGCATATTAGGCATGCTTCCCCTAAGAATTGCCAATTTATTGACCATTTTTGGTCCAGCAGGCCAAAATCGGTCTCTTTCGTCCCTTGCTATTCTAAGCCAATTCAATTTTGGTTGCAAAAGTCTTTTAGCAAAAGATGAACCAGTTCAAAGAATGCAAGGGCTTTTACAAAGCTTCTTCAGACATTTTGTCTGAAGATATTCACAAGGAAAGAGCTAAAATGATTCAAGACACTTTTCCTTAAGGTTGGAAAAAGTGGTTCAATGTTAGGGTTCAATGACATGATCTTTCCAAGGGTTTTGAATTTTGAACTTTGAACCATTAAACCATTCAATCATTTGGTTCAATTAGTTGATTCAATTAGTCAGTTCGAAGAGTTGGTTTAATCAGTCAGTTCAAAGAGTTGGTTCAGTTAGCTTGGTTCAAGAAATGGTTCAATCAAAAATTTCAAAGGAGTCTTCTAAAATCCTGAAGGACAAGTGCCCTTTCGGAGGGTAGTCAAGCAAAATTGGACAATTCTAGCAAGTTACGGAGGGTACTTAAGTGACAAAAGGACCCTTGTAACTTTTTTGAAAAGCAAGTTTGGAGACCAAAGTGCCCTTGCAAAGGGCAGGTGATGAGCAAAATGGATCATTGAAAAATTTCAAAGGGTGGCTTTGAACTTAAAGTTCCCTTACGAAGGGCAGGAAAGCACGTAAAGGGAACAAGGACTAAGGCAAAGTATTCCTTCAGACTTTCTGTCTGAAGGAAAATTCTACAAGGCAAAGATAGAAGAAAAAGCAAAGGGAGAATTTCTTCAGACAAAATGTCTAAAGGAATTCCTTTAGACATTTTGTCTGAAGAAATCCTTCAGAAGAAAATCCCATGGAAATAAAAAGACTAGGCAAAATCTTCAGACAAAAGCTTGAAGGAATTCCTTAAACTTTTTATCTGAATAAATTTGCCTGATAGAAAGTCTGAAGGGAGAAACTCGAAGGAATTCACCCAGGGAAAAACTCGATAGAAAAAAGGTAAGAAAAAAAAACATAAAGGAAACATATTCTTCAGACAAAATGTCCAAAGGAATTCCTTCAGACATTTTTGTCTGAAGGATGTGACTACCAAAAGGAGCCCGAAGGACCCCAAAGGGTAGGTACCCTTATGGGGGACTCTCGGCCAAAAATGAAGGGACACTTCTCTAAATTTGAAGGGACACCTCCCCTTTGGGAAGGATCAAACAAGAAAGCCAAAGGAATTTCCTAGGAGGGTGATGGGCCCAAAGATGTCAAGATTAAGCATCATGAACTAGCCGTTGGGATCCAGACGTCTGATGATGTCCCCAAAGCCATCAAATTTAGGGAAATAAATTAGTTGTTGGCTTTCAAGTGGTGATGGGTCCATGAACATCAATTTTATGGTAATGAAATATCCGTTGATCTTTAAATAATTGAGTGCCAACCATAAGGGAGTCCAAAGAGCTAAGAGAGGAAGAGACAAAACTAGCAAAAGACAAAGCTAGGAAAAGACAAAAGTTAAGAATGAACTCAGTGACCTACTGACGAAAGAGCCCAAGGAGCCAGTAAAGGATGATAAGATAGCCCCAAGATCTCATATTCTAGGAAAAGACAAAGCCAGGAAGGGACAAAATCATGAATATGGACAAAATAGCCCAGGTGGCAAAGGGGAGGTGAGTTATTCCTATAGTTGAAATAGTATCCACCAAGTGGTCATCAAGGAGCACAAATAGTGAATGACGCAACATATTTTCTCCACTTTGCATTGATGAGCAGACAAACCACATGAATCTCTTTAAGAAGCGGTCTTGTTTTTAGACAAAAGGGTCAGCCTTGTCATTAAAACAATTGGGTGACTCACGCTTCTGTAGTAGAATTTAATGTTTTAAGTGCCAAAGTCAAGAGTAGTGATTACACCGGATGGTTATAGCAGGCCTCTTCTAGAAGGATGATATTAGCAATAGCAACTTCCTCTTCCCAAGGTTTTCAATGCAGCATGGGTCATTTATTTTCTAGAAAGTGCCAAAGTCTTCCTCTTTCTCTATATATATATATTGTAATCTCTCATTTGAGAAGGATATTTCTTGGCTTATAAGGCGGAGCTCTACCAGATTTTACCTTGAATCAAGACATAGCATTTCTACCTCTATTTGAGCTTACACTTTCGTATATGTATATGTCTATGTTTTTGTTTTGTGTTAATTCATTTTACTTATGCTTTCAAAGAATGATTCCAACATGTCTAGTGTATTGTGAGTTCTTCTTCTAGAGGTTAGCCAAAAGTGTCTACACTAGGAATATAGGCACATGTGAACAGGTTGCCAAAGTGTGTCTTAGAACACCTCTGATAGTTCTTCCTCCCTATATCTCTAGAGGGACCCTAGCTCACTGATGTAGAAGAGTTTCTCATATCAGATGAAGTGTATATCAGCTTGTTCTTGGTGGAAAGTGTATGTTAAAGCTAAGTAGATCAAATTTTTGGTGTATCATCATTTAGTTTAGGTTATGTTTTTAGCATCCTTCTCTCTTTTCGCCCCCCCCATTGTTAGTAGTAGGAAATATAGGACCATAGAGATACATCAAAGGGAGCTAGCCCTTATCTAGAGACTCTTCCCCTAGTTTTGCCAGACCCATAGGCAAGAGGGGAGTTTCCATTATGATGTGTGGAAGATAGGAGCTCAGCCTCTTATCAAGGGTACAATCCATAGTGTCAACAGTACCAACTATGGGTGGATTGAGATATGATAAGGAGTCATGTGGTGCACCATATATCCATATTGAACATATGCAAGAAGGTACCCTCCTACTATATAATGGACACCATAGAGTCCTCAGCCTTCTTAAACAACTCATCATACTTTGAGTTATATGAGAAGAGATCATTGAATAACTCTTTGATGTGATCGATGCTAAATATTAGGTTTTATAGATAGATCTTATATGTGTACTAATAAAATTTGTTTGCTAATCTTAGATATGTATATTAACCATATTTGAATAATGATCCTAAATAGGTGTGTCAAGCATATCTAAATAATGGTCATGAATAAGGGTATCAACCATCTTTGAATAATGATCCATAATATGCATATTAATAAATCACAATGGAAGTGGGGTGGAGGAGGATATATAATTGAATATAGAGGATACTCATACCATATGTCTAGAACTTTGAATACTTTATTGAATTATATGTACTTTATGTATCAATGCAATATAGAGGGAATTGCATGAGGTCTTTACATCCATGGGCATCATAAAAGCATGTTTAAGTTACCATTACTCTATAAAACTAGAAATAGTGTGGCTAATATGGTTGATCCCACTTGAAGAGGTAATAATGTGTCCCAAGGTACTCTATTTATACATGTAGAATATTTTAAATCCTTTAGATGTATATTATAAATCATGTCATTTGTACCCAAGGTATTGGAGAAGTGCCTGTTGACAATTTTGACCCCACAAGTCAAATTACAACCCTTATCATTCAAAACTTGCATAAAAATGCCTTTTGTCTAAGTTTCAAGAATTGGTCTTTGCAATTTTCTCAAAGGGGTCATCTTCAACAAATCTAAAGGAATTGGGATTTTCCAAAAGTTCAAAGGAATTAAAATTTTCAAAAATCCAAAAAGGCCTTTTCAACTTTTCCAAAGAAGGGACTAGTTCAAAATTTTAGAAAGGCATCTCCAAAAGGTTAAAAGGTACAATTCTTTCAAAAAAGGGCTCATTCAAGAATTTTGAAGGGTTATTTTTTTTCCTTTATAAAAGATACTTTCAAAAAAATTGAAGGGCTCTTTTCCTTTGAGAAAGTCTATTTTCACAAAATCCAAAGGGTTCATTTTTTCAGAGAGGACCATTCTAATTTTTTTGAAAGGTACTTTTCACAAGAAATGGTCCTTGTTAAAAAGTCTAAAAGGTCATTTACAAATTTTTTTAAGGACAAGATGACCATTCCATTTTTTTGAAGGGATACTTTCAATTTTTTTGAAGGGTCTATTACATAAATCCAAAAGGACTTTTCAAACTTTTTAACAGTGCATTTTAGAAAAGCTGAAGGGTATCTACCATTTGGAAAAAGGCATTTTCAAAGACAAAGGGGACCATCACGAAAATTCCAAAAGACACTTAACACTTTCAAAAAGGGTATTTTTCATCAGGAAAAAAGTTTAAAGAAATTCTCCAAGAGGGCAGTTTCAAAGATCTGAAGGGTTTTTCCAAAGGCAAAAGGTCCATTTCAATTCTTTCATAGGGCAAGAGGACCATTCCAATTGTTTTGAAGGACCATTCCAACTTTTCTATAGGATAATTTACAAAAGTTTGAGGATAATAATTCCTTTAGACAATTTTTATGAAATAATTATCCATTGAAAAAAACCCAAAGACCTAATTTCCTTTGGGCTTTTGTCCAATGGAATTATTCAAGGGGAAAGAGACTAAAAATATTCAAGAAAAGGTCCTTATCAAAAATATTGAAGGGCATTTTCATAAAGCCAAAGGGGAATTTACATGAATTCCTTTAGACAGATTATTTGAAGGAAAAGTTCATAAAGATAAAAGCTTCAGACAAATTTTCTGAAGGCAAAGTCTAAAGGAAATAAAGAAATAATTCTTTCGGGAAAATTGCTCAAAAGAAAGAAAATTCAAAGAGTGAAGCCACAGACATTTTGTTTGAAGAAAAGTTTGAAAGAAAGAAAAGTTGAGAGGAGGACTTTACAAAGAGCCTAAACAAAAATCCCACATTAATTGGCCAAAATAGAGAAGGGCAAAGGAAATATAAATTTACCCAGTATAAATCTTAAGGACTAATTAGTCAAGGACAAGTGGCATAATCACATTCAACTAGTGGGATCTTAATAGCCAATTAGCATAATACAATGATGACTTCCACTTTTGAATCTGATGATGTGATCTATAACTCACATTTAAATCATGTGAAGTGGCCCAAGCAAGATTATACTGGAGCAAGGAGCATACCAATTTTTTAATGCAATAATAAAATTATTCAAACTTGGAAAAGACATGCAGATACCTTCAAGCATGGATCTCATAGCTATAAAAGGGAGAATAAAATGCATGAAGGGATTGCAAATTTTAACATTGGATGTCTATTCAAGGAGAGCTTAATGTAGAATTTTATGCATGCACTCTTATTTATCTTGTTAATCAAAGCCTTCTCAAACATTTCCAACTCAACTTCAAGTGGATTTTTATCTTTGAACATTAACATAGAATCATGCACAAAGATAATTGAATTACCAAAGATCCATGTATATTTAATTAATTTTGAATAATTTAATGTTTAATATAAACAATCATTATGAAATGGGCTCACCATCATTTTCATTGCCAAAGATCTTTTCATGCAAGGCATAAGACAAAAATATATTATTTGAAGGCTTTTTTATCTTGGCATAGTTGGAGTTGGACTTGGGGTGATGTGGGAGTTTATCTCCTTTCTATTTTCAATGCAAATATCTTGACTTATGTATGATTTTTCTATATAAGTTGGCTTTTTCAGCCATTTTATAAAAATGATCCCTCTTTTGACAAGACTGAACTTTGCCAAAATTTGAGTTTTGTAACCTTTTTAGATAATTAGAAGGACTATTTTTTTAGATTCTAGAATGATGGTATAGTGTATTTATGTCAATGATTTGCATGTGTGATAGAATTTTATTCCTTGTCAAGTCCTCATTCTTACCTAGTTACTAGTTGATTAGATTATTTAGGTCATGTTCTATGTTTGATGTCTTTTGGTTGAAGTTAAAGTGGATGTAAGTGGTTGGTGAGTGCCTTGAATCAGGCATATTCCCTCATTTCCCTTAAGATTTGATCACTAGATAGAACCTTTTCATGAAATACTGATACATAAGAGTCAATTGGAATTGAAAGTTTAGTCTTTTTCTTGTCTAATCAGTGTGTTTAAGAGCTCAAATTGAGTGGATGAACCAAAATTTAGGTGTATGACCATCATTAGATAGGATTTTTCCTTCAATTTTCTTTCTTCCCTTTTCATGATAGTTTGTAGCATAGAGTATAGATCCTAATTGATACACTAAAGGGAGCTAGCCCTTAGAATCTAGATATTCAATCTTTTGATTATGCCACCCATAGCCTAGGATTGTTATCATGTTTCAACAAACTGTGAAAGCCTGAAACTACCTTCACAAGGGTGTGAGTCTGATTAACAATAGTTTTTGGCATATCTAGTGGGACACATTGGAGATGGTCTTAGTGTAATTATAGTTTTAGATGGGTTCTTCATGAATTATTTGGTGATTCCAATCTCAAGCAATTGCTTCTAATGGTCCAGGCATGATTTCCAAGTAAGTTTATTTTCATTGCACTATATTGATGTTTTTTTCATGGATGTGTATGAGGAAACCTATGCCAAACTTCCTTATCATACCTATGATGGATCATACTAGCCCTATATTGATCCATATGAGCCTCATTATGAGCATAATCAATCTTATCAAGAGTTTTATCAAAGTTATGATGAACCTTATCAAGTTTCCCATGATCCTTATTACTAAGAACATGACTCTTACCTTCCTTGTGAACCATATCAGTCTAATGACTATATTTCACCTTTACCATATGGATATGATGTTTCATATGAATAGCCTTGTTTCCAAGAAAGAATGGATGAGATAGAGCTCAAAATACTAGCATATGCAAGAAATGTTTGTTCAATCTCTCAGTACAAGGAAGTGAATGGTCTTTTTCAAAATGTTCCTAATGATCTAAAAAAGATAAATGATTTATGTATTTATTTATTATAGAATATTGAGTCTTGGGAGAGGAAAAAAATTGAGTTGAACCAATTTTCTCAAGAGGGTTCTTGTCTTCCTTATTCTCATGAAGTTCTTAACCATGCTTAGTGTGTGCCAATGGAGCTTCCTAGTTGGAGTCAAGAGAAAACTCACATGCCTATTGAAGAGCCTATTTAAGAGACTAAACCTTCTTGTAGTCCTCTTTCTTCACCAATCACCCATCGAGTTCAAGTTATCCATGAAGATAAGGAGGTTTCAAACTTTGATGAGGTAATGGCCAAGTGGAAGGAACAAAATGCAAAGGTCTTTAAGAATTTCTCTCTCCCTGCTCTCCAAAACTCCCTAAATGATTCCATTGCCCTAATTTTTTTTAAATATGATCATGATCAACCTCCCATGCTTCATTTTCCCTCTGAAACAAATGAATTTCATCATCCTCCCACCATCTCCCTTCTTCAAGAAGAGCCTATTTTTTGGAGGATTGAGAAAGGGGTTACAACTACAAGTCAATCTCTTGTAGAGTGGGAAGAGGACGCTTCAAGTGTGTATGAGTAACATTTTCTCATTGATACTTCACTTGAGGTTGTAGTTGAGAATGCAATTATCATTGAGAGTGAGAAGGTTGATCTTGATGTGAAGTAACTCCAAGAGGAGTTAGTACAAATTGAAGTCATAAATGAGTTAGAGAAATCTCCTATTGAGAAGGATCAAGATAACTTTCAAGCTAATCCTATTCTAATTGATCAAAATGAGGAATAAAAAGATGATTGGTAGTTGTACCTTGAATCTCTACAAGAGATTGAAGAGCTCTGTAGGTATATGTTGCCTATTGAAGAGCATGTTTATGAAAAATTTGATCAAGAATCACCTAATCAAGATCATAATATAGATTGGGTTGCCTATTCAAAGCTCTTTGAAGATTTGGATGAACTTTTAGTAGTTGATAATAAGGATGAGGTCACTCAAGGATAATGCATAGATGAGATATCACTTGACAAGGTTGTAGATGACAAGTAGTATGAAAAATATCTAGAAGTATTAAATGAGTTTATCTTTGTTTGTGACTATTTTTTTGTTGATGGCTCATTTGAGGAGATGTTAAGAGATTTGATGGGAAAGAAAAATGCCTCATCAAATGTTATGATAAATAAACATCCTTCTTTGTAACTTGTACCATCTCTTGGAGTGAGTGAGTTTATGAATTTCCATTTTGATCTAGGTGGATCATGCTTTTTCATGGTTAGCTAGTTTATTTGTTTTCCCACAAGTGTTTTTCAAGCCCATTAGTTTTGTTTTATTTTGTCCCAAATAAGTTTTTTTTTCACATTTGCTTTGTTTAGTTAGTTTTCCTATTTTATGTGTTTCCCTTCTTATTTTGAAGGATAAAGGTTGTATTTTCCACATTAAAAGAGAATTTTTAGTTATGGAATAGGTTTTCCATTATTTTATGATTTCAAATATCATGTATATGGTCTGAGTTCTCAATCATAGCAGGCATGCTTCCTAGTTGAGTTGCCAACATGTTGACAATTTTGACCCCACAAGTCAAATTACAACCCTTATCATTCAAAACTTACATAACCATGCCTTTTATCTAAGTGTTAGAAATTGGTCTTTACAATTTTATTGAAGGGTTCATCTTTAACAAATTTGAAGGAATTGGTCTTTTCCAAAAGTCTAAAGCAATTGACATTTTCAAAAATATTGAAAGGCTTTTTCAACTTTTCCAAAGAAGGGACCAGTTCAAAATTTTGGAAAGGTATCTCCAAAAGGTTGAAAGGTAAAATTATTTCAAAAAAGGGATCATTTAAGAATTATGAAGGTTTCTATTTTTTCCTTTGGAAAAGTCACTTTCAAAAAGTCCAAAGGGCTCTTTTCCTTTGGGAAAGTCCATTTTCACAAAATCTGAAGGGTTCATTTTTTCAGAGAGGACTATTCTAATTTTTCTAAAAGGTAATTCTTAGAATAAATGGTCCTTGTTAAAATTTTTGAAAGGTCTTTTACAAATTTTTTGAAGGGCAAGAGGACCATTCCATTTTTTTTGAAGGGACACTTTCAATTTTACCAAAGGGTTTATTACAAAAATTTAAAAGGACTTTTCAAACTTTTTAACAATGCATTTCAGAAAAGTTGAAGGGTATATGCCTTTTAGAAAAAGGCATTTTCAAAGACAAAGGGAACCATTACAAAATTTTTGAAAGACACTTGACACTTTTTTGAAGGGTATTTTTGGTCAGGAAAAAAGTTCAAATAAATTTTCCAAGAGGGTAGTTTCAAAAGATTTGAAGGGGTCTTTCCAAAGGTAAAATGTCCATTTCAATTCTTTCATAGGGCAAGAGGACTATTCCAATTGTTTCGAAGGATAGTTCTAAATTTTTTGAAGGATAATTTACATGAGGCTAAGGATATGAATTCCTTTACATAATTTGTCTAAAAGAATTGTCCATTGAAAAAAAACCCAAAGACCTAATTTCCTTTAGACTTTTGTCCAATGGAATTATTCAAGGTGAAAGAGACTAAAAATCTTCAAGAAAAGGTCCTTATCAAAAATCCTGAAGGGCATTTTCATAAAGCCAAAGGGGAATTTACATGAATTCCTTCAGAGAAATTGTTTGAAGGAAAAGTGCATAAAGAGAAAAGCTTCAGATAAATTGTTTGAAGGGAAAGTCCGAAGGAAAGAAAGAAACAATTATTTTAGGCAAATTGCTCGAAAGAAAGAAAAGTCCAAGAGTGAAGCCATAGACATTTTATTTGAATAAAATTTTGAAATAAATAAAAGTCGAGAGGAGGAATTTAAAAAGATCCCAAATAAAAATCCCACAGTAATTGGCCAAAATAGAGAAGGGTAAAGGAAATATAAATTTACCTAGTACAAATCTAAAGGACTAATTAGTTGAGAACAAGTGGTATAAGCACATTCAACTAGTGGGATCTCAATATCCAATCAATAAAATATAATGAGGACTTCCAATTTTAAATCTAAAGACGTGATCTATAACTCACATTCAAAACATGTGAAGTGGCCCAAGAAAGATTAGACTATAGTAAGGAGCATACATATTTTTTAATGCAATAATCAAATTATTCAAACTTGGAAAAGACATGTAGATACCTTCAAGCATGGATATCTCAATTATAAAAGGGAGAATCAAATGTATGAAGGGATCGAAGAGTTTAACATTGGATGGATGTTCAAGGAGAGATTAACATAGAATTTCATGCACACACTCTTATTTATCTTGTTAATCAAAGCCTTGTCAAACACTTCTAACTCAACTTCAAGTGGAGTTTTCTCTTTGAATATTAGTGTAGCATCATGCATGAAGAGAATTGAATTACCAAAGATCCCTGTAAATTTAATGAATTTTGATGAATTTAATGTTTATTCTAAACAATGATTATGAAATGGGATCACCATCATTTTCTTTGCCAAAGAGATTTTCATGCAAGGTATAAGATAAAAAGATATTATTTGAAGGCTTGTTTATCTTGGCATAGTTGGATTTGGACTTTGGGTGATGTGGGAGTTTATCTCCTCTCTATTTTCAATGCCAATCTCTTGGATTGTGTATGCTTTTTCTATATAAGTTGGCTTTTTTAGCCATTTTATAAAAAAGATCCCTCTTTTGACAAGACCAGACTCTACCAAAATTTGAGTTTTGTAACCTTTTTAGATAAATAAAAGGACTATTTTTTTAGATTCTATAATGTTGGTATAGTGTATTTATGTCAATGATTTGCATATGTGATAGAATTTTATTCCTTGTCAAGTCCTCATTCTTACCTAGTTACTAGTTGATTAGATTATGTAGGTCATGTTATATGTTTGATGTCTTTTGGTTAAAGTTACAGTAGATTTAAGTGACTAGTTAGTGCCTTGAATTAGGCCTATTCCCTCATTTCCCTCAAGCTTTGATCACTAGATAAAACCTTTTCATGAAATATTGATGCATAAGAGTCAATTGGAATTGAAATTTTAGTCTTTTTCTTGTCTAATCAATGTTTTTAGGAGCTCAAATTGAGTGGATGAACCTAAATTCAAGTGTATCACCATCATTAGATAGGATTTTTAATTCAATTTTTTTTTCTTCCCTTTTTTTGATAGTTTGTAGCGTAGAGTAGAGATCCTAATTGATACACCAAAGGGAGTTAGCCCTTAGAATTTAGAGATTCAATCTATCGATTAGGCTACCTACAACTTAGGATTATTTTCATGTTTCAATATATTTTGAAGGCTTGAAACTACCTTCACAAGGGTACAAGTTTGATTGAAAATAGTGCCATTATGAAAACTTCTTCACATGAGCCATTTCCAATCATAACATTATGTATATATTTTTCATCAATGTGAGTTAATATAAACAATGCATGAAAATATGAATCACAATCAACTATATTTTTTCCATAAAATGCAATCATGGGACACTTATATAAAATATTTATGTGTATCAATGGTAGTAACTAGTGGATGATCATACATCATATGTGGAGGATGCATATTGTATGCATAATGTACCTCTAAAGTGTCCTTAGTTTTGGTTGACTTATGTTTAATAAAATGATCACTTAATATATTTATATTTTTATTTCCATTGTGCCATAGTCAATATTACTCTATAGGAGTACCCACATTATAATTTTATCATCTATAATATCATGTATCTTATGTTTTAGCTAGAAATACTTGTTTCTTAAATGTGCCTCAATTTAATGATACTCATAATACACATTTTGGTCATTTTTCCTTGGTCTAGGTCTTCCTCGATCAAGATTATTCTAGAGGAAAGAGTGTTATAAGGTTACACTCAATAAACTTCTCTTGTAATAGATGAGGAGGTGATGGTAATCATGAAATCCACCTCTATGGTAGAGTTTTCAATCCTAACTAGTTTATAGGTTGTGACACTACATTGAAATTAATATTTTCCTCGTTATTATTATCATTTGGTTTGACTTTATAACTTAGTTTTATTCTAAACTTTATTTTTTAGTAGTCATAGGTATTGATGTATACTTAAGTTTATTATAATAAATCAACTTGACTTCCTTAAGCATATCAAATGATTTGAATCTCTTAAAAATAATTGACTCACGACATGGTATTATATATATATATATATATATATATATATATATATATATATATATATATATATATATATATATATATATATATCTTGATATTTATTTTCAACCATAACATTGGTCATTTTGTCTATCATGATCTTGTATCAAAGAACATAGTCAATGATTGGTTCATTAGACCCTTACTTTAGCATAGAAATTTTTGCATAAGATAAATTCTCATCAATGTTAATGGAAAGTGTGTTAGTAATTGGTTAGCTTGGGAGTTAATTCTTATTATGTATTGAAATGAGATATCATATAACAATCTCAATTCATATTCCTTAAAGCATTTTTAAAATAATTTATTTAATAGTTTATTATTGTATACATAGTTCAAACATGCTACATGGAATGATCTAAAGTGTTTCTCAAGATCATTTTTTTTCTTCATATAATGGGAGCTTGACATCTACAAATATTATTGGTAAAGGGTAGGTAGTTATCTTAGGGGCTAATGGGTTATGGATAAAAGTGTGTGAATTCATGGCATGACTATCTATAGATCCACTATGCTCTAGATACAACACCTTGGCATGCAGAGATGTAAAAAAGTTATCTCAATAGAATGTATAATAGATGAGGTTGATAATGGAACATGTGTATCCATCATGGGATAAATAAAGGTTTCTTGCATGGGGATATGTATCAAAATATATTGAAGGCCTCATGTTTCCCCAAAACTTCTAGTGGATATTACATAGGTCATTGGAGGTGTAGGCATAAGGATAATACTACTAGTAGTGGTCTAAATATTTGATGTAGAATCATGGCCCAACTTTTTATTCCCATATCTTATTATATATAACATTGCATCAATTTGATGTAGATTTATATTAAGATATTCAATTAAATTTTCATCTTCTATGGCATATTTTTTTATCTTTAGTAGTTGTAAAACCTATTTAAACATTCATGATTATTCCATCAATATGGTAGATAGGATATGTTGTACAATCTACAATAGGAATAATAAATGGATTCATGCATGCCCTTTGGTGTCTATTAGTAACAATAGGCATCTTATATTTGATGTTTCAATAATACGATTAGAATAAGGCTTAGTATTTCACATTGGTAGCTTTATCCTTACTCATAAATTTAGATTTTATCCTTGTTAACCACTTATATAATATATCCAAATAAAATAAACTACCCATGTAGAACAATATGAAAAGAGAAAATATATTGTTTTTTTAACCAATAATTTTTACTCAACATGACCATGATTAATGTGTATTATAAGGGAGAAATAAGAAATCAAGTCTAAAAATAAAACCCTAAGGATGAAATTTAAAACCTTAGAAGGATGAAACCCTAAGGGAAAACCTAAGGATTTTCATTATTTGCTATGAGTATGTGTTCACCAATATATCATATCCTAATTTTAATTAATGGGTGAGATTAAAATAATTAAGATATAAATTTGAAATTTAATTTAGATATTAAGATATGGAATTCAAGCATATATTTGAATGTAAAAGACTAAGATTAATTCTTTTTATTTGAAAAATGTCACATGCTAAATATAACAGGTACAAAAAATAGAAGAGTACTTACTTTTTATGGTCGACTATCTAATTATGACTATATTATGGAAGTGAATATGAAGATAAAGTAGGAATATGGTTTGTTCAGTTCTAAACCTAATTCTCTATTTGTACTAGTTTAGTTCCACCAATTTGGGTTAATATAATTGATTGATGCTGACTTATTAGTTAGTAATGACTTGCAAAAAATTAGGGCATAATGACTATACAGTCACCCACACATATCTCTAATTTATCTATATTTTTTATCCCAAAACTTAGTGATGCATAAAACTCTAGAAATTAATCTACTTTATTTGAAACCCTAGGTGTACTTGTGATGACTATAAACCTAAAAAATGGGGAAATTATGATGGGATAAGTTGATTCCAATCACCTCCATTTGATGACTAACTACTTCCTATATATTCAATAATCTTTTATATGCATGCAATTAATGATGTGAATTTGATATTTAAAAATGATTGCTTTGAATGTTATTTATAGTGTTTTAAACTTGTGCTATGATTACTATTACTAATAAATTCAAAATTTTGTAAGAATATGGTATATTTTCTTAGTGTGCACTATTGTATTGATGTAAATCAGATAAGTTTCAAGTCCTTTTTGAATAAGACCTTAATTTATTTATATATGGATCCAATTAAATAATTTATCATGCCACCAACACACTAAGCTAATGGGTTGATCCTAAAAATGGTTTTTGTTTTATAAAATATCCATTATTGGGAATGGATTGGTATTGACTATACTAGGTTAGTATTGACTGGTGATACTAACCAAATCTAGTAGAATTGACTTGTGTATAAGCAAATTGAAATAAGAGTTTAGAGATGTTTTTGTAGGTCATATAGTAGGATTGAAATAGATAGTGAGATCCCTTTATGTGTGTAACAATATAATTTAAGGCTTGACTCATAAGATAACATGAAAGTGTGAAAGAATGACATATTAGGACCTTGTTTGTGTGGTCATATCATGCATGGTAAATGTGTGTCAAGGTTGTCATTGTCAAATACTGAAGAGCATATTTTAGTATCTACAAACTCACAATAATTATTATGATTATTAAAGTTTGACTTGTTTTGAAATTTTAAGGAATTAGGAGAGATATCAAAATCATACTTGATAAAATTTGCATCCAAAATATTAGTTTTGAATTCTTTAATATATTGAAAAACTCATTAAAATAAGGATAATAATTGAAATATTTTTTTTTAAAAAATTTGGAGATAAATACTAATAAAATTATTTTTATTTCATTATAATTTATCTTATATATGATTATAGTAGCCATTGTATAAATAAAAGTTCATAATTACTAATATTTTCATTGATACATTATCCAATTTGAACTAATTTAACAAATTTTACTATTGTGTGAATGTTATTATAAAAGTGAGCCATGAAATAATCCATAAAGTATTTTTAATAAATTAATATATCCATTTGGAAGAGAATAATATTTTTGGATTGTAGGAACTTGAGCTTAGTCAATAAATTTACCATGAGAAAAAGTGTAAGTAAGAAGCATACAAGGCTTTAATGTAATGTGAAGGATATATTTTTCATTATACAATTCAAAATTATTTTCAATGAATCTTGGATAAAAAGGGTGAGAGATAATTTCATGAGCCAAATAATTAAGAAGAAAAATTTTATAAATGATCATCTTAAAATTTTATTTTTATAACACTTGAGAAAGGTTTTTAATTTTTATTTTTATATCAATAAGAGTTTACATCACACTAATCATCTCTGCATTTTCAAGTGGTGGTGATTGAAGAGGAATATTGATGTAAGAATATAAGGGTGTTTGAAATGATAATGGAATATTTGAGTATGGGATAAAAGATGGTATTAATGGTATATGAGTGGAATTTGGAAATTTTTATGTTATTTTGTGATACATCTATTTCACACTAAACACTAGTTGAAAACAACACTTAATAACCCCAATAGTTGGCCTATCATTTAAACATAATCCCAATTCCTCACTTGAAGCACACACGAGATACTAAGAACCCAATCATTAATAATATTATAGAAACTAAAGATAAACATAACAAAATACATAGACAAATCATTATTTCTTCTTCATCATTATTCTTTTCCTCTTATTTTTCCTTATTTTTCTCTTTTTATTATTATCCTCCTTTTGTGTGTGATCCCCTTGTCTTGATATATTTTCCATTTCACTAGACTCTTTTTCTTATTTTTATTTCACTGGGCTCTCTTTTTCTTCCATGATTTGATATCTTTATCCTTTTTCACATGCTTCATCCTCATCTTCACTACTTATTTTTTTAATCCTCATAGGGTCTATTTATTATTTACAAAAAATTTAATCCTTAGATTTTTTAAATATTTCACTTTTTAACCCCTTTATTTTATTCTTTAGTTTATTTCTATCTAATGACCCATCATTTGGCCCCTCTTGTCCAACTAGAGGAACTATGCCTTCCTTGATGTATGTGTTCTCTAGCACACTCTCTCCTTTTACATGAATTTATCTATCACTTTATAATTCAGTGGATTATGGGATTGCTAATTATTTATATTTGGTGACCTCATGTTGATTGGTGACATCAACTTTAGATATCCTATTTTCCCTTATTCCAAGTCCCAAAAAAAATTTATGCTTGGCTCATCCTTATTTTTTCCACCCTTAGGTATTATAAAACAATGTGATGATGGGAAAATATGGTTAGAAATATAAATGTCCTAGAATTTATGAAAATAGAGAAGACTATACTAGATACAACATACATATAATTGGTCATTCTAAAAAATGGGGTAGAGGCTTAAAAAAGAGTTTTTTTTTTAAAGGGGGGATCATAAATATAGTTAGGAAGCCTATACAAGGAACTAGAAAACAAATAAAAGAGGTAAAATAAATATAAATAAATTCTGCTAGGTGGTTGTTTATCTATTTTTTGGGTTAATGTGACCATAATATGATAAAATTCATATAAAAGTCATATTTCTCAAGATGTACAATAACCAAACAAATCTAAGTGTAACTAGACAAATATATAAACTTTATATTTAAGGAAAAGAATAGAAGAATCAAATACTTAACTTGTTGTAGGTGTTTTAAGGTTTTTGGTAGGATACAATTATCAATAGCGATCATAAAAAGGGTATGTAAATGCTCATATTTGAAAGCATAGTATCTGAAAGAACTTGCACAAGTTTGTGCTTCCTAGATTCATGCACAGTGTGGCATTATCTGTTAGGGTGAAAAAAAATTATGTAATTTTTTTCAATTTTTGATAGTTTTGAATGTTTCATCTACATTTGACAAGGGTTTTGTGCATGTATATTCTTTGATCCCACACAAATATATATGTTATCCTTCTCCTTAATTTAAAACCCTAGATATGCAATAAAGAACCATTGTAAAATAGGGAAAATGGGTGAAATGGAAGGGTTGAGATAACCTTAGCCACTACCTATGACTAAGTGATACCTTGTATCCAACATTCTAAAGAGGGAAGCCAAACTAGATGTATTTATTGCACCTAGTTGAGTGTTTGCAATCCTACATAATGATAGTATTTCAAGCAATCTTATGTGTTATTTTTAATGCTTTATTACCTATGAATTAACCTTGAAAATGGTATTTATAATTAACTTAAGGATTTATATTTTGAAGGGATTCATATTTGGAGGCTTTAGGGAATTTTCTCTCAATGTTTAATGTATATTCTAATGATAGGTAGATGATTTATATATGTTAATAGCTTTTTAATCATTGTGTAGTTTTATATGAATTGACATTTGAAACATATGAGATAACCCATACCATTAAAATAAATTATAAACCATTCATTAAAGGGTGTACAGATAGGTTCAACTTAAGTGGATAGGTCTACAATGATAGAACCATATGAGAAGTGTAAACCTCTCTAATGAACAATAATAATGATATGAGATCAAGAGAAATTTTTAGAATGATATGAATTTATTTATTTATATAATATTAAGGTCATATGTAGCAATATTGAAATTTTGGAAGGGTTAGGCCTATATATGGATAAATGGCTAAGAAAAAAGGTGAATAAGAGTCATGTATTTTGAGCATAGGTCAATTATGTCAAATATTGGTCAAATTACACATTTTCAAGTGTCTAATACCAAATATGAGTGTCTAAAATAAGAACCAAGAGGAATATAAATTAAGGGTTATAACTGATAGGTAGGAATATACTTAACATAAGCTAAACATGGAGAAAAATACAACATACTACTCTAGTATATACATAAAAGAGTTTAGAGATAGGGGTACTTAGCTTGGGTTGAATTTTCAATGCATTAATCTCCACCTTAGATCAAATTAAACTTTATGAGAGATTTTGCAAGTGATGAATCAAATGGAAATGATGAAGATGTAAGTATTCTTAATTGGGGACTCTGAATACTAAGGTGTACCAATCTAGTTCAACTTCCTTTTATTGAACTTCAAATACCTTGAGTAAGACTATACCTCCACAATAATAAACTCATAAAGTTGAATACCTCTTCTACTAAAGGTAAGTTTCTAATTCAAGTAGAGTCCAATGGAATGTGTTTATTAAAAAAAAGTGATATTAGATCCATATATATGCATATCCAACTCTTAAAAGTGACATATAAAATATGTTAAAGGACTCAATTTGGATCAATAGAATATAATAATCTAAAAATAATACTATATCGACCATGCCAAGTTAGTACAAGAAGGGAAAAAACTATATTAAGTGGGGTAGATATAGTTGGAAATAGACATAGGTAGGAAAAGGAATTACGTCATCCATGCCCAATACAATTGTAAACATAAGGGCCAAAACATAACTAACTAGATCATAATTGAGTTAGTCAAGAGAAATCCTGAACCTAGGTAGAAAAGGTGGTATAATGAACAAATATAAATATAATGAGTTTGAACATGTGTGATATGAAATCATATAATAAAATGCTCTCATAAAGTACCATGCATTAACCCAACCCTAATCTTAGTGCACTCCTTAGAATGTGCACTCAAATAAATATGAACTAATGAGTCATGTGAAATAAATTGTTGATGAATAAAAAATATAGGTGTATACATAGCCCCACCCAAACTCATCATGTGCCATAATTATGTAACATAAGATGGTGTCGTAGGATAAAAACATAGAAACACAAAATATAAAGTAAGGTCTTAAAATAAATGTTAAAAAATGAGATAAATGAAAAGAACAAAAATGCATATACACACATTTAGTTATATATATGGAATGAAAATAAATGCATATACAAGACTTTATTTACCTAGTTGGAATTAAAAAAATGATACACAATGCAAGATTTATATGAAGACAACTCTGGTAGGCTACATAAATAAGTTGATAGAAGGTCCTAAAACTATATTACTTATGCCTAGGAAAGCCTAGAAATTAAATTATATATAGTGTGAGAGTGCTACAAATACAAATATGGTAGTATGAATGCATAAAAATGTCAATATAAGGCACCAAATTTATATTCCTACTACATGAGTAGGCCTAAAAATATGAAAAAAAAAAATTAAAAATTTGATAAAAATATTCAGTTAATACCATAAAATTCCTTGTGACATTAGGATTATAGTTGTTTTGGTTTTTCAAATGGGCTAATGAAAATAAATAGCTAACGAACATATAAAATCTAAAGGACAAATTTTTAAAGGTTCAATATTTTAAATTTTTTTACTATAAATAGGTAAAAAATAAAATCATGTGAACATTTTCTACTCTAATATTTTAATATTTATAAGCAACCATTTTGATGTAGAGAGTGATGATAGATAGATGTTCAAGATACTAATATCACAGAGGATAAGAATTGCCTATTGTTACATCTATTGAGGCAAGACATGTGATTAATGTTGGGAAGGGTAGATATGCTAGATCTAGGAAAAATAAGTGTTGGGTCAAACTGAGTAACACACTTTTCACCAATTAGTGTCAAATCAAATAGAAAACTTCAATGGGAAACATGTAGCTCCTAGATTTACAAAAAATGAAATAATTTTTTATTGAGTTAAAGAATAAATCCCCACCATGGAATAAATGCATTGGCCATGTTGACATAATTAAATTGGAAGACCACTAATACAATTAAAAGTTATAGGTTGATATAATAGAAATTAGATGGAAAATAAAGTAATAATTAATTGTCAAATAATTTAAGTGTTATGAAGAGAAACTGGGCAATACAGTTATAGGCTAAAAAGGTTATTTGGTCAATATAATTAAACATTAATTAGATGGGTTAATATAGTCAAAATAGTGATCGACGAAAGAAAACATGGACCGTGTGGTTGATACTATATAAATATTAATGGTTGATAAATTTAAAACAAATATATGGCCAATATAGTTAAGTAAGATGGGTGATATTGTAGGATTTTAACCACATGGTTGATGCAGTTAGGTAATATGGATGATATAGTTGAAATTTATGGTTTTAAGTAAATTTTAAAATTTTAATTGTATTTTTTCTTTTTTTTATAGAAAATTGATTGGGATTTATTTTTTAACAATTTTTAGGCATAGAGACATCCATGACTATGGTATAAATTAAATGAGTCTTATCTAAGTGATGTGATAAATAGATTATCAGATGAAGACAAATCCATATTAATTAGTCTAACATTTGGAGGCATTATGGATATGTTATAGTTGTCATTGAACGTAAACATACTGGTGATGTTCCTATATCATTGAAAAATGAGTATAAAGACCTTAATATGGGAGGTGGATGGGGATAGAGTGGAGTACATGATTACATTAGATAATGTGCATGTTATATTAGTCCTACCACTAAAGGGCACTCTAATGGTATGTGATTCACAAATGGAGTAGTTGAGAGGCATGAGCTAGCTCAGTGGGTGACTAGTTTTTATAGATATGACCAATGATCACTCATCATGTGACTTTTTAATATATAAATGCCATACATTTTGGATATCCAGAAGGTGATTTTTCACTTAATGAACATATTGGTTATGTCTGATGACTTATATGTAGGAGTTATGATATTTGTGATTAACATGTGTCATGTTACTTTAGAGTAGGGCACAATATATAGCATGGTATTGAGTACCTAGGTTTATCTAGTGCACAATTTATATGGTATTTAGAACATGAAATAATAGATTATGGGACCCATCATACTATTTATGGGTGGGATATATGATATATTTATTAAGTACTTCCTTGTTAGAATTCTACACTAGAGATTAGATCAACTTCCCTAAGAGAGATGATGGACACATGTGATAGTATTTATATGTGTGACCAAGTATCTTAGACTCCCATATATAGGGTTTAGGTGACATGGACATTGTACCATGGTATTGTAGATATATGTATTTCATGGCCATCGATAGTGAAATCTTAGGGCCTATTAGAGGTGACATGGCACTACATGGTGGACAAAGCCACATTCTATCACATGAGTTTTGAGATAGTTTGGACTAACCCACCTAATAGTACCATTAGTCTTTCCACTCTATAATGAGAATCATTCTAGAGAGTTGAGGGGGGGGGGGGGGGGAAGAGGACAATATATGCCACTATAGGTTATAATGTTGAGACCATAGTGCACTTCTTAGGATTAGAGGAGGAGATAATGATGGAGGGTAGTGGTATAAGTAGAAGTAAGAAGAGAGAGATCTATACAAGTCTTGTATAATATGTCGTATATGTAATTATGTTATATGTAACACATACAAATCCTTATACATGATCAATGCGATGGTGCTAATGGGCACAAAATTAGGCAGCCCTTATCCTATAAATAAAGAGATATATGGGAACCTTTTAGGCTCACCAAACAAAGGATGGAGGTGAGGAAAATAGTGTCTTTGATGGCTATAGTGATGGCATACCCATCTATGTAGGGGACTATATTTTATTATTAGTTAGAATGAAATATAATGAATGAATCTTTTGGTTTATGTATTGTTATTTATTTTACCAAATCTCGCATTCATGACCTCATTAGTTATAAACTATTTTTTCATAATTGTATCACTTTAATTTATAGAAATATAGGCATACTAGATAAAAATTATAGGTAGATTTGATATATATCATGATCTTTAATGCTAAATTTGGTATGATTTTACAAATTTAGAGGAGAAAACATGATGAGGATTGATGATAAAGGACATGCATCATGAGATTATAGATGATGTGATCTCAAACACTAACACAACAACTATTTTTATCTCATAGTATCATATGTAAGAGACCATGAGAATTGGTTTATAATGGTTGGAGATGCTACATAAGATTCATATAGATAGGGCTATGATCCTAGTCCATCTTCATCTATAATAATAATATTGATAGTAGGGGAAACTGTAGCTTGATAATAGGTAAGAATGTCGCAACAAAAATAAACTTAGCTAAGGTAGCCCTAATGATTGATAAATTGCCCCATATGGATATGACATTGGTGGATACTATTGGAGAGTAGGTGTTGACTACTGAGATAACTATACTACAAACACAAGTGACTCTATTGGTGGGAGAAGATACAAGACTATGATTGATGACCACCACATTATCGATATCTCTTTAGGATGCTAGAGATATGATATATTAATTGAGCATACCACCTCCCCCACTCAAGGATGAAGTCACCCACTAGCCTCAAATGCATTTATGTTATATTTTAGGTTGTATATGCAAAAAACATGTGATTTATGTATATCATTATTTTTCTCATTTTTTCTACATAGTAAAATGTTGATTTGATTCTTATTAGATATAAAATTGGAGCATGGTTTTATGTGATATCATGAGTTAATGTTTTATCTTGCATTTTCCATTCTTTTCTAAAAAACATGAGCATTTATATACCAAAAGAATGAAATATTAAGTATAAATAAATGACATCCAAAGTAATTAGATATAAAATTTGACAAACAAAAGATGTGGAAAATTATTTTAAGTGATGAAAATATATCTAATGTAAGTAGATAATGGAAATTAAATTAGAAAAAATACTTGGAAAACCATTTTCAAAAAAGATGTGAAAACATGATAAAATATCCAATGCAAAATAGATTAAATAATAAATTTAAATTTAAAAAAGAATATGTTTATGAAAAGGGTCAAAAAATTATTTTAAAAAATCTAATGATAGATATATACTAAATATCCAAGATTAAAAAAAGGATGTATAAGATAAGTATGAAACGATCACAAAACATCAAATCTAAAAAAATAAAAAAAATTCTAGCTCAAACATAAGATGCAAAAAAATGGAAATAAGGAAAGGAGTAACCACAAAGTTGATGCATGTAGTTAAAGTCATGTAGGAAGATATGACCATATGAGTGCATCACTGTAATGATGAAAATGGTACATATGTGAAAGTTATGTGCATTTTTTAGGAAGGCATATTTTATTCCCCAAGGTATTACCATGATATGCACAAACTTAAAATCCAAGAGGAATAATAATGAGAGTTACAAGAGTTAGATCTAAATCAAGGAGATATCAAAGGGACAATAAAGGAAGGGGAGGTGATAAATTAAAAAACATATCCATTAATGGAATATTGGGAATAATAAATGAAGATAAGGAGGCAAGGTGCCACAAAGGAAATGTAGAAATCCTTAGTGAATAAAAAACACTCTAATCTAGTGGGTAAGACTAAGATATTTTGACATCAAGGATATAGAAAACCCCACCTAGAAAGTGTATAACTTGGGATAACAAATGATGTATACAAACCATCCCATGAAGGATATATAAATGAAAAATAAAAGGATCTTACCTTCTCATAACATGTTCCCCATTCCTTAGGATCATAACAGAGCCATCAATTTAAGGTTTAGGTAATTGCATGAGAAAGTAGGTGACACTAATAATTTATTCATGAAGCCTCCTAACCCAATATAATGTCTAACTATAGTCCAATTGACCTAAACTCTATAATGAGGCCAATTTTAGAGTTTTAGATTTAACTAGGATTGGGGAAATTATAAATGATATCATCACATCTATGATTTAACTTTTGAAAGATAATTTTCTTTTTAAAATATCCTTTTTATTTTTATTTTGATATTGATATATTATTTTTTTGAATTGTATGGATTTTTCTATTTCCATATCCCATATGGATTTGAATAACATAAAATGGGTGTTAAATATGAATAACATAAGAGATATTACACCTATCCACTAAAGATAGGAACTTAAAGACTAAGAAGCATAAACACTCCTAGAATTAAACTTTAGAAGAGAGTGTAATCTCATCTTTGAACCAAGTGTGCCTCAAGTGAAATATAAGAAATGGGAAAATGGGGATCGCAAGATATCCAAAAGATATAAAGTGACATAATGAAAACATGTTAGTAGATGATTATAAGAAAAAAAACCTTTGCTTCAGACATACTTAGCATAAAGGGATCTAGGAATAAATGATAATGTAAATCACATTACAACATAATCGCATAAAGGATAGGATAATCCCATAATAAACAATGAACTTATGCTATGAAATGAAATAAAATCTAAGACTTGATAGATGTGATGTATACAATAAATATGTATGCTCATAAATGTATTTGACTATCATTACATGTATCATAAATCACATCATAATATCATGGTGAAGATATCATGCCTTAACCATGGAATCTTCTATTTTATTTCAAATTCATGTAAGAAAAAACTTTCTAATTAACTCAAGATAAAAGTTATGGGTACCATAATTAGGAGGAATTTGCTCCTCTAGCTATGAATAAGGTAAAATTTGAAGAGGATATTCAAGCCTAAATGGTGGATTTATATGAAGGGTAAGATGTTCCTCCATCCTATGAACATTATGTGATGGTCATGTGATGTAGGGGCATCCTAAATCACCCCAAAATTGTTTCAATTTTATCTTAATTTATTCTAATAGTTGTTTCATATTGTTATTGGTCCTACAAAGACCATATGTGGAGTCTAGATGGTCTTAAGGTACATAAAATTTAAATTCTAGTGTTTCTTGTCAAAACCTCTTTCTGAAATATTGAATTTTGTTAGGCCATTTGTGAAGAATTTCATATATTTTTGAAAGTTATAAGATGTATCAAATGTTTCTAAGGGTTTTTTTAATTTTAATAGGTCCATAAATGTGTTATTGAGTCCATTTTCATGGTTCTAGACACTTTGTATTATATGAAAATTAAGAAAATGCAATGTAACGAAGAGACCTCCACGTAGGAAAAGGAATAAAGAATTAGTTATGTATCCTTTTTAAGAGTTTAGTATTTAGTTATGGATAAAAGAGATTTAATTTCCATTAGAATTGAATGCTTAAAAAATAGGGAAAAACTTTGCATGAAGCAAGTTTGGTGTGTTTTGTAATCTCTACTAGTTGAATAAATGAAGACATACCCTATTTTGATGTCTTTGATGCTGATTGTATGTCTATTGTTGATGAAACTAATAGAATTGAAATTTTTTTATAGTGTTTTTATGAGATATTTCATGTTTTTATGATATAATACTTGAAGGAATTCAAAATATAAGGTCCATGTTCTTGAACGAGAATTTACAGACCCTATTTAGGAATCTATTTGATGTTCTTCTATAGACTGTATTTTCCAATATAAATGATTAAATGGAGTTTGATGATGGATATACACTCTCTTGACATAATTATTAATGTGTATTGAAATTATAAAATTCATTAATGATAGTGATTCATTTATGTTTAGATATATTAACAAATAGAGCCCCTATTTCCTAGTCCATCCATTATACAAAGGATTATGAGTGTTTTTTTAATGGACTAGTTAATGATTGTATCTACATTATGTTCTAAATGTATTAAAAGGTTGTTGATATTGTCTTAATATTTTATACATGAAATAATGATAATAAGTCTTCTTTATACTCGAAAACTAGTCTAAAAACCATGTTCCTATAGCAGTCATAGTTTGTTTGGACTATGAGTGTTTTATTTGCAAAAAAGTGACCTTGGAATTGATGACAAGGTGTTTGGGGACATTGAGGTAATATATTTTAATTTTAATGAATCTTATTTTAATATTTTTTCATTTTCAAAGTGTGTTGTTCATTCTTGAAAGAATACAGACTGTATATTATCATTCTCTTGATACAATCAAGCACTTTTGACGTGGAAACATATAGTAGAGGGTTCGAAAGTGAGAAAAAATGATTGGATAAGTTGTTTCAGGTCTAGATAGACCTTTTAAACCTAATTTTTTCCTTTGAAAACCCTTGAGATGTTGGAAATTGGTTTTTATTTACTCTTGGTTGAGATAGAGCCCTCAAAACCCCTAGATTAGGGTTTCTTACATATCTAAAGATTGAATAGTAAAAAAATTTCTTAAATTTTTAATCTAACTATTTTAAGGGTGATCTAACTTATTTTCATGGTTGAAAGTGTGTACAAACTTGTTCGTATGGGATTTCAGTGATTGTTTTGTGTTTTGTCTTAAAGAGGCCTAATTAGATAGGGCTTGTAGCTAGAAAGTAGGGCTAAAAAGGGAATTATACTATAAAATTTTATACATTAGTGTATTTTGTTAGGGGAAACAAGATTAAATATTTGTATTTCCTTTCCTAATTGAAATTGGTTCATGCAAAATGATTTTTATCCAAATAAGGATATACAGACTATGAGAGAATAGACAGAGTTGTGAAGAAGGATGAGTTGAGACTTGAAGTATTAGAAGAAGTTGTTGATTAAGAAGAGAGGGTTAATAAAACATAGATTTAAAAAATAAAGATTATGGAAACCACAAAACCATCAGGTGAACCTAGAACCATTGCATGAAGATTGAACCTAAGAATCTATTGTCAAAAGAGATAACAATGATATAAAGGCATAGAGTGAGAGTTTTGGTGTATACTCTACATCATCATGAAGGGTCTTGATTCCCATGCATCTAAAAAATATTAATATGCCACTAATAAGCCTTACACTCATTAGTGGAATGGGAAGGTGAATCAATCCAAATAAAATAAATTTACCCTTTCTTGGGGATGTATGTTAAAGTTATATTTAACAATTGAACATTTAACTAAGATTAAGAATGAAAGGCCTCAATTTGATGCATATTTGAATGTTGTTTGGGATCCTCTTGTTTGGGTCTAGGAAAATTGTATAAATAAATTTGAAGTTCTCTACACCTATATTATAATGTGTGCAAGACTCAACAAAGAATAATAGTACTCCCCATTTTGTTAGATGTATCTAATAAGTGTCTTTGGAGAAACCATATGTAGCTAGATAGGAAATTTGATGGCATCGAGATGAAGTGCATCAAATTATTATTGAATCTCATGATAATTAGTCATGAAATGAGTATTAGTCCCATGAGAATAAGAAAAGTGCCTAGGTAGGGAAGACACACATGATGGTGGGATATCCACAAGGCAATATTTTATTTATGAGTATTATTACTTTATATGTCTTGTATATTATATAAAATTCATAAAATATGCCTATAGGCATTGTGAAATGACAAAGAAATGTGTTGGGTAATGACATCCTAACTATTCCATTGAAAGTATCAATATTAATGGGTGTGGTGTCAAATCTAACATTTGGGGAGGGAAAATAATCTACATACTGGGAGACCTAACAAAAGGAAAAAATTTAGTATAAGGATCATAAAATATGTCACTAGGAAGAACATTGAAAGTAAAAAAATCATCATCATCCAAGTTGAATCAAGAGAGAGTGATCATGTTAATATTAGAGTTCATGGATGGTTGATTACATGATTGTTTAAGGGAAGACTTATAACATAAGTTCTTGGCATATTTTTCTTGGGTGTAGCCAAAAAAATAAGGGTCATTAAATTTATATCCATTTGCATAATTGGAAGTGGTGAGATCCATGTTGAGGGATTCGACCATAATATCACTAAAAAGAGTAACAGTAGGAGATTTATTTGTAATAATGATTACAACATGTGTTTTTATTGTTGGCCTTTTTGGAGAATGGGGTCGCATGTTAGGATAAAATAAGATATGATATTGGAGGAAGATCATAGGTTTTTATTTTAAGGTTAATCTCAACATGTTCATCATCAGTGGAATCAAGGAGGTTAGGCGGGACATTGTTCACAAGCTTGAGATGACCACTATAACCTATAATTGAATTGATGAGGAAGTTAAAGTTCTAATAATCAAAAAAATAATACTTGGAAGTTGTTCAAGTATAGGCATATTAAATACATCATATTGTTAGCATTGTTCATAATGTTGGAACATGTAATGATTAAGTGTTGCCTTTTATGGACCCCTAACATTTTATAATGGTTAATAAATGAAATAAATATATTTTGTTTATTAACACAAGGTAATTTTGTGTAAATATATTTTACCATTAGGTTCCTTGAGGAGATGCTGGAATTTTTAGTTACAATGGTCCACCTCCTCACCCCCATTATATAAAATCATTTTACCTTTGTTAATTCAATTACTCCTGCACATATAAATTGAGTGAATTGATTATTGAAATTTTGTAATATATTTACATGTGGAAAATAATATTGTGAGAGTTTTGTGAAGATACGATAGAAATAAAGTGAGAAAAGAAGGATTTATATATCGAGTTCTAGTTTCTCATATATGAATATCAACAATGGATTGTTTAGCTCTATTGGTGGTTTTACCACATATAAGTGTATAAACCTTTGATTTGTGTGTATCTTTGCTATTACATTCACATGTCTAGATATGTTTGTGTATCTATACATTACATATTCAACATGTATATATCATGTTTTACATGGTATCAAAATTATAGTGACTTGTGTTGATCAATAAGATACTATTTTTGGAGGATCTAGAACATGTTCAATCAAATAAAAAAACATTTTTTAGCCTAAAGAGGTGGTGTATGGCCTTGGGAGGAAAATAAATTACTTTTTTATTCAAATTTTTTTTTTGGCATTCTTATTGCTTTTAAAGTCTATTAATGCAAATCTAAGCAAACAAATGATTGTTTCAAGTGTTCAAACTCCATTTGAGAAACCAATATTCATTTGAAGTTTTTTTTATTGTCTAGGATGCCATTATTGTCTTGTATAGCCAAAAAAAATAAAAAATCTAGTTTGTAAGCTTATAATACATGGATATTGGATTTAATCATTAAAAAAATAATTTTTTTGGCTTGCAAACTCATCCAAAGAGCCTATGGAAGGATTAAAATGAGTTTTTGAAGATTAAAAAAATTGGTTGTTACACTTCCAATACCTATTTTTGAGGTCTAGATTGTTAAATCTTCATTGTTAGGTCTGACTATCACTCCTGTAAAGCCCCTGAAGCAACCATTCAACTTTTAAGATTTTTTTTTTGCCAAGGCACTCCTATACAACACTGATGGATTAAAATATCAAAATTTTAAGTCAATTTTTTTGAATTTTTAGGGGGCATCAACAAATAATTTTAGGTTTTTAGTGGCATGTACTTGCTTTTGTGCAGTTTCAAGCTCTCCCCTAGGCACCATACCTACACCATGATCAACTACAAGTGAGTATAAAGTTTGTAAAAATATTTAAAAATACATTATTTTTTATATCATCAATTTATTTCAAAAACCAAGTGGCTCCCACCTCTATTTTTTCACCCAACGTAATTTATGTGAAAATATTTTTGATATTATTTTTATAAATTAGTATATATAAAATCTTAAGCAATCTTCTAGATGAGATGGTAGTTATCTTTTTGCCAAAACTTACAAAAGGGGAGGTTAAGGGTTCACAAATAATTACATATAATTATTTTTGGTCAAATTGATTTATTAAAATTATTTATTATTCAAATTAGTAATTAAAAAATCTTTTTTGGTTTGTGTCCTTAGTATCTTGCATTCAAAAACCTAGTTATTTTTTGACATTTTACAACACCTGACCTAGATTATTGTTTGTTAACAATGGTCATGTGACAAATTGATATATATATATTTAGTCATTTTAGACATAATGGTGTGGTCTATTTGTTGTTTTTAAACTTTCTATTATAGTTTTTTCAACTTTTTGATAATAATGTTTAGATAGTTATTCCTTGTGCAACACTTGAGATACCTAATTTAGTGTAATTTGTTACAATTTTTTTCATTATTTCACATAAATTTTAACAATAGTATTTGATTACATTAAAAATTTACTTTATTTTTAAAAAGAGTTTAAAATCACATTAAAAAAATTGGCTTTTTAAAGCTTTATCTAGTGTCGTAGTGTCAATTTTAAATGGAAGCAATGGCTTCTCCTAATTTTGTGTTAGATAAATATCAAATGCTTAATAGTTTTTAATATAATATCTATAAAATTTTCATTAAATTAAAATTTATGGCCCTAGAGAAATGATGTCTATACACAAGGGCACTCTTATGATTTCCTACTCCATAATTATCTTAGAGAGATGAGTGCCCTCATGTATAGACTCATGTATAGATAATTTTGTGTTAGATAAATGATGTTTATAATAAGGGAAATCATATCTCTAAGATATTTAAGTTGATTCTTAAATTACTAACTACCCCTATGAAAAGTGATTGAAAAGTGGTTGATTTTATTGATAAAATTAAAAACATTAAGTCTTAGTTAGATAGTTTTGATTGTGATATTATTCAAGATAAGATTTTATGTTTCATTATTCAGTTAAATATTCATGAAAATATTCATAATTTCATTTATATTCTTAATTCAAAATACCAAATAGATCAAGATATCCTTGACCTCATTATTCTATCTCCACTTGTAATTTAAAAAGAGCAAGTAATGTCAAATTTTGATTTTCAAGAGAATGCCACTTAGGAACTTCTCTCTCCTAATCCTATTTTTTAGAAAAATCGGAACTATAAATTTAACCCTAATTATTCAAATGGAAAAAATGAGATCAATAAATCTGGTAATAGTAATCATAAAGTTAAGTTTAATGGGAATTACAATATTTGTGGCAAATTTGGTTATAAAAGGGAAAATTATTATAAAAGAAAATATAGATCTAAACATATAACCTATTAAAATAAAAAAGGGAATAAATCTAATTAGAACCATCAAAAGAATAAAAATCATAATTAGAATAACAATCAAGAATAAAATTCTTATTTTATTACTTCAAGATATTTAAGTTGATTCTTAAATTACTAACTACCCCTATGAAAAGTGATTGAAAAGTGGTTGATTTTATTGATAAAATTAAACATGTTATGTCTTAGTTAGATAGTTTTGATTGTGATATTATTCAAGATAAGATTTTATGTTTCATTATTCAGTTAAATATTCATGAAAATATTCATAATTTCATTTATATTCTTAATTCAAAATACCAAATAGATCAAGATATTCCTGACCTCATTATTCTATCTGCACTTCTAATTCAAAAAGAGCAAGTAATGTCAAATTTTGATTTTCAAGAGAATGCCACTTAGGAACTTCTCTCTCCTAATCCTATTTTTTAGAAAAATGGGAACTAGAAATTTAACCCTAATTCTTCAAATGGAAAAAATGAGATCAATAAATTTGGTAATAATAATCATAAAGTTAAGTTTAATGGGAATTACAATATGTGTGGCAAATTTGGTTATAAAAGGGAAAATTATTATAAAAGAAAATATAGATCTAAACATATAACCTATTAAAATAAAAAAGGGAATAAATCTAATTAGAACCATCAAAAGAATAAAAACCATAATTAGAATAACAATCAAGAATAAAATTCTAATTTTATTACTTCATATGTTGTTGTGTTTGCTTCTAATGAAAATGAATGGATTTTTGATAGTGGTGAATTACATCATATGACTTCCTTATCTCATATTTGATCTGATACTAGTGATATTTTTTTAAATTTAATTCATTTTTAGAAACTACTAAGTAAAATAGAAATTTGTAAATGTTGTTATTAAAGATGTTTTCTATGTACCTAAACTTTATAAAAATTTGTTACCCTGTTCACAACTTATGAATGATAATTTAACTATAAATTTTATTAAGGATAGTTGGATTATTATAAATAAATTTGTCTCTTTGATTGCTAAAGGTGTGTTGAGGCCAACATACCCCCAATTTTGAAAAATGAGGACCCTTGTTTCAAATTTTACAAATTTGTGCTTTAAATTGAAAATTACACTCAATTAGAGTTATTTATTTGAAGATCATCCATACCTGATTCTCATATAGCTTAACTGACATGTCTCCATATGATCCTTGTTCTATCCTAACTGATATTGATAATGGATGTTGCTTGTGTTTTCATATTACAGGTTTAATGGAGTCTTATTGGATGAACAATGTCCAGGGTTTTGTGCCTTGATGTTGATTTAATCATTTACTTTGACTAACCCTTGGTCTCTTATTGTCTAATTAAATCTATGTTTTATTCATGAAAAAACCCTAGTCTAATGTGTTTAACCTAGGACCTTTTGAAATAGATTCAAAATTATGGGGGGTTCATTTTATTCAAATTTAGGTGGGAACACTTTATATTATTTTAGACTTAGTTTATATTTTATGCTAAATATCTAATCATGTTTTTCAACACTACCAAAACCTTAGGCTGAAATTTTATGTTAAGTTCTCTTTATATCCTAAGACCCCTACTAAGTTTAGTATTCACTTAGACTAATTAACCCTGGGACACCTTATTATGTTTTAAAGCATAGCTTAAAAGTTTTATCCTAAAGTTTTAATTATATTTATTAATACAATTAAAACCTTAGTCCAAAAATCTTATCCTAATTTATTTATGTTACCCAAACACTTATTTGTTTATTTCATTACTCACAAGCATGGACCAATTGCATTCAACTTCACAAATCAAGATCTAATAGAGTGCATTTGATTAGTCAAACAAGATATAATGGTATGAAGCGAGGTTAAAATCTATGCAAGCAAGTGTGAAGATGAAAAGTGTCATGCATGTGGCTCACAGTTAAATCTTGATCACTATCCCTAAGATTAATGGTACATGGATAAGCATAAACATTCTAATCAATAATGAGTGTTAATTCAAAGCTTCAAAGAAACATTGGGAAGAGTACAAAGGTGAAAAGTGTCACCATCATGTAGACTATGTCAAGAAATCAATTATATATGGAGCAAAGGATAGAATGTAAAATATCAAGATCAATAGGGCATGTTGATCCATGTAACCAAGATATTATGGTGCAAGATGAAACTTGAATTTTAAACAAGCCTAGAATGAACATGGTAGTGACATATGTCATGACCATGGTGAATGGAAAAAATATTGACCAATAGAGTTTGACCTCCCAGATCCAAATCAATGGTGTGAAGTGAGGTAGACTTTTCAAAGGGACAAGACCTAATAAGGTGTTTACATGTCTCTTAAGGGACAATAATCACATTTCAAAAATAAATAAATGTAGTGACATGGTTGTGCCAAATAAATGTACATGTGAGGTTAAAAGATCTCATGGGCCCAAAAATGCAAAGGTATAAATAAGAGATCTAAATACAATCTAAGTCACAAAGCTCATAATTCAAACTCTAATACTACCATTAAATCTCTATGCAAACATGCTTAAACTTAAAAAAAGCACTAGAATAAATGAAAGCCCTAATTTGATCTAGTTTTAATTATAAATGAACCAAGGAGAATTTAATTGTTGCCTATGCAAAGATAATTCAACCTAGAACTAAATTATAGTCTACCAGTGAGCAATTTGACAAAATTCACAGCAATAATAGCTCAAAAGTGTCTTTCAAAGGAAGATATCAATATTTATTTGACTAAAAATGTTGAGGGATGAGTGTTTAGGGACATGAAATTCATTGCCAATGCTTTGAATACTAGAGACAACAACTAGTCAAATATGTTCTAGATCATTGAAAATCAATCAGCCATTACCTAAGAAGAGGATAAAAATGTATCAGCTAGGGGACTAAATGATGATATAGTTGAAATCCATAGTATGGGCCTTTATTATGTAGTATCAAAACCTAAGGTACTCCATTATATCGACATTCTTTCTCCTATTTTCAAATATGCTAAAATTGATAAAGGCATGTTAATCAATGAGCACAATCATAGAAAAGTTGCATATATTTCTATTATGGCATTTGAATCCTATTAAAAACTACCCCCACCCCAAATTTACCTAACCTCAATCAATACCTAGGGTAAAAAATATGACTTGAAGGACATCCTGACCTTGTGGCTATACTCTAGGAACCTGGTCTTTTTAGAATTCAGTAAGAACATCCCCATTATTTAGTTCAGATTAAGAGTAAGGATGATTATGAAAACATTGAACAAATTATGTAGGAATCCAACCACAACCTATGTAGACCTAGTATAGGTTCCAATTGTCTATTTTATGGTTTAAAAATCAATTTTTCCCCTTCTAGGTGAAATAATAAGTATCTCATTGAGTAGGTAGATTTTTACAATCAAGATTAAGAAGAAAACCTAGTTTTTCATGATGTCATACCTTTTAGATGCTCTTTATGAAATAACCAAGATCCCAAACTAGAGGGAATGGTTACTAAAATGGACACAAAAAGTCTCCTAGTATTATTCAAATCTACACATATTCAAATATAGTGAACACATTCAATTCATTTGTGACTATGTTTATCCAACCTTAAGTGAAGCTATAACTAGGATTCCAATGATGAGGGTCAACCCATTGATAAAAAAAATTAATTAATCAATAGAGCATATATGGCTATATCTATACTACATTGTTATAAGGGTTTAGGGAACACAAATTTATCTTCATAGGATACCTATTCATGTCCCTGATAAACTAGCTAAGCAATAAATTGCATATCAACTATTTCATGTCATGGATGATCTCTGTAAGACCAAAAAAAAGGGACTACTCCATAGCCTCTCAATAATAATTGGCAAGACCATCTTCAAGTAGTCAAATAACATTGAGGTATCATCCAAGCATAGAACATGTTTTAATCTATAGTTATACGAGCTTAGACAGTGGGACCCTTGTCTAAGGGTTAAAGAACATTTGAAAATCAAGGGAATGCTAAATGTACCTTATCATTCATCAGCCTAGTTCTTTTGACCCTATTTACACCAAAGCATCTTAATATTCTAAGGTCACTATAAGGTTGAAGAAACATAACCTTAGACCTAAATCTATACTTGAGAGGAATCAAAAGGTTGATGATAGATGGTAGCTAGGGCCCAGACAATATCATTTACTAAGTAGTACACCTATTAGAACTCCACCAACTCAACCACAAGTAGAGCCCAAACCTAAAGTATAAATTGAGCATAAGCCTAAGGAGAAAATACCAGATGAGATTTCTTCCTCTTTAACTTAGGTAGAGGAGCAAGGATCAAATTTAGAAAAGGTTCACATGAGATCCCTAGACCTTAATGAGTCTATGGAGGATGCATTGAGAATTTTATCTAGTACTTATGAATCAGATGATGAAGAAGCTCAAGTTTAAGAAACCAAGGAAGAGAAAGGGAAGGAAGTATTTTACCTAGTTCTTATTGACATCCCCAAAAATAAGGTTGAATTATTCATTATTCCCAAAGCTAAGAGACCCATAATGAATTTCACTCCTCCTTTGAGTGAAGTCAATTTATTTAGTGAAGAAAACATCATTTATGGTCTATCTATTCCATAATGGTTTATCTATGGAATTAGATTATAGAGAGTGCCTAATGAGCATCATCCTTGGGCCATGGTGAAGACTACAAACATTTCCATGCAACAAGAAATGAAGCCATGGATTATGGCTTTATAAGAGAAAGAGGAGAAAAGATTGGTTTCTCCAAGTTAATCAAGTGAAGCACAAGTAAAGATCTCTAATCCTCAAGTGACTCAATCTTTAGTTGGAGTCAAGTTTTAACCAAAGTCTATTAGCTTGATAAGGGTGGTAGAGAAAAAGATCATAATATATGGTGAAAAAAAACATACCAAAAAATAGAACCTTTGGCCAGTTTGACTCAAGTAGGAGGATAGAAACCTAGAGAAGATTCAATTTTTGAAGAAGATATCTTAGAGTTAGCCAAAGCATAGACAAAATAACTGAAGGCTACCATTAAGGTCTTAAAATAACAAAGGAATAACTTGTAGGAATAGTCTATCCTATATGTCCCATAAGTTATGTTTAATATGTTTGAAGCTACTTTGTATGATAAGTTCATTTCTTTAAAATCAATAAGGTCTAGGTAGGGTGTGGTCAGCCAATAGAGAAGTGTGACCATGAGCCAAATCCACCAATGGTAGATTTCAAGTATAAAAGTAAAGGATTTGATCAATATTTTGATAGAAGATTAGATTCTTGGTTTCAAAATAGTCATCTTGGATCATTTGAATATGGCCATGGCATTATTGGTAGACAAAATCAAAAGCTTGAGCAAATGGTCCAAGATTATATAAGATGTTTCTAAGGATGGAAAGCATTTGCAAAGTAGGATGGAGTATATATTAGGGAGTATAATCAAGGATACCACTACAATCAACTCAATTGGTCTAATAACTAATGATGAGATCAATCATAGAGCCACCCAAGTCATGCATGAAGTGAAAAATTAGAGCCAAGGAAAGATAAGAGTTGACAACATGAAGATCATAGATATAATATTTACTATAAAAGAGAATATTGTAGAGGCTAGGATCATCAAGGAAGCATTAGAAAGGGATAATAAAGATCTTAGAAACCTGGTAGATCAAGAAGTTTAAATCTTCATGGATCCCATTGTCAACTTAAAGCTAATTGATGATCAACATGACAAAGCAATAAAAATCCTATAGCAAAAATAGGGGACTACAGCAGCAAAAGGATCTCAAAGTTAATTTTTTTGACATGAGCATATTATTTTTTATAACTAAAAATGTATATCAATTTGAAAATGGAATATTCTTTTGTAAAAACATGTGTAACTTTGTAAATCACATTGCTTATAGGTCTATCCATTTAGTAAAATTCATAGTTCTAGAGGGTTATAAAAGGAAAGTTATCCTTAACACTTATACAACTATCATTTGACCAGACTAACATACCTCCTTAGTTTTCTATATAAATGGTACTATCAATTGTAAAAAAAGGAGGGATTTTTTAGCAAGAACATTTTGTGATAATTTTAGAAAAATTAATATAAGCAAATAATTTTGAAGAGATTATCTCATTTATTGTGTAATTATTATTATGGTTGCTCTCTCACCTATTTGGTTTAAATTTCAGATTTGAATGGTTCTTATGAATTCTAGATGTGCACTTTTCAATGCAAAGCTATCAATTTATGCTAATTATAAATTGATTGAAAGTTCTTAGGTTCATTTCATTTTAGTTGGTCTTCTTGTAGAAGTTCTAATGTTATTTGTTTGTAGAGGTAAATCTCTAAAGTGAATATGATTCTTATTTGCATTATTTTCACTTCTTTATATGCTTGCCTAGTGTGTATTAGGATTTGAGCTTATGTTGTTTCATACTATACATTGGTTTCAAGTGTATGTTTAGATGAAATTTGAAATTTTTCATTATGTCTATAATGAAGATCAACAACAACAACAAATTTCTTCTTTTCCCTACTCTTCCTTTTGCTTATTTTTTGATCAATTCACCTTAGATTACTTTTCGTTATAAATATTCATACTATCTTATATTTTGGATTTAGTTATTTGAGCATAATCCACTTCACTTAGTCAAGATTAATTTTATTTTCATAGATTATCTATTAGGCCATAGTTTCTCCCAAAAACCAAACATTATGAATTTTGTGAAACAATTCATTTGTTCTACCATTATTCCACCAAAGATAACAAGAATATCACAACCTGTAACTCATGCATTAGATTCTCTGAATTCACAAATGAGTAGTTTTTGTTAAACACTCAAAACCACCTATAATCCACTTTTAAGCATCAATAGGGAACACATTCTGTTGGTACTAAAAGGAAGGCCTTTAGTTAAATCTTTATGAATTTGTAGTATATTTTCTAATTTTAGTGAATTCTGTTAAAAGATCAATGAATTATTTGCATAATTACATTGTTATTGGCTCAATTGTGTAAAGATAATTGATATTCATGGTTTCAGATAAATCTTTAGGCTCATTTAATTGAAGACAGGTATTATTTAAAGATTCATGGTAAATATTTGCAAAGGTATCTTAATCTTTGTAAATTTTCCACGTTTAAGGTTAGTAATGGCAAAATTTCTCAAAGATTGAGTGATTCTTTGCAAATTTAAGTTTACTTGAACTTAGATGTGTAAAGATCATTAATATTCTCAAGTTTAGATATATCTTTGAGCTTATTCGGTCAAAGATAGTTGTCCTTTGAAGAGATTTACATAAATTTATGCAAAGCTTACTAACTTAGGAATCTTAAATGTGTAAATCTACTCATAGGTAAGGATTAGATTGTTATTTACAATAATTGAGATAAATATCATTCATCTTTGCAAATATAAGGTTTCTAAGTCATATTTTGAATAGGACTTAGGGTTTACATGTTGGAACTACCAAGAATCAGGACTAGGTCACATTCTAAATCAAGATTACCTCTACTTTCATTAGAAGTTCATAGGAAAACAAGAGTAGATAAAGGTAAGAAAAGGGTTTCTAAATACTAGCCTACTTCACTTGTTCATGGTGCTCCTATGTTTTATCCTTATCAAGTTATGGCATGGTTGGGTGGATCTTCCATCAATGTGCCTAGTTAGGTACATGATCTACCTAGTAATCCTAAGAAATATCTACCATCTTTCAGTCCTAATGGTGTTGCCACAACCGAAGAATAAATTAAATCTTTCAAAGCTATTTTAAGATTGTTAAATGTAGCTCATGAAGATGTTGAATGTAGATTGTTTCCATTTAATTTCAAATATGCTACATATGAGTGGTTTATCAACCTTTCTGATAACTATAACACCAATTAGAATTATTTTAATATGATTTTCATTGATCAATTTGGTAAAATCATTCATCCTTACATTCTTTTTCAACAATTCACCATAGCGAAAAGAGATTATATTAAGACCATTAGAGTAGTTAACACTAGATTTTAGAAGATGTTTAGTATAACCATAGTTCCTTATAGATCTAATGAGTCCTTGGATTTAGAAATTTACAAGGATACTTTGGACCCCATGACTTTTATGTTTCTTAAAAGGTCTATTATAGTTATATATACATTAACCCTAGCCTATGCTAAAGTTGTAACAATAAATGATCAAAGGTCAACTTGCATATGTCATTCCTAATGATAACCCTAATTTACCTATACTTAATGTCATTCTTAATTCTAATCAGAATGTGTTTGCTTTAAATCAGACACTAGTCTTAAACTAATTACCCTTAAGTCACATGCATCTTGGACAAAATCTAGGATTCTTGAATAATGCTACAAATGAATTTCATCCATAGAACCAAATATATTTGATGCCAATAACTAGTAATATCACTCAATTTCATAATTCTAAGGCACTAAAGAATGATAATGATTTCATTCTCAAGATGGTTCAAAAGCTAACTATTGACTTCCTTTAGTTGCAAAAATAAGTAGGCAATACTGGGGAAAACTCCAATAGGAATTATTCATATCAAAGGTTCAATAGGCCTAAAAACCAATTTCAAATGGTAAAAATAGTAATAATAATAATAACAATAATGAGTCATCATCAAGTAAAAATAATCTTGAGATTAGTATTTGTGATGTTTCTCTAACTGAATATCTCAAGGTTCAAAATACTTCAAAGCATGGTGAGTTAAATTGTATTAGATTTTGTAATGCTTCTGAGTTATTTCAAGATGAATTGAATACATCTGAAGTGTGCCTAATAGAGATAATTTTTTAGGTACATCTAGATCTTTAAGGTCATCTACGTTTGTTGATACAACCCTGATGGTGGATATATTTGATTTCACATTCCAAGAAGAAAATGATCTCGAGGATACTCCTGAGGAGGTTCATGCCTTTTATCAGTATTTGAAGAAGACCTATCCTCTAAGGAATAGGGAGTAGAAGCAACCTTTGACCACTTAAACTCCACCAAATAATTTTGACACTCCTCTTAATCCTATAGCTAACAACAATCCAAAGCCTCCAAAGGGAAGTACTTCTAAACACAATGTTGATTCATCTAATAATTCTACTAGGTGTGGGTAAAATATAGTTGAGGACATGAAAAGGATCAAAGATAACATCACACTACATGAGCTTATTCAAATAATTGAGCAAAGGGATTTATTACATGAATCTCTATCTAGGAAGCCTAGTAAGTCACCCAAGGCTATAAATGCTAATGTTGATATGTACAAGAACAAGGTAGATGTTCCACCTTTCTTGCTTACAATCAAAAATTTGGTAAGAATTTACATAATTTTTTGATAGATTCAGGTGTTTCTAATAACATGATTCCTATAGGTATTTATGAGAAACTAGGTTTGACTCTAGTTAAATCTAATAGGGTTATTACTCAATTAGATAAATCTAGGGTGAAAATAATTGAAGAATTATTGAGAGTTCACATGTAGCTTGTAGTTGAACCAAGGATACAATAGTTTATAGACATCCAAGTGGTGGATATTCTTGATGATTATGGAATGTTACTCAACAGAGATTGGACCAAGTTCCTAAATGGTTACATGTCCACTAACTATTCAAACATGTGGCTTTCATGGAAGGGATTTCCAAATCATATTTAAATTGAAAGACAGCCCAAGATGAAACATATGATCATCGAGTAGAATGTTTTAAATGACAAGATAAACATGGTCAATTTTGAGTTAGAATTTTACACTCTTGATACTTCTAACATATGTGATTATAAAAATCTTCCTGTTATGTCTGGAATATGAAAAGTATACTTTGATGGTGATAGGCGTCAATCTAGTTCTAGAGTAGGAATTTTTATAATTAATCCCCTTGGGAAATAATTTAGTACCTCTTATAGACTTTAGTTTTCATGCACTAACAATTTGGTAGAGTATGATTCATTAATATTAGGTTTACAATTTTCCATCAAGTATAAGGTCAAAGAACTGCTAGTATATGGTAAATCTACACTAGTAGTTAACCAAATTATAAGAAAGTACTAGTGTTAAGTATCATACCTTAAGAAATATAAGTTTAGAGTTTGGGGCTTGATAGAGTGATTTGATGCTTTTAAAATTATCTTAATTACTAGAGAAGGAAACAAGCTCACTGATGAACTACCCTCAACAACAACTAATCTCATTCTAGGTTAAGACTCTAAACTTGGAAACTTTAGTGTGGAGTTAGTTCCATTCCCCTCAATCCCTAATAATATTAACCATTTACAAGTATTCAGTGATGACCAATAGATTTTGGACTTCATGAAAAGTTTATGAGTATTTTATACTCACGTCATTGATGAGGCCAATGAAAATGCTCTTGATGAAGGCAACATTGATGAGAAAATTGTGTAACTAAGTGAAAAAAAATTACTTAATTCATGATCACCTTAGAAAGATTATTTGACATAGATAAATTGGTTGAGAATGTCAAAGTTCCTAAGGTAAATGGATAAGATTACAAAGTAGTTGACCTAAGAACACAAGGTCAACCCAAACTAGTTAATATCAGTATGACCTACAGTATTGAATAGTTGAGAAAAGCTAAAGAGTTTTTTTTTTTTGAGTAAAAATACATTATAAAATGGTATTATGAGGACCTAAAGATCTTTGATCCTAGATTCATTACTCATACCATGCCACTAAAGGAAGCCTACAAGCTTTTTAGGCAAAATTAAAGACCAATTAACCCTGAGCTGGAACCCCTGATATATAAAGAGGTTAAAAATTTGTTGGATTCAAAGATATATTTTCCCATTAGGCACTCCACTTAGGTAACTAACTTAGTACCAGTCAAGAAGAAGAATGGGGAAATTAGATTATGTGTAGACTTTAGAAATTTGAATAGGGCATCTAAAAATAATAATTATCCTTTACCTTCACTTGATCAAGTTATTCAAATTGTTAGTGGTTATGTATTGATGTCCTTTTAGGTTATAACCAAGTGCTTGTGAACAAGTAAGATAGATTAAATATTGCATTCACAACTAAGTGGGGCACTTTTGCTTACAAAAGGATGCCATTTGGGCTAAAAAATGCAAGTGTAAATTTATAGAGAGATATGTACCATGCTTTTCAGGGGTTGACCTAACTATGTTTTCTAATAATAGGGAGGATCATATCATGCACTTGCAATAGGTATGGATTTTCTCTCAATCCCAAGAAAAGCATTTTTTATATCACTGAGGGAAATTTTTAGGACATGTTATAACTAAAGAGGGGATTTATATAGACCTTGATAGAGTAGATGTTATATCAAAGATAAAACCCCCTAATAGTAGAAAATAATTGAAATCTTTCTTTAGAAAAATCAACTTTGTAAGAAATTCTATTTCTAGTTTCATAGATAGTGAGACCATTAAATGACATGTTGAAGAAATATGCCAAGATCATATAGAATTAAGAGACCAAAAAATCCTTCAAGGATGTAAAATAATCAATAGTGCATGCACTAGTGTTGATAAAACCTAATTTTTTTCAAAAATTCTATCTTTATTATTTTTCTTCAAACCATACAATAGTTGTTGTTATAACTTAAAAAATAGATTGATGTGATCATCCTATTGTATTCATGAGCACCAATTTTAAAAATGATGAATTAAACTATTCCCTATTGATAAACATTCATGTGCTTTAGTTAAGGTAGTAAATAAATTTAGGCAATATATTCTTAGAAATAAGGTTCATGTAATACTACCAGACCCTACCACTAAACTCATGATTATCTAATGTGAATTAAGATAAATAAGAGGTAAATAGATGTTCATGATTCAAGAATATGATCTAAAAATTAAGACTACCAAATTGGTAAGGTGTCAAGGATTAATTCAGATAATTGCTAACATCAATCCCAAGTTAAGTGTCGTGTAGGTGAAATAACATATTTTTTAGCCTAGTGATTGGTATGATTCAATTATTCATTTTCTAATTAATGTCTCTTATCCTACAAGGCTGAATAGGTAACAAAAGAGATCTCTAATACTCAAGGCAACACATTTATTAATTAAAGATGGAGTACTTTTTAAGAAAAAATATGAAGGCATATACCTGAGATGTGTTTCTAAAGAGGAAGCATTAGAGATCTAGAGTACTTTCCATGAAAATCTTGGAAATGGACACCCATCAAGAAAGACAATATCTCATAAGATCCTTAGGGCTAGTTATTATTAGCCTAAAATCTTCAAAGATGCTCACAAGCATGTGAGAGAATGTCATCAGTGTCAGATATTTAACACTAAACAAACCAAAGCAGCCATGCCATTGAATCTAGTTATGATTGATAAAAAAAAATTCTCAATAAGGTTAGATTTTGTGTGGGTCATCAACCCTAATTATTTATATGGACATAAATATGTCCTCGTTGCTACCAATTACTACACCATATGGATAGAAATAATGGCAACCAAGTAATTTAGGACAAAATATATGATAAATTTCTTAGAGGAGAACATATGTACAAGATTTAGAACACTAATATATTTAGTTTTTGATCATGGATCTACCTTTATATTTATTGAGATGAGTGAGTAGGCATATGATAATAACATTATTCTCAAGTTTTCATCAAATCATTACCCTCAAGGTAATGGAGTCTCTGATTCAACTAGCAAAAAATTGATGGAGGCTATCAAGAAGTTTATTGCTGAAAAACCAAGAACATGGCATAATTTTCTCAAGTATTCCCTTTGGGAAGATAAAACCAAAGTCAATTAAGCTCTAAATTAATCACCATTTCTACTTGTATATGGTCAATAACCTATATTTACCATCACTCTCAAGCTGCCAATATATAGGTTCATGCAAGAGTACATGGAAGAAGATTAGGATTTTATAAAATCTAGGTTACTTAACATTATTTAAATGGAGGATGCAAGAGAGGAAGATTTTTCCATTTTTAGTAGACATCAAACCATAGTTAAGAGATGGTTTGATAAACATTTCAAAATTAAGGTGTTTAGATAAGGAGACCTAGTTCTTTTTTGGGACAAAGCATCTAAACCTAAATAAAATCATGTAAAATTCACACCTTTTTGGATAGGTCCCTACAAGATTTATGAGATACTAGGAACCAACACCTTCAAGCTCAAAAACTTGTAGGGAGTAGAGTTTAATATTACCTACTAAAATTTCACCCTAACTAAGAAGGGGATTATTCAGGCCCTCTTGCTCAAACTCTAGTCAAACATGGAAACAACCCTAGGCTATGGGTCACATATAGTGGAGCTAAACCTCCAAAGTAGACCAGTTTCCTCTTTGATGCTCACCTAAAACTAATGATTCATAGGGAAAAGGTTTAGAAGGAGAAAAGGGCTCCTGATAAATTTAACCAAGTGATACACCAAATAAAAATGGGGAACTCCCATAAGCTTAAACCCACACTAGATTTATAAAGGACAATACTAGCTTACACAATCTCAAGATCAAGCTGATTGCATAAGTGTTTCATGGAGGAGGTTAAACAAGTAATGAATGCAAACAAAAAGGAGTTATAAGACTAACTAAAATCTCATGTTAATGGCATAAATAACACTAATCTATACCTACAAACAACATTGTAAACTCCCTAAATAAATTCATAAAGAAGGACCATGTACAAGGAAGATTCTCCTTCACATAATGCCATAGAGCACAACTCACCAAAAACATATTCAATGCAAAAGATAGGTAAAAAAATTTCTATATTGAATCAAGAGGTAGTTCTTGCAAATGCTTGACAAGGTCAAGCCTAATCAAGATGAGCATATTTTTCAATATCTCATAGAGTGTCCCCACTCCTCAAAATAAAGATTCCTTGTGAGAATCTAAGAGATAGAGCTTGAAAATGGAAATAAATGGGTAATATAGATCAGGGAAAGAGAGAGAGAAGGGGGGATCACATTTTCCATGATTATTAAATGAGTTATCACCTTTCATTCCAATTAGGACTAATCCATCATCAATCAGTTAACCTACATTTTCTATAGTAGTCTGTAAGTTATTCTCATTAGCTAAGAGATCCACTAAAAGATAAGTTATTGTTTTGAATGATGATTCATGATTATTTTAAGGAGAAAATATCTCCAAGGGCTCTAATCAGCATTGAATATCATAACTACCTCTCTAACCACTAGATACTCCTTTACTTTGATTTTGCATGCCACCCTCCACTTATCATATTCCACTTGGTCTCATTATGAGGACAAAAAATCCTCATGTTCATGGGTTTAACAAAGCCATGCCTAATTATACTTGAGTGGTAGTTTGTACCTACTTGACAAGGATGTGGCCATTTTGGAAGATAAGACACTCTTCCATATCTTGTTTATATCTGCACCTAATCTAACCTAGACATATATTAACTATATATTGAAAACCAATATAAATTATTGGTTTTAATATAGTTATTATATAGATTAAAACTTATAGGGTACATAACCTAGCTCCTGGATTGTATTTGGGTTTAAATAAACCTATTCTACTTTTGAACCTCATGAAAGCTGAGAGCTCTTATGTATGCACAAGTCTCCTTTTGATAACTATTCATCGACCTTTGATCTATATATTAGGTCTAAAATACCCATTCTATCTTTATGACTCTCTAATGGTGGAGCTCAATCCTTTAAATGTCCTTCTAGTTCAACCCAGATCATGTCTAGACTCAATTCCTTTAATTTGTACCTTGCTCAAGTCAAAGATTCTCTATTGACCTTCATCAAAATGTCTCAAGATCAATCCTTTACTTATTGGTCATTGATCATGACTCATCATATTTGAAATTTTGACCCATCTTTATCCATTGATCTTGATCTGTATGATTGAGTGAGAGCCATCAATCTTGCCCTTGACTTGTCATCCTTATCTGAGCCAGTTTCACTTGACAATCCCATGTTTGCCTTCAAGATACACTATCAGTCTATCTACTTTACAGGTTTATGCCACATGGTGGATTATCAAGGTCCTTAACCTTTTGACTCATCTCACTCCATTGATCTCCTGTATGAATGAGTGCCAATCATTGGATCTACTTTAGTTTGAAAACAAATGGCTATTTACCAGGTCTTAAAATTGATGTCCATGTGACCATTATTTGATGTCTCTGTGGATGTATTTGACATCTTTTAGACCATAAAATTTAAGATTAAATGGATTTTTGAAATGGCTTAAAGTTAAAATCTGCATGAATGTATCCCATTATTTGACCAACTTTGAATATTTATATCTTGAAGCACAAAAATCATGGAGGGACCAAATTTGATGGAGATGTTCTTAATATTAAAAAGATAGTGCCCACTTGATCTAGTTCTAAGATATTTCTAAGTGAATTTACAAAATTTTCAAGTGATCTCACCTTTGTAATTTTTCATGATGCCTTAACGATGGTTTGGTTCATTTGGCTAAGTATGGAAAAACACTATCAAACTTCTTTGGAGCCTAACTTTGCACATGTATATCTTTTGTTGTGATTAATTACATGACCTAAAACTTAGTTCATATTAACTTAGTATAAAGATGAGCAGACCCATGTGATCATTTTATCTTGAGGATGACATGTGCAAGATATATCATCATCAAACTTCCCACTCGGCTTTATTTAAGCTCTTTTACAAATTGGCTAAGTATGGAAACTTAACAAATTATTTGAGAGGCCAACTTTGGACCTCAATAACATTTGTTGCACTTAGATGCATGTCCTAAAATTTATCACATAAAAACTTTGGACTAATTTGATCATAACCATATGAACAATTCTCCTTGACTCATCTAGATGTGACAATGATAATGTCATCAAACTACCTACTCAAAATTTCTGTCACTAGACCCAAAATATCTAGATAAACACAATGAAAAACTAGATGAATACCATGAACTTTAATACTCATTATAAGCACTCTTGACACCCCATAGGGTCTCTATAACTCTGGACCTATGTTTATAAATTGACAATTTACACTTTAAGTTAACTTAAATTGTTTCAAAATCCTTGAAAGTTTCATGATACTTTTGGTTCACTCATTCCATCTAGAACTTTGCTCAAGCTCTTTGAAAATTTGACGAATCAATAACTTTGCTTATTTATCTACATTAGGACCTCTTAGAGACTACACTACATCTAGGTAGTTTTGTATGTGGGCCAAAAATGGCCAACATTTTTGGTGACTCATAGGGAAGAATTCCTACTATGCTTGAGAACCCAGACCAATTTGCCTTATCTAGTCCATTGGGCATGGAGTCCCCTACCTCTGCAACTGAGTTGGTTTGAAACTAGATACAAGGCTGAGTCTTTCTAGATAACCCCTCTTGAAGCAAAAGGACAACAAGAACAAAAAAATAAAGTTCCCAAGGCACTTATGGAAGGGAAACATAGAAAATAAATGAAACTAACCTAAAACAAAGCAAGGAAAACTAGTCTACTAAAAAAATGTGTACAAAGGCATTTGGAGAAAAGCATGAAACTACCTATCCTAAACTAATTGAACAAAAAATAACCTATACAAAACCATTGATTGGTTTCAAAAATTAGCTTCCCTTCCTCACTAATCTAATATACTTTATAGGCTTGAGGTTAGCCACCCAAATATGGAAGAGGAGTGCATAATGAGCATATTGACAATACACCTCTCCAAAAAAAAGAACAAAAATAAACTTACCCACCCAATTTGATTGATTGGACATATAAACATCTTAGAGTGGATAGGCAAGATGATCTTTCTCTTCTTGATGCTCAAATTTTTTATTTTAATTAAGCACAACCTATGATGTCTCCTCCTTAACATCTTCTAACCAAGCTAGGTAGATAATAGGACAACCTCTTGTCAACACAAACATTGAAAAACAATATCTTATCTTGATCTTGCACTTTGTTGCTCCATCATTATGCTCTTCAAGAAAAATCAGGTTAGAGTCTTCTTGAAGCACATGTTCATATTGAAATATTTGTGCATCCTCCAAGTTTTCCTTGAACACACAAAGTGGTGGTTCTTGAAATTTTATTTCCTCATCACTCAAGATGTCCTCTTCATCAACTTTGATCAAGGTTTCATCTTGTTCCTCAACTATAAATGAAGGTTGATTTGACCATATAAGGTCTAAAAAGACACATTTATCTTGTTGAAGGTCTTATTTCCATTCCTTTAGCTCTAATTCATTAGGGATACCTTATTTTGATAAATCATCCTGAAGTAAACCATTCTTAAGTTCCTAGTCTTGATCCCCTTCTTAATCTATGCAGAATGGACTTTTAATAGTCCATTCAAGGTCTACTTTATTTTCACTTGAGGATTATCCTCATTAGGATCTAGGTCATTGGTGTCAAATCCATGCTAATAATATTAGTCTAAACCTAATTCTTCCCCTTACGAATGAAGTGGGATACCTATTATGATCTCCTCATCATAGACACCTGCATTGTCTTCTTTAAGCTCAACTATGATTGTAAGATCCTCCTCTATCCTTTTTAGAACAAGTTCTTTATCTAAGAAGGATATGTTGGGAGAGTGAATAATTTTACCTAAATTACAACTTATATTCCAACTATGGACTTTGAATGGTCTCTTTGGTGGTTCTTAAATGGGTGCCTCTTTCTTTTTTTGTATTCCTTTTTTGACTGATTCCCATGAAGGAGTGTGTAAGAAATAACCACCTTTTCTTGATTTTGAATCTCTTCCACTTTCTTCATCTTCATCTCTAGTTCCTTGATTTTTTATCTATATTCTCTTTGAAAATCCTCTCTTTAAGGTGGTTGGTGGCCTCATGAATATTAGGAACACAAGAGGGTTAGTATGAGATACAAAATGATTCTTGAGGAAGATAAGTGGGATCTTAGATATCAATAATAGGTTATTCCACAATAGTCTCTTTTTTTATTTTATGTTTTCTTGGATTAAATTCCAATAAGGGAAAGTCTGAGGAATACATGAATAAATTGGAACATAAGAGGGGTCACTTGGAGTAGTTCTTTGGGGAAGGATGGGTGGCATAATGAGGGTTGAGGTGGTGTATATGAAGACACATGAGGTTTTTGGAATTGGACCTAATGTATTTTAAGTCCTCTTAGCTTATCCTTGATGCTTTTAATGTAACCACTTACATTCATCATCTCACTTGAGAGTTTTTTCTAATTTGTTACCTCAATAGGTGTCCATCCTTCATTATCTGTAATGCATTTCTCATGCCATGAATGATGTGACTAGGGATATCCTGACCATATGCCCTTTATGTATTAAGGTCTATCATATAACTTTCATATCCTAAGAGCATTTTCCTCTAGCTTGAAATGGATTGGTTTGGGGAAAAACTAGGGACACCTTGAACCTGAGAAGGATGATACACTGAATTTTGAGAACCACTTGAGGTGAAGCCATAAACATTACTAATCTAATATGAAGGATGTTTAGGTAGAGAATAAACATTTTAATTAAAAGAGTGATGATACATACCAAATGATGATGATTAGGCACCTAGGTTGCTTACAACTAGAAGATTTGATTTGGAGTTGCCATTGATATTAATTTTCTTGCTTCCAAAAATTGATTAGAGGAAAGACACACCAACAATATTTCAACTATTTTGGACCTCTGTCCTATCAATTGTGCTAGACCTATTACCAACTAAAATTTCACCCTAGCTAAGAATGGGATTGTTTACACCCTCTTGCTCAAAATCTAGTCCAACATGAGAACAACCCCAGGATATGGGTTACCTATAGTGGATCTGAACCTCTAGAGTAGGCTAGCTTCTTCTTTGACGCTCACCTAAAACTAATGCTAAAATAATGATTCATAAGGAAAAGAGTTAGAAAGAGAAAAGGAATCATAAGAAAGTTAACGAGGAAATGCACCAAATAAAAATGGGAAACTGTCATAAGCTTGAACCCACACTAGATCTATAGAGGACAATACTAGCTCACACAATCTCAAGATCAAATTGAATACATAAGTGTTTCATGGAAGAGGTTCATGAAGAAATGAATGCAAAAAAAGAGGAGTTCTAAAACTCACTAAAATCTCATGTTAATGGCAGAAAAAACACTAATATAGACCTATAAACAACATTAAAACTTTCCTAAATAAGGTTAGGAAGAAGGACCATGGATGAGGAAGATTCTCCTTCACACAATCCCATAATGCACAACTCACCAATACCAAATTCAAGGTAAAAGATAGGTTAAAAAAATTCCTATATTGCATCAATAGGTGGTTTTTAAAAATTCTTAATGGGATTGAGCCTTATCAATATGAGCATATTTTACAATATATCATAGAGTGTCCTTGATCCTTAAAATCAAGATTCCTTGTGAGAATCTAAGAGAGATAGAGAGAGATTTACAATGGAAAAAAATGGGTGATATAGAGAAGGGGAAGAGAGATAAGGGGGAGCATGTTGTCCATGATCATTAAATGAGTTGTCACCTTTCATTCCAATCAGGACTTATCCATCATCAATCAATTAGCCTACATTTGCTCAAGTAGTCTTCAAGTTATTCTCATTGGATGAGAGATCCACTAGAAGACAAGCACTTATTTTACATGATGAGTCATGATTCTTTCAAGGAGAAAATATCTCCAAGGGCTCTAATCAACATTGAATATTCTAACTACCTTTCCAACCACTAGATCCTCTTTTTCTTTGAGTTTACATGCTACCCTCCACTTGTCATCTTCCACTTGGTCTCATTATGAGGAAAAAAATCCTCATATTCATGGGTCTGACAAAGCCATGCCTAATTTTTATTGAGTGATAGTTTGTACTTGTTTGTTGAAGATGTGGTCATTTTGGAAGATAAGACACTCTTTCATATCTTGTTTATATCTATGCCTAATCTAACCCAAACATCTATTAACTATAGATTGAAAACTAATATAAATTATTGATTTTCATATAGCTATTATATCAATGAAAAATTATAGGCTACATAGCCTCTCTCTTACACTATATTTAGGTTTAAATAAACCTATTATACCTTTGAACCTTGTGAAAACTGAGAGCTCCATGTATGCACAGGTCTCTTTTTGAAAACTAGTCATCAACCTTTAATATATATACTAGGTCTAAAAGACCTATTTTATCTATATGACTCTCTAATGATAGAGCTTGATCCTTTGAATGCCCATCTGTTCAACCTAGATTATGTCGAGACTCAGTTCCTTTATTTTTTACCTTACTCAAGTTGAAGACTTCCCTATCGACCTTTATTAAAATGTCTTAAGATCAATCCTTTATTTATTGGCCATCAATCATGACTCAGCCTATTTAACATTTTGACCCATCTCACTCCATTGGTCTTGATCTATATGATCAATCTTGCCCTTGAATTATCAACCTTATGTGAGTTGGTACCACTTGGTAGTCCTATGTTTGCCTTCAAGATCAGTTGTCAGTCTATCTACTTTATGTGCTTATGCCACATGGTGGATTATCAATATCTTTGACATGTTGACTCATCTTGTTTCATTGATCTCCCTTGGTATGAATGAGCACCAATCATTGGATCTTCTTTAATTTGAAAATAAATGGCTATTTACTAGGTCTTAAAATTGGCATACTTATGAATGTCATTTGACATTTGTATAGATGTATTTAAAATCTCATAGACCATAAAATTTAATCTCCAATGAATTGTTACAATGGCTTAGAGTTAATGGTTGTGCGAATGTATCCCATTTTTTTACCAACTTTGAAAATTTATATCTTGAAGCACAAAAATCATGGAGGAACCAATTTTTTTAGAGATGTTCCTAATAATAAAAGGATTGTGTCCACTTGATCCACTAGTTTTGAGAGATTTATAAATGAATTTACAAAATGTTTGAGTGATCTCACTTGTGAAATTATTTATTATTCCCTAAAAATGTTTTAGTTCATTTAACTAAGTATGGGAAAACACTATTAAATTACCTAGGAACATAAATTTACACATGTATATCTTTTGTTGTGATTCATCACATGACCTAAAACTTAGTGCATATCAACTTGGTATAAACATGAACAGACCCATATGATCATTTTCTCTTGAGGTTACCACACATGAAATATATATCATCATAAAACTACCCACTCATCTCTATTTAAGCTCCTTTGTAAATTGGCTAAGTATGGAAACTTAGCAAATTTTATTTGAGAGGCCAACTTTGGACCTAAATAAATTTTATTTCACTTAGATGATGTCCTAAAATTTAGTGCATAGTATCTTGGGACTAATGTGATCATAACCATATGACCATTTCTCCCTAACTCATCCACACATGGCAATGTTAATGTCAACAAACTACCTACTTAAATTTATGCCACTAGACCCAAAATGTCTAGATGAATACATTGAATAACTAGATGAATACCATGCACTTCCATACTCATTCCAATCACTCTTGACACCCCATAGGGTCTTTAAAACTCTATACCTATCCTTTATAAATTGATAATTTATATTTTAAGTTAAAGTGTTTCAAAAGATTTACAAATTCCATGATCATTTTGGTCCACTCATTCCATCCAAAACTTTGCTCAAGCTCTTTGATAATTTGACCAATTAGTAACTCTACTTCTTTCTCTGCATCAAGACTTTTTAGAGACTACACTACATCTAGGCAATTGTGTATGTGGGCCAATAATGGCCAACATTTACTTTGCCAATAAATGGGCAATTCTCAAGCACTACTTATTTGCTACCCCACCTCAAGTATACATGGAGTAATTTATAAGACTAGTTAAAGCTAGTGTAGATAGGATTAAATTAGATCTCTTTCTTGTTCTTGTTTATAAATAGTGCATGTAAATATTTATTTTCTTGTTTATTTGTCTGCTTATTTTGTATTTCCTTCTTTTGTTTTATTCCCTACTTTCAACATTTATTTTCAAGATAGTCATCAAGCTCTAATGTATGTAGTTACTCGAAAATAACTCCAAAAAACAAGAATATGGGTATGACTTCTCTAAATGGTTGATCATGGATCTTAAAATGTGATCTTGATGTTATAGTTTTAAGAAATTGGTAAGGGCTTGTATCTAGGCTAATTATTCCCTAAATTATTAAACCTTGTTTTGATCTTATGATTCTAATAAGGATTGCATATGTAGGAGGAAATTTTTAATTATTAAGACAAAGTCATGTTTGCACTTAAAAAACATTAATTACCTAGGACAAATTTTACAACCAAGGATGATTGTTAGAAGATCAAACATTTAACCAAATCCTAAAATGTGGCTAATCTAGTTCCCAACCTTGTTAGAGAGCTAAATAATTATGAAAAATACCAAAAAATATGAGCTTTATTGAAAATTCAAAAGCTTTCTAAGAAAAAGTGATTCATTTAACCTTCACCAGGGCTATGGATGCATGATTGGTAGTAGAACAAGGCCTAGAGTGGAGCCAAATGTATCTTTTTTAGGCATACAGATTCCTAGATAGTAAAAAAGTAATGCCCAAGCCTTACCCCTTCTAAAAAGGATGAATCTTAATGGATAATTAAAATTCTAAAAGTCAGATGTTAGTGATTAAGGTCATGAAATTTGGAAGTTGTCCTCAAAATCCCTTAGCAACCAATAAGTGGAATAAAATCACACACACAACATGAATGGGTCTTGATGTTTGATCCTAATTCTACATGTGTAAATATTGTTTTAATTATGACCTAATTTTAATAATAGTACTTGATCAAGTGGAATAAGTAGCCTAGTCATCAGTCTAAACCATATTATCTAAATTATAACATTTGGTAATGCTTCCCATAGAAGTCACCATTTGTTGAGACCAACATACCCCCATTTTTGAAAAATAGGGACCCTTGTTTCAAATTATGAAAATTTGGGATTTAAATTGAAAATTCCACTCGATCAGAGTTCTTTATTTTAAGATCATCCACACTTGATTCTCATCTAGCTTAACTAACATGTCTCCATATGATCCTTATTTCATGTTGACTAACATTGTTAATTGTTGTTGCTTGTGTTTTCATATTACAGGTTTAATAGAGTCATATTGGATAGACAATCTCAAGGGTTTTACACCTTTATGATAATTTAATCCTTTACTTTGACTAACATTTGATCTCTTATTGTCTAATTGAATCTATGTTTAATTCTTGAAAAAACCCTAGTCTAATTTATTTAACCTAGGACCTTTTAAAATAGATTCAAATTTACATGGGTTCATTTTATTCAAATTTGGGAAGGAAAACTTTATATTATTTTACACTTAGTTTATATTTTCTTATAATTTTCTAATTATGTTTTTCAACACTACCAAAACCTTAGGCTGAAATTTTATGTTAAGTTCTCTTTATTTCTTGAGACCCTTACTAAGTCTATTATTTACGTAGAATAATTGAAAGGACACCTTATTATGTTTTAAAACTTAGCTTAAAATTTTTATCCTAAAGTTTTAATTATATTTATTAACACAATTAAAACCTTAGTCCAAAACTCTTATCCTAAGTTTTTTATGTTACCCAAACACTTATTTATTTGATTGCCATAGGAATGGACCAATCATTTTCAACTTCATGGACCAAGATCTAATAGAGCACATTTGATCATGAAAATAAGATCCAATGGTGCAAGGCAAGGTCAAAAGGTTAAAATCCCTACAATCAAGTACAAAAATGATAAGTTTCATGCCCACGACTCTTAGTTAAAGCTCAAGCACTATCTCTAAGATCGATGGTACGTGGTTAATAATACACATTCAGATCAATAGTGAGAAATAATTCAAAGCTTTAAAGAAATTCTTAGAATATCAAGAATGTGACAAGGGTCACCATCATGGAGGCTATGTCAAGAAATCAATGGTATGTGGAGTAAAGGATAAAACCTAGAAGATCAAGATTGATAGGACACATTGATCCATGTAACCATGATCCAATAGTGCAAGATGAAATTTGACTTATCAATAAGCCTAAAATGAACATGATAGTGACATGTGTCATGACCATGATGAATGGAATAAAGATTGACCAAAGTGTTTGACCTCCTAGATCTAAATCAATGTGTGAAATGATGAAAACTTTTTAAAGAGCCTAGACACAATGAGGTATTGATACATGTCTTAAAGGATAATGGTCACATTTCAAAAATAAATAAATGTAGTGACATGGTCATACCACATAAGCATACATGTATGGTTAAAATATCTTATGGGCCTAAAAATTTAAAGGTATAAATATTATATTTAAATGAAATCTAAGTCATGAAGCTCATAACTCAAACTCCATTGCCACCATTAAAGCTCTATGAAAACCTACTTGAAATTTAAAAAAAGCCCTAACATGTAAAAAATCCCTAATTTAACCTTATTTTCATTATAATTGAGCCAAGAAGAATTGAATTATCACTTGTGCAAAGATAATTTTACCCAGAATTAAATTGTAGTCCACTAAGTGAACAATTTGACAAAATTCACAATAATGGCAGATCAAAAGGGTGTTTCAAAAGAAAACCTCAATATTTATTTTAATATAGATGTTGAGGGATGAACATTTAGGGACACATAATTTGTTTCCAATGCTTTAAATATCAGAGACAACTATTGGTCAAATATGTTCTAGACCATTGAAAATAAACTAGCCATTACCTAGGAAGAGGAGAAAAATATATCAGCTAAGAGACTATATGATGATATAGTTACAATCCATATGATGGGACTTCATTATGAAGTAGTGAAACCCAAGGTATTCCATTGTATCGACATTCTTTCTCCTATTTTTAAAGATGGTAAAATTGATAAAGGCATGTTAATCAATGAGTACAATCATAAAAAAGTTGCATATATTTATGCTATGGCATTTGAATCCTATTAAAAATTACCCCCACTACAAATTGAACTAACCTCAATCAATACCTAGGCTAAAGACATGAATTGAATGACATCATATCCATGTGGTTATACTTTAGGAACCAGGTCTTTTTATACTTTTGTAAGAACATCCCCATTAGTCAGTTTAGATCAAGAGTAAGGATGATTATGACAATGTTGAATAAATTATGTGTGAATCCAACCACAACCTATGTAAACCTAGTATGGGTGCCAATTATCTATTTTATGGTTGAAAAATCAATTGTTCCCCATCTAGATGAAATAATAAACATCTCATTGAGTAGGAATTTTTTTGCAATCAGGAATAAAAAGAAAACCCAATTTTTCATGATGTCATACTTTTTATATGCTCTTTGTGCAACAACCAAGATCATAAACTAGAGGGAATGGTCACCAAATGGGACACAAAAAATATCTTGGTATTAATCAAAGTTGCACATATTCAAAAATAGAGACCACAATCAATTAATTTATGATTATGTTTATCCAGCCCTAAGTGAGGCTATAACTAGGATTCCAATGGTGAGGGTTAGCCCATTGATCAAAAAGCCTATTGAAGTAATAGAAAATATATGGATATATCTAGACTACATAATTATAAGGGTTGAGGGAACACAAAGTTCTCCTCTTAGGCCACCTATTCATGTCCCTGATAAGCTACTTGAGCAAAAAGTTGCATATCAACTTTTTATGGCATAGATGGTCTCTACAAGACTAAAAGAAAGGCAATACTCCACAACCTCCCAATAATAATTGGCAAGACCATATTCAAGTAGTGGGAGAACATTGAGACAACATCCAAGCATAGAACATGCTTTAATCTATAGTTAGATGAGCTTAGATAGCGGGACCCTTGTCTAAGGGTTAAAGAACATTTGAAAATCAAGGGAATATTAAATGTACCTTATGATCATCAACCCAATGATTTTGACCTTGTTTACACCAAAGAATCTTCATAATATGAGGTCATTATAAGGTTGAATAAACACAACCTTAGACCTAAATCTAGACTTGAGAGGAATCAAAAGGTTGATGAAAGATGGCATCTAAGGCCCAAATAATATCATTTTCTAAGTAGTACACCTACTAGACCTCCACCATCTCAACCACAAGAAAAGCCTAAACCTAAAGTCCAAATTGAGCATAGGCTTGAGTAGAATATATCATATGAGATTGATTCTCTTCATCTTAGGTAGAGGAATAAAGATCACCTTTATAAGAGGTTCACATGGTAACCTTGGACCCCAATGAGTCTATGAAGGATGCATTGAGAATGTTATCTAGTACTTATGAATTAGATGATGAAGAAGCTCAAGTTGAAGAAACCAAGGAAGAAAAAAGGAAGGAAGTATTGGAATTAGTTCTTGTTGACATCCCCAAAAGTAAGGTTGAGTTGTTCATTGTTCCCAAAGCTAAGAGACCCAAAATGGCTTTCACTCCTCCTTTGAGTGAAGTCGGTCTATATAGTGAAGAAACCATCATTTATGGCCCAATTATTCTAGAATGGTTTGTCTATGGACCTAGATTATAGAGAGTGCCTACTGAGCATCATCCTTTGGCCATGGTGAAGGCTACAAACATTATCATACAATAATAAATGAAACCATGGATTGTGGCTTTACAAGAGAAAGAGGAGAGAATATTGATTTCTCTAGGTCAATCAAGTGAAGCACGAGTAGAGATCCCTACTCCTCAAGTGACTCAATATTTAGTTGGAGTCAAGTTTGACCCAAATTTTGCTATATTAATAAGGGTGGTAGATAAAAAGATCATAATAAATGGTGAAGAAATAATTTACCAAAAATTAGAACCTTTGGCTAGTTTGACTCAAGTAGGAGGACATAAACTTGGAGAAGATCCAATTTTTGAAGAAGATATCTTAGATTTGGTTGAGGCATAGATAGAATAATTGAAGGTTACCATTAAGGGCTTAAAACAACAAAGGAAGAACTTTTAGGAGCAGTCTATCTTATATGTCCCATAAGCTATCATTAATATGTTTGAATCTGCTTTATATGATATGTTCATTTCTTTAAAATCAATAAGGTCCAGGAAGGGTGTGGTGAGATAGCAAAGAAGTGTGGCCATGAGCCAAATCCACCAATGGTAGAGTTCAAGAAGAAAAGTAAAGGATTTGATCAATATTTTGATATAAGATCAAATATTTGGTTTCAAAATAGTCAGCTTGGATCATTTGAATATGGCCATGGCATTATTGGTAGACAAAATCAAAATCTTGAGCAAATGGCCCAAGAGCCTAGAAGATCTTTCTGAGGATGGAAATCATTTGCAAAGTAGGATGGAAAATTTATTGGGGAGCATAATCAAGGATCCCACTACACTTAGCTTAATTGGTTTAATAACTGATGATGAGTTCAAGTATAGATCCATCCATGTCATGCATGAAGTGAAAAATAAAAAGAGAATATTGCAAAGGCTATGAGCATCAAGGAAGCATTAAAAAGGGCTAATAAAGATCTTAGAAGCCTATTAGATAAATAATTTGAACTCTTCATGGATCCCATTGTCAAGTTAAATCTAATCAATGATCAACATGACAAAGCAATAAAGATCCTATAGTAGAAATAAGGGACTGCAGTAGCAAAAGGATCTCAAAGTTAAATTTGTTGACTTGAGCATATTATTTTTTGTAACTAAAATTGTATACCATTTTGAAAAGGTAATATTATTTTATAAAAGCATGTGAAACTTTGTAAAGCACATTTATTATAGGTTTAGTCAATTTAGGAGAATTCATAGTTCTAAAGGGTTATAAAAGGATAGTTGTCCTTAACACTTATACAACTATCATTTGACAAGATTTATTGACATACCTCCTTATTTTTATATATAAGGGGTATTGTCAATTGTAAAAAAAGGAGGAAGTTTTGAGAAAGAACTCTTTGTGCTAATTTTGAGGCAATTAATACAAGCAAAGAATTTTGAAAGGATTGTCTCATTTATTTGTGTAATTGTTATTATGGTTTCTCTCTCACCTGTCTAGTTTAAATTTTAGAATGAAATGGTTCTTATGAATTCTAGATGTGCACTTTTAAATGCAAAGTTATCAATTTTTACTAATGCTAAATTGATTGAAAGTTATTAGGTTCATTTCATTTTCTTTAATCTTTTTGTAGATGTGATAATGCTATTTGCTTGCATGGGTAAATATTTAAAGTGAATCTAGTTCTTATTTATGTTATTTTCACTTCTTTAGATGTTTGTCTGATGTGTAGTAGGATTTGAGCTTATGTTATTTCATACTATACATTGGTTTTAAGTGTATGTTTAGATGAAATTTAAACTTTGTCATTATTTATATAATGAAGATCAGCAATAGCAACACACATATTCTCTACCCTACCCTTCCTTTTGCTTTTTTTATCAATTCACCTTCAATTAGTTTTCATTATAAATATTCATACTAGATTAGATTTTAGACTTAGTTATTTGAGGATAATCTACTTTATTTAGTCAAGATTACTTTCATTTTCATAGATTAGATATTATACCATGGTTACTCACAATAACCAAATATTATAAATTTTGTGAAATAGTTCATTTGTTCTATTGTTTTTGATTAATTAAGGTAGCAAACCAGGGGCCTAACCATCTACAGTCAAAAAAGATAGGAAGGCTAGCAAACAAAAGATGCCAACACCAAATCAATGGCATAGCTGAGAAACATAGTCAGAAGCAAAATAAAACATTGGAAAGACCAGAGTTAGAAAGGATGAAACTACAAAACTATAGAATTAACTAGATCCTTGAGATTCTCATTGTCTACATTGTCAGCATTCCCTAGATTACCCACCGCTTACAACATAGTCATATTTAGTATAATGTTATTTCGAAGGCCTTTGGTGAAGACCTTTTCCAGCTTTTGAATGTGGTCCTTCAAGGCCCCAATTTTTATTTTCCAATCATTCTCATTCTCTGAACCCTCACCAGCTTCTTCTATAAGCATCTTTTCCTTATTATCAGTAGTTCCCCTAGAATCAACACCCTGCTCTTCAGTTACCTTAAAAACCCAAGAAGCCTATTTCCCACCAGTGTCCTCTAAAATTTCTTGAATTTCTAGCTCTTCATACTCTTCATCCTAGGTTTCATCGTCAGAAGCACTTTCAGAATACTCAATTAACCTTATCTTTGAGGCTAGTTTTCTAGCGATCTACCTTGACCTGCGCACTTCTAAAGGGAAACCATCCTTACTAATTTTGGAGGGCCTATGGGGTTTTCCATGTTGGCCCCCCATGGCCCAATCATGATTTTTGTGGTTCCCTTAGTCTCTTCAAAATTTCCTTTTTCTCCATCAACCTTCCTCTTCCTTCCCTTTTTGTTCACAAGGGAGCTCAGAGTATTAGTAGGGGTCATAATAGGGGTGGAGAGAGGGGCATCATTGGTCTTGTTTGGAGCAGGGGAAACCCAAGATTTATCAATTGCATTGCCAAAAACTAGGTTTGAGGGAATGTCTTCATTGACACCTTTGATATTCAAGTTTGGCTCAAGGGAACGGTGGAAATTGTAGAGATAAAAAATAAGCCCCTGGTGAAGGGGAATAGGTTTTAAGTCCAACTTCTTGGCCATTTTGGCTCTCACCCTCAGGATAGAGTGTTCCAATGAGGACAGTAGGAAGAAAGGAAAGTTGATAATAACATTGCATCTAAAATGATTCAACAAAGGAAGGTGATAGTTATAAAACCTAGTATATCACCCCTCGAGATTGAATTATTTCATAAGAATGAAATAGACACCATCCCAAGGTTCTGGCAATTTGGCACACTCAAACCCTCCTTGATACGGGATGAGTTCTTTTCCTTTACCCAAAAATAGTTTGTGACTAGCCAAATCCATAATTTTGGTTTTCCTTTGGAGCTTTAAACCCTACATGGTCATTCTTGTGGCCATTAAAATCACCTTTTCAAAGATTTCAAAGGTAATACCCCCCATAGTGACCCACCTATTCAACTAGTATCTTACGAACTGCTTAGACAAATTTTTGTCATAACCATTCAACCTTTCCAAGTAAAGGCTAATACCTCCTTTATAGTAATGCCAAACTAATGGGTTGTCCTTAAATTTATAGTAGGAGACCAGTTTAGTATGAATACAATCTCCCCCATTCTATAATTGCAAGCCTAGTTGATGAAATTCCCAATTACCACCTTGAGCTTCAAACAAGTAACTAGCCCTCAGTTCCATTTACACTAAATATAGATGTGAAGGCTCATTTTACAAAGTGTCCCACCATGGTGACGTTTACTCTCATGCTTGAAAATAATCCCCCCTTGGTTTTCATGATGCGACTCTTGCACCTCCACCTCATGATACAAGGTAATAATCATGACAATCAAGGAAGTACAAAGGTTATCATTTTCCAAGATCTACAATGGCCTTCTCCATGTGGACCACCTTTGAAAGCTATCTTCATCATCAATGTGCATCATTCATGCTCTGTCATCTCCTTCTAAATGATCTCTCTAATTTTTTGGGGTATATGAGCCCCTTGTCGCCATACCCTCCATCTTGAGAATTGCTGACCAAGGTTGGCACAAGCATCAATGACCCTGTTACCTTCTCTGTAGGTGTGGATAATCTCAACTTCAAAAAAAATTTGTAAAAGAAATTGGATGTCTGTAATAATGTATTTTAGATGGATACCAAAGTTAGATGTTTTATTAATGACATCTATGACCAACTTAGAATCTCCCTAAATATTTAAATTTCTAATTCCTAGGGATATAACTAGCTTTAATCCCCAAAGTAAAGCCATAGCTTCAGTGTAGTTATTTCTCTAGCAACCAATGCCACTAGCATAGATGGTAGACATCCCTCCTTTTTCATTCCTTATTATTGCTCCTCCACTTGCTTTACCATTCAACTTGGATGCCCCATCAAAATTAAGTTTCATCCAATTAGGTTTAGGTGGTATCCATTTAGTATGAAGTCTCTGAAGAATTTTGGAATTATCATGCCCAAGGATAAGGTCTAAAACATTCCAATTGGTAGTAATTTGACTTTCAAATTGAGATAGGGGTTTCTCTGCAACACTAATATGAGCTATTATAATACTTTCCAAGATGGTCCTAGCAAAGGAGTTAAACACCTGAGCAGCATTTCTATCAGTGTCCCTAAAAATTTTGTGATTTTGCTCTTTCCATAAAGTCTAGCTCAAGCATGGCAAAGCTTGCTTCCATAATTCCTTAATCCAGGGATGTGTGAAGGTTGAGTTATAGCTGATAATTACTTCTTTAAGGTTAGAATTGCAAACCCATTCAATGCCAAAGTTGTTAAGTATTATGGCCCATAAATCCTAGGTAAACTCACAGTGTATGAATAGGTGTGAAACTGATTCCTCTTTAGAACCACACAGAAAACATTTGTTGACCAAGGTAAACCCCCTCTTTTGAAGGTTGTCTTGAGTAATGATTTTGTTATGGGTAGAAGTCCACCAAAATAAGTTAATCTTTGGAATGAGTTTATGATTCCAAACCTTTTTCCATACCTCCTTATTCTGAGCTTCATGTGTAAGCAGATGATAGGCAGATTTAACATAGAATGATCCATTCTTATTCAGCCATCAGTATTGTTCATCCTCTCAAGGGAAGAGTAAGATTATAATCTCTTGAACACATTGTTGGATCTCCCAAATTCTTGGGATAAGCTCAGTCCTGTGCACACAACAATCCAAAAGGTTTTTCCAGCTCCTTATCCCATTGTTATTTTCCATATAATCACTAACCCTATCACCAAAGAACTAAGTAGTCAGGTTTATAATTTCTCCATAGTTTCCTTGGGAGATGAGAGGCTTGTCCCTTAACCAATTATCCTCCCAAAATTTAATCTATCAGCCATTTCCAAGATTTCACCTAATTCCCTGTTGGAGAAGACTTCTACTTTTTAGCATTTTATTCCATATCACAGACCCCTGGGGTAATCCCACTTATTGAAGAAAGTTAGAATCATCAATGCTATGCATGTATTTGGCATACATTATTTCCCCCCACTCACTATTGTTTTGAATTAGATTCCAGTAAACTTTTGAGAGGAGGGCTTTATTCATATTCCTGATGGATCTTATATTAAGTCCACCATGAGATTTTGGGAGACACACTTTTTCCCATCTGACTAAAGACATTCTCTATTTGTCTTCCATTCCCATCCATAAAAATTTTATTTGGATTTGTTCTATCTTTTCAGCAAAATATGTAAGAATTTTAAAAAGAGACATGAAGTAAGTAGGAATACCTTGCAAGGATGCCAGAAGAAGTTGCAGCTTACCAGCACTGCTCAGTAGTTTCCCCTTCCACCCAAGAAGTTTCCTCTGTGTGCATTCCACAATACCATTCCAAAAACTTGAAGATAACTCTTTGACCAAGAGTGGGAGACCTATGTAGGTAGCTGGTAGGCTAGCCTCAGCACAATCTAAGATATCAATGATTATATGTCTAAGTTCATTGGGAGTGTTAAAGAAGTACACATTACTTTTCTAGAAATTTATTCTTTGTCTCGAGTCTCTGGCATAATCATTAATTATATTCTTCCATCTTCTATATTCGATCACTGATGAGATGACAAATAAGATGGTATCATCCACAAACTACTGTATAACCATAGGATGAAAGGAAGAGGCGGGTTTGATGCCTACTAGCTTTTTTGAAACTATATCAGCTTGTATGTATCTTCCCAGTGCCTCAGCCATAATGATGAATAGGTACGGGGAGAGAGGGTCTCCCTAACGAATTCCTCTCGATTAGGAGAAAAACCCTCTAGGAACACCATTAAGTAGCACTAATAATTTAGTAGAAGAGACCGCATTCCATAATAAGCAAGACAATTTATCATTAAACCCAAATTTTCTAATCACTTGGAATAGAAAAGTCCATGAGACTCTATCATAAGCTTTGGATATAACAAGCTTGAGGGCCATCTTAGGGATTTTGCTCTTATCCATGGAGTGGATAGTCTCATGAGTGGTGATCACAGCATCAAGAATCTGTCTACCCAAGATGAAACCTTTTTGAGCAAGAGAAATAATTTTTTCAAGCTAGGGTTGAATTCTCATAACCAACAGTTTAGTACATATCTTATACACAGTGTTGCATAAGCTAATGGGTCTAAAATTAGTAAGGTGTAAAGGTTGAGATTTTTTACAAACAATTACAATGAAGGTATTATTGACTTGTTTCAAAAGTTTTTTAGATCTGAAAAAATCATGATCTGCAGCTGTGAGGTCTATTCCAACAATCTCCCAATATTCCTGAAAGAATATAGGAGGAAAGCCATCAGGACCCGGGGCTTTAAAAGTGCCCATGGATAATAAAATAACATGTACTTCTTCATTGGATACAGGCTTTAACATTTCTATATTGTCTTATTTTGTTATCAAATAGGGAATTTTATCAATGAATTGACTCATAGATCTATCAATTCTATCATCATTGTTTTCTTCCATAAGCAAGTTCTGAAAGAACACCCTAGCTTGCTCCCCTATTCCACCAAAGATATCAAGAATATAACAACTTATAACTCATCATTAGATTCTATGAATGCATAAATGTGTAGCATTTCCTAAACACTCAAAACCACTTGTGATACGCAGGTATCAACAAGGTGTTTAAAAATATGATTTATACATATTTTCTTCTTATTCTACATGTTGCCTTTCATTACATAATAGGAATGAATCTAAATTATGGCATGAAGATTAGGACATGCTAATTTTGGAAGTATATATGATATGTCTTCTCATAATATTATTGGCGGTATTCCTTTTATCTCTTCATAACATGAAATTTGTGAAGGATGCTTATGTGGTAAACAACATACTAATCCCTTTCATAATATTCATGATGAAAATTCGACACATCCTTTAGAGTGAATTCATAGTGATGTTACATGACCCCTTTAAGTTTCATATCTTAATAATTATTTATATGTTTTTACTTTTATATATGATTGTACTATAATGATTTGGTCATAATTTATAAATAAGAAATATGAAGTGTTTTCTAATTTCAAAGAATTTAAAGATATTGTTGAAAATGCTTTTAATTTTTATTTTAAGATATGATAATGGTGGTGAATATATTATTAAGGAATTTGATTCTTTTATATTATTTTTTTTATTAAAATGGATCTAAAAATTCATTATTCCACACAACAAAATGATATTGATAAAATAAAAAACTATACCATTCTTGAAATGGATAGAACAATGTTGTATTCTATAAATGTTCATAAATTCTTATGAGAAGAAGCCATGAATATTATTATGAATATTTTGAATAGAGTCCCTATTAAATATTTTTATCTTTCTACTCCTTTATAAATGTGGCCTAAAAAGAAACCAATTGTGGCTCATCTTAGGATATTTGGTACTCCTGCTTCTATTTTTGTTCCTAAATTAAAAAGAGAAAAACTTTATGTTACCTTCTATTCATGAATATTTGTAGGTTATGGAGGTAAAAATAAATAAATAAGAGTTTATGATCCATCTAAAAGATAAATAACTGAGAATATGAATGTTTTTATCCTTGAAAAATCTTTCTATGAACCCTGTATGGAAACCCCTCAATGTTCTTTGTTTGATGAACTTAGCTCTCATATTACTCTATATGAATAAATAGATACCCTAGAGGAGGTTGATCCAATTTTGGATAACTTAGAGTCTGAGGAACCTTCTCTATTTTATGTTCAATCTAAAAGACCTAAATGGGTAGAATTCTTAATTCAGACTTCTAGTCTTGATAAACTTAATAAATTAATTATACGTCAACATTCTTATCATGTTTTAATGACTATGCATGAATGTGAACCTCAATAATTTGAGAAATATATTAATGGTTATAGATGAAATATTTATATGCAAGCTAAGTATAATATTTTAGTTAAAAATTAAACTTGGGATCTATTTTCACCTCTATCGAAAAGGCATATTGTTGGTTGTAGGTGAATTTTTAAAATAAAATATAAGTCAATTGTTAAAATTGAAAAATTCAAGGTAAGATTATTTACTCATGGTTTTACTCAAAAACTCAATATTGACTATGTTAAAAACTTTATTATTATAGTGAAAATTGTATAATTTTGACTACTTAATGCTCTTGTATCTTAGAATTATTGTTTTATACATCAAATGGATGCTAAAAATGCATCCTTGAAGGGTAATTTAGAAGAATAAAACTATATGACTCAACCTTATTATTTCACTAACCCTAATAAATATAATAATGTTTTTAAGTTAAATAAATCTATGTATGGTTTAAAATAAGCTCCTCTAGATTGGTATTCTAAAATCACTAATTATTTTAAAAAATGGTTTCTCTAACTATTATTTTGATAATGATATTTTTGTAAAAATTAAAAATGGTCATATTATAGTAATTGTATTATATGTTGATGATATTATTATTACTATCAATAAAATTAGTTTAATTAATAAATATAAGTATAAACTAAGTCAATTGTTTGAAATGACTGATTTAGGCATTCTTCATCATTTTTTAAAAATGACTATATTTTAAGATAAAAAATTAGTTATAGTATCACAATCTCAGTATGCACATAATCTTCTTGTTAAGTTTAATATGATTGATTATAAACTTACATACACTCCTATTAAATTTGGTGTTAATATCAATCCAAAAACTACATGTGACATAGATAAACCCACTCTTTACAAGCAACTTATTGGTAGGTTGATTTATCTAACTATTACTATCCCAGATATTTCATTTTTTTAGGTTTTACTTCCAAATTCATTCAAGATCTATATTTAGATCATTGGAACTTAGAAAAATTTATTATTCTTCATATAAAAAGAAATACAAATTTTGGTTTATTTTATTCTTTGATTGATAATGTTAAATTATATGGTTATTATGATGTTGACCAAGTTGGTTATACTATAGATCACAAATATACTTATGGATGTGTTTAATTTGGTTCAAGTGCTATCACTTGAAGTAAAAAAAATAAACTTAATGTTTTTATCTCTTTTATTGAAGTAGAGTAAAAAAATTTTATGGAAGTGTTTAAAGAAACCATGTGACTAAAAAGGTTATTAAGAGAACTTCATTTAGATATTTCTCATAGTACCACCCTTCTATGTAACAATCAAATTTATATAGCTCTAGAAAAAAATCTAGTGCATTACCAAAGAACTAATCATATTGAAGTTCATGTGCATTTTAAGTGAGATAAATTCTTCAATGGTGATATTGATCTTGTTACATGCCACTCCTAAAGACTACATTAGTGTTAATACAAAAGTGTAACTTATGGCTTACTAGTTGTAATATCTGATTAGTTTATTTGACATTGTTATTGTATGGTGCCATTTGTACTAATTATTTATGTTCAGTTATGATGTGGTTTATTTCACATCCTATTTGATATACATTGTGTTGATGTTATGAAATCTTATGTAGATTATTATTTCATTAGAAATTTTTTTCTTATATTACAACAAATTATTTGATTGTATATTTGATGAGTATGTCATTTATTTTTTGTAGCATGGACTAACTACCCTTTTGGTTTGAATGAGATAGATGCAAGACTATCCCACCCTCATATAGCGGTATAGAGGGAGAGTATCATAGGGGAGGAGGGTACAGATGTTAGCATTGGGAGTAAAGAGAAGGGCTAATAAAACTTACACATTTCACCTTAGGTTTTACTTTGTTGAGTGTTTTTATTGTGATTAGTGTTATTCTTCATTGATTTTTTTTGTGATTTATGTCTCATATTTTCATTTATTCCTTGGATATGAGTTATCTTTCGAAGAGTGTGTATACTTTAGGTTAACATGATTTTTTATGCCATGAATATATGATGTTGACTTTGTTTACTTTGGGTATGAATTTTATTATGTTATAATTAAAGTGCCTAAATAATAATATCATGAGGTTGATTTAGAATTTAATACCTTACCTTGATTTAGTGTCCCTAAAAATAAGTAGGTAAAACATGAATGCAAAGCATTGTTAAGTTAAAAAGAGGAAACAAAGTGGTGAAATGTGATTTAAAGGCATATGTTTTAATTTAAATTTGTGAACATAGGAAAATGTGTAGATTAATTTACAAAGTTCAAATGGTTTTCATTTGAAGATATTCAAATTAAATGAGAATAAATTAGGTATGTTGGGAATCATTAGGGTTTTTTCATTGTTGCCATGATATCATGGGATTGACTTGGTGTTTGGGTGAGAGGAGTTACATGTAGCATCCATGCTTATAAACTAGGAGGTTTTCTCAAATTGTATGAAAGGGAATACAATAAAAAAGCATTGGGTCATAATGGAAAACACATAGTGGTGGATCCATTTTTATCGGCCATGTAAAAATTGTAAAGGGGATAAAAATGAAAGAAGAGACAAGAATGGGGATGAAGGAAAAGATAAGAAGATTTGGGAAATATAGAGATAGAAAACTATGAAGCTTTGGGCATCCCATTCAAATAGAATCCATTTTTTGACTAGGTAGGTCATGAAATTGATTTATGCATGGAAATAATGGTTTGTGTATTTAAATTGAAATGAGTTTGTTTTAGATAAAAATAATGGATTTTTCATACCTAGTTTAGGGTAAACATTAGTTAAATAGAATGATGGAATTTTCATAGCAGTAATAATAAGGTTAATTTTTATGTACCTATTATGGAACTAAATTCCATCCACATTCCCATAAAAATGGAATAAAACTATTTCTAAAAAAATTAGAACAAAACTCTTTTTGTAAATGTAAAAGTAACATCTTAATTTTGTTTGCATGGTTTGATTCATGAACCATAATGATGTTTTACCTTTGTTGAAACAGATGATTTTTATTTATGAATATATGTTAGTTTATTAAGATTATAGTTAGAGCCTACATACGGGAAGATATATTGTTATAAGGTATATTCAGAGTTATATTAGATGATTTAGGGCTAGTTTGGTTTCAACATTTTTAATCATTAATATATCTATAGATTTTTTAAAACATTGGGTCCAATATGTCTTTTAAAATTGAAAATAATGACTTACAACTATTATTTTCACTTATTTTGAAAGGAAAAATATGTAGATTGTAGAAAATAATTATAATATGTTACAATGGTTGTAGGTGACTTTTTGAAGTAAATATTAGAGAAATAAAATAGGATCAAAACAAGTGATAATTTGGGATGACTTTTTAGAATTAGTAGAACATGTAATTATATAGTCAAAATAGTGATATATTTGGTGAGGGTAATGTCAATACAAAATAATAATGGCTGGAAGTAACCATTTTATTATATGTGAAAACTATTATTTGAATAGTATTTTATGTTTCGTAATGATTAAGAGAATAATAGTTGTATCTATTTGTATTTGACTATAATTTCTTGTATATGGTCAAGGCTATAACCATGTGTGTGTTCAAATTGACTTTATGTATATAGTAGTATTTCTAAAGTGGATATAATCACATATATATACATATATGAATACAATCATGTGTGTGTGTGTGTGTGTGTGTGTGTGTGTGTGTGTGTGTGTGTGTGTGTGTGTGTATACATATATATATATATATATATATATATATATATATATATATATATATATATATATATATATATATATATATATGTATATATATATATATATATGTATATATATATATATATATGTATATATATATATATATATATATGTATATATATATATATGTATATATATATATATATACACATATATATGTAGATATATACATATATGTATGTATATATATATGTATATATATATACATATATATATACATATATGTATGTATATATATATGTATATATATACATATATATATGTATATGTATATATATACATATATATATGTATGTATACATATATACATATATACATATACATATATATATACATATATAGATATATATATATATACACACACACACGTGCGCGCGCGCGCACGCACACACACACACACACACAAACACACACACACACACACACACACACACACACACACACACACACACACACACACACACACACACACACACACACACACACACACACACACACACACACACACACACACACACACACACACACACACACACACGTACATATATACGTACATACATACATCACATAGTATGCAAGGCCAATTGGGAAATATGAATATAAGACACATTTTAATAGAATTTCTATAATGTTATATCAAAATAGACTCAACCATAACTATAGATAGTTACTCAATTGAAAGATATAGGATAATAAATAAAGTATATGAAACTATTATATATTTTTATAATATGTGAGTTAAGTGATTACTTTAGAAATGGAGGTAAGCATAACCACATAAGAGCCTATGGAAAAAGTTTATAAATAGGAATTTTTAAATTATATCCATTTACAATGGGTCATTTATGGTTATTTGATTCAGTAAGAATTCTAAGACAACTTGAAAACATTATGGTATTTTAACCTATGTTTAATTTGGTATGTATTGTGTGTTATCTAAGAAGTGTATATACTTGTGAATAGGTTAAAAATGGTGTCAAGTATATATTGAAGGCTTATAATAAATACTTAGGTATTGTTATAACACTTTTAGTTTTCATATGTTGAAAAAGTTAAAAATGTGGGAAGATGAAGAAGTATTAATCATGAAATAAATTGGGATAATGAAATCATAGAGGAGATATTATTGATTATAGTATGAAAAAAATGTGACTTATTATAAACATAACTATTATGTTTTTTTAGCATGATGTAAGTAATGACGTGGTGTTTGATTTGCTTGATAACTATATGCTGCAAATCTATTATTTTATTTATGTTGTGAATTTTATTATGAGATATTATCTTGTAAAATCATCTATTAATAAAAATTTATAGTTATTTTGGTGATTTCCATCATGAAAAAAATATATCTATCATCTGGTTCTAAATGACTATTTTTGATGTACTAGTAGAGAGTATGTGTGTAGAGATATGACTTGATCCATTGTGATCTAAAACTATGATGAGATTTTTGGCCAAAGTAATGTTTTTAGTTGAAACATTATCATTCAATTTATTTAATCTAGTTTACATATGTATGCATGATGTCATGATAGAATAACACATTTCCATAGTCTACATGATTTGTTGTATGTATTAGTGATTTTATAACACACAAGTTTTGGTTGAATTCTCAATATTTGCACTACTTTTATTTACCTATCTATGAAGGGTTGGGACTCTCCCAAATTTGGAGGTATGAAAGGGATCTATGGTCTATGGTTGGAGGTGAATCACCTTGATTATTTTCCCTCTCCATTTAACTATTTAACCTATATATAATCTTACTTGTAGTTATGTATGGATTATTGAGCTATTTGTGATGTTTGTATGTTATGGGGAACATTGTACTTATTATATTTTGATATTCAGTGTTAATAATTGTAATATTGTATAATTGATTTGGGTTATTAATTATGGTATTTAGATATTTATTGTACATGATTATGGATATTGTCACAGTAGTGGCTGCATTTGTAATAAAAGTTGTAAATATGGTTTGTTTATTTATTTATTTATTTTAAAATTTTATGATGGGATTCATACATGAAGATTTATTACCATGTTATTTCATAATTAAATGGATCTATATGTCAAATAATAGTTTAATCCAAATAAATAGTTATTTGATACATTTAGTTAATAAACAGTTCTCATTAAATGTTAATTAATGGTGTGGATGTTGGTAGAGCTAATGTAAGATTTTAAAAAAGTGGGGTTATAACATTTTGGTGTCAAATATTAGGGTTTATCTCTCAAACCCAATGAGTCTACTAATGAAAATTTTACTTTGTTAATGACAAAAAAGGAGAATTGTGTGAGGAAGACTAGCTAGTGAGGGACCTTCTAATTCTAACCCTCTAATTGATCCCAATCAGGTAGTAGTTGATCAAGTTGTAAATTGGATTAGATTTTAATAGTTATGAATGAAAATCATGATGGTATAATGACCTTGGAATGATAATTTCATGTTGTAAAAGAAATAAAGGAATAGGAAGTACTTGAAGAACATATTGTTGAATGGGAATTTCCTCAATACCATAGGCATGAGGAAGTGCACTAGGATGCTAGAGTTCAAGTACCTATAAAACTAGCATGGGACATGTGAAAAAGGTAAACCCACCCAAGTTTTATGGCATGGTTTGGGTGATGAAGTATAAGCTTGTATTACTAAAATGGAAACTTATTTCAAGATTCAAAATTATTCTGAGCTAACCAAGGAAGTTTGGGGATATTACCAATTTGTTAGTGAAACAACAACCTGGTGGGCTAATAAGAAACTTGAAATGAATATCAACTCCACCACCATTACATGGGATTAGTTTGTGACATTATTTAGAACATAGTAGCTACTCTAGTTAAATTTTGATTAGAAGCTAATAGATTTTTAGAATCTAAAATAAGGGGATCAATCAATTAATGAATATTTGGAGCTATTCATAAATATCTTGAAGTATATTCTAAAATATCAAAAGGATGAGCATTTTTGTATTAGGAAGTTCATCATGGGTTTGAAACCCAAAATTGGGTATGAGGTGGATGTGTTGGACTATCCACTATGGATTAGGTGTTTGAAAAGGCTATAAAGTAGGATCAAAAAATGAAATCTCTTTCTGAGGTCAGAGAAAAATTCAAAAAGAAGTTTGAAGGTCCTAAGATAACCTTAAATAAAAAGAACTAGAAATAAAATGGGAACTCCAAGATCTAGTTCAAGAATCATATTACAAAGTTTAACAATGCTTCGAGGAACAATAAATTATGAGGTTTTAAGGAATGTTTTAGAGGTAATAACCAATTTGAGAGGAAAGAGCCACCTAGAAAATGTTTCAATTGTGGTGAAGACCATTATGCTAGGGAATTCCCTCAAGGAAAAGTAGATAGTAAGAATAATAACTCCTCTACATCACAACAAGTATACTTCCAATAGAGAATTCATGTAGCTATTGATAATCATCAAGATGAATTTTAGGCTTCTTCCATTGAGTTTATAGGTACTTTGTTTGGTCAACCTATTTCTATTCTAATAGACAGAGGAGATACTGAGTGTTTTATTTCTCTTAGAATGTTGAGTAAATTATCTAGGAAAGTTGGTTTTATGGAAAAAACTTGGTCACTTTAGTATGAGAATGAATCCAAAGTAAAGGTTAATAGGTGCTTAGTAGAATCTAAAATCAAATTTTTAGAGTTCAATATGATATTCAATCTTTATGCAACACCCTTATAATCATATGATGTGATCTTAGGATTAAATTAGATCACTAGCATAAAACTAAGGTCGAATTGTACCTTAAGAAGGTAGAATGCTTGGATGATTTGAGGAACCAAAACCAAATTCAAGGAGAGTGAGCAAGATCTTGGAAGATATTTTGAGAATGTATTACATGGATCAATAATACAAGTGGGAATAACACCTACCCTTGGTTGATTTTTCTTATAATAACCGATACTAATCATCTTTGAATATGGATCCATTTGAGGCATTGTATGGTATAAGGTATATAACACCAATCAGTTGGGATAAACTAGAAGATAAAGTGGTCTTTAGACCAGAAATACTTGATAAAATGGAGGAGCAGGTCAAATTAATAAGGTAAATATTGGTTGAAGCCAATGACAAGTATAAATTCTATGTTGATCTAAAAATGATAGCAAGGAAATTCTCAGTTGGAAATTAAAAAAATTGTGAGTTAAACCCTAAAAGAGTACCATTAAATTTGGTAAATCAAGAAAGTTGTCACCAAGATATGTGAGACATTTTAAGGTTATATAATTTATTAATATTGTAGCATATATACTTACTTTGACAATAGCTTTATCTCAAATGCATAAAGTTTTTCATGTATTTTATCTAAAGAAGTATATAGTTGATACTTCACATGTTTTGTATTAGAAAGCATTACAAGTTTTAGATATTGATGTGGTCACAACAGAACCAATTCAAATAATTGATACTCACAATCTTAGATTACATAACAAATAGGCATCATAGTACAAGGTCCAATGGAGCCAATATTCAGAGGATAGTGCTACATGGGAGGACTATGAGCAATTATATAGGTCATTTTCTCATTTATTTGATTTTTTTTAATTGAACATGATATTTATTTTCAAAACTTATGTTTTAAATAAATTCATGGGGTCAATGACCTAATTTATATGGAAGGATGTCACATCCCACTCCTAAAGACAACATTAGTGTTAATGAAAAAGTGGAACTTATGGTTTGTTAGATCTGATTTTTGATTAGTTTATTTGAAATTATTTCTATATGGTGATAATTGTACTAATTGTTTATGTTCATTTATTATGTAATTTATTTCAAAACCTATTTAATATATATTATGATGTTGTTATGAAATCCTATGTGGATTATGATTTCATTAGCAAAGTTATTCTTGCATGACAATAATTTATTTGATCATTTATTTGATGAGTATGCCATGGATTTATTGTAGCATGGACTAACTACCCTTTTGATTTGACAAAGATGGATCCAGGACTATCCAATCCTCACATAGTGGTATGGAGGGAGAGTATCATAGGGGGGAGGGTGCAGATGTTAGCATTGGGAGTAGAGATAAGGAATGTCAAAACCTTGTACACATCACCTTAGTGTTTGCTACACTGAGTTTTTTTTGTTGTGATGAGTGTTATTCTACATTGATTTGTTGTGTGATATATGTCACATGCTTGTATTAATTCCTTAGATACAAGGTTTTTTTAAGAGTGTGTATGTTTTATGTTAACATGATGTTTTATGCCATGAATATATGATGCTAACTTTTTTTAATGCTCATATGCATTTTATTCCATTAAACTCGGGGTGCCTAAATTATGTTAACATGATGTTTTATGCCATGAATATATGATGCTAACTTTTTTTAATGCTCATATGCATTTTATTCCATTAAACTCGGGGTGCCTAAATAATAAAATCATGAGGTTGCTTTAGAATTTAATATCTTACCTTGATTTAGTGGACCTAATATTGAGGTAAAATGTGAAATTAAATCATTTTTAAGTTGAAAAGAGGTAGAGAAGGGGAAAACTGTGATTTAAATGCATATGTTTTAATTTAAAGTTGTGAACATAGGAAAATGTGGGAATTAATTTAGAAAGTTTGAATGGTTTCCATTTGAAGCTAGTTAAAGTAAATGAGAATAAATTAGGTCTTTTGGGAATAATTAGGGTTTATTTTTATTATTTCCATGATTTCATGGGATTGACTTGGTATCTGGGTGAGAGGAGTTGCATGTAATGACCATGCCCAAAAATTAAGAGGTTTTTTTGAACTGCATGAATGGGAATGTAATAATAGAACATTAAGTCATAATGGCAAATATATAGTGGTAGAGAAGTTTTTTCTAGCCATGCAAAAGTTGTAAAGGGAATAAAAATGAAATAAGAGAGAGGAATGGGGATGGAATAAAAAAGAGATTTGGGAAATAGAGAGATAGAAAACTATGAAGCTTTAGGAATTCTATTCAAACAGAGTCCATATTTTGACTAGGTAGGTCATGAACTTCATTTATTCATAGAAATAATGATTTGTTAATTTAAATTAAAATGAGTTCATTTTAGATAAAAATAATGGATTGTTCATACCTAGTTTAGGGTAAACATTAGTTAAATGGAATGACTTAAGTTTTGTAGTAACAATAAGGATCATTTCTATGGACCTATGGATGGAACCCAGTTCCATCCGTAGGCCCATAAAAATGAAACAAATATTTATTAAAAAAAATAGAACAAAACTCTTTTTGTAAATATGAAAGTAACACCTTCATTGTGTTTGCATGGTTCGATTCCTGAACCATAATGATGTCTTTTCTTTGTTGAGACAAATGATTTTATTTTATGAATCTTTGTTAGTTTGTTAATATTCTATTTAGAGCCTACATACAAGAAGTTGTAGGGTTATAAGGTATATTTAGAGATGTATTGAATGATTTGGGGCTAGTTTAGTTTCAATTATTTCAATCATTAGTATACCTATAGATTTATTTTGAATATTGGGTCCAATATGTCTTTTATAATTGTAAATAATCACCTAAAACTATGTTATTTTTGTTTATTGAGAAAGGTAATGTATGTAGATTGTAGAAAACAATTACATTATACTATGATGGTTTTAAGTGAATTTTTACAGTAAATATTAGAGAAAGTAAATAACATCAGAACAAGTGTTGATTTGGGATGAATTTTTAGAATTAATATAACATGTAATTTTATAGTCAAAATAATGAAATACTTGGTGAGGGTAATGTAAATACAAAATAATAATGGCTAGAAGTAACCATTTTATTATATGTGAAAAATATTGTTTGAATAGTATTTTATGTTTCATGATGATTAAGAGAACAACTGTAGCTATTCATATTTGACTATAATTTACTGTATATGGTCGAATCTATAACCATGAAAGTGTTCATATTGAATTTATGTATAATTTATAAAGTGGATTTAATCACATATATGTACATATAATAATACAATCATATATATATATATATATATATATATATATATATATATATATATATATATATATATATATATATATATATATATATATATATATATATATATATATATATATATATATATATATATATATATCACGTAGTATGCAAGGCCAATTGGGAAATATGAATAAAAGATGCATTTTGCTAGCAGTTGTGTAATGTTATATCAAAATATATTGAACCATAACTACAAATAACTATTTGATTGAAAGATAAAAAAGAATAAATACATTATATGAAACTATTATACTTTTGTATAATATGCAAGTTAAGTGATGAATTTAAAAAGGGAAGTAAGCATAACTACATAATAGCCTATGGATATAATTTATAAATAGGAGTGTATATCTATCTACAATGGGTCATTTATGGTTATTTGATTCATTAGGAATTCTAAGACAACTTAAAAACAATATGGTATTTTAACCTATGTTTGATTTGGTATGGATTGTGTGTTCTATGAGAAGTGTATGTACTCATGAATAGGTTACAAATGGTATCAAGTATATATTGAAATATTATAATGAATACTTCACTCTCATCAGGTTTCAGGATACTTAGGTATTGTTATAACACTTCTAGTGTTAATATGTTGAAAAAAATAGAAATCTAAAAAAAATAAGAAGTATTAATTATGAAGGAAATTGGGATAGTGTAATCATGGAAGAGCTCTAGTTGATTGTAGTATGAAACAAATATGTGACTTCTTATAAAACAAAGCTATTATGTTTTATTATCAACATATATGTAGTGACTTGATGTTTTGTTTGATTGATAACCCTATGAGGCAAATATGTTATTTTATTTATGCTATAAATGTTGTTATGAGATATTATATTATATGTGTCAATTAATAGTAGTAGATAGGAATGTGGGTGATTGCCATCATGCAACCCATATATCTATCATCTAGTATTAAATGGTTATTTTTGACATACTAGCAAAGAGTGTGTGTATGGATATGACTTGATCCATTATGATCTAAAACTACAATGAAATATTTGGTCAATGTAATGATTATATCTGAAACATTATCATTCTATTTGTTTAATCTAGTTTACATATGTATGCATGATGCCATGATAGAAGAAGAAATTTCCATAGTCTACATGATTTGTTGTATGTATTAGTGATTTTAAAACACATGGGTTCTGGTTGAATTCTCAATATCCACACTGATTTTATCTTCCTTTCCATGAAGGTAGGGCCACTCCCCAGTTTGAAGGTGTGTGTGGGATCTATGGTCTATGGTTGGAGGTAAAGAACCTCAATGATGTTATCCCTCTCTATTCAGATATTCAACCTATAAAGAATCTTACTCATAGCTATGTACTTATTATTTGAGCTATTTATGATATTCATATGTTTCAGGAAACATTGTACTTATTGTATTTTGATATTTAGTGTTAAGAATTGTAATATTATATAATTGATATGGATTATTAATTATAGTAGTTGGTTGTTTATTGTACATTATCTATATATTGTCACAATAGTGGATGCATTTATAATAAAGGCTATAATTATGGTTTATTTATATATTTTGAAATGTTATGATAGGATTCATACATGAGGCTTTGTTACTATGTTGTTTGAAAACTAAATGGATCTATATGTCAAATAATAGTTTAATGGTAATTGAGAAATAGTTACTTGTTGATTTAGTTAACAAATAGTTCTCATTAAATGTTAATTAATGATGCATATGTTAGTAGAGTTAATGTAAGATTAAAAAATTGCATTGCTTCAAGTTAAACTTAGTGGGGTTATTACATCCTGATTTCATCACTAAACTTTATTTGCTCATTAAACATATATTAATGGGGTTAATGATGTTTAATTACTATTGCATCAAACTATTTTAAATTATGCTAATGTAAGGACAAATATATAATGATTATTTTATGTGACTCATTACTTGGTAGTTAGTTGTACATGAATTTCATATGTATATTATTCATGCTCATTAAATATCATTCGGCTTTAGTAACATTTTAATTGATTATTATTGTTACAGGCCTACTATCATTTACATTTGTGAGGTGGATGCAAGAGATAGTCCACTCTCTAGGCAGATATGGAGGGAGAGTATCACTAGGGAGGGTACAATAGATGACTATGTTGGGGGTGGAGAGATTCGACAAGGAACCATGCATGTATCATGTAGTACACTTAAATGCATGATTATGTATGAGTGAATAGTTTTATGTGTGCTTTAATTTTAGTTGTGTTTTTTTATTTTGTCCTTGATAATGTTGACTATTTTTTATCTCTGATTAGATGTTATTATGGTCATGTTTGTAGTTTTCATTATTTTTTATGATTATGGTGTTAATGTAATTATGGAATTTTATAATTATATATGTATTTTAGACTACTTTACTTGTGAATTGTTGATGGAATGACTCCTTATTGACATGCACCTATAAACAATCAACAAAAAAAGTATCATTATAAAATATTTATAAATAGCATGGAAATAAATTACATTTGTAGTTCATTTAAGAATTATTTTTTTAAACATTAGCTAAACCTAGATCCTAAGTGAAAATGACTATTATGGTGCTTATGGTGATATGGTTTTTAAATACCTAAGGGGTTAAATTGGGTATGAAAGTTTATATTGTTTAATGATTAAAGTTGTGATATGCATTTGAATTATTAAAATGATTATTATGTTTATTTGATAAATGCTTTTGTCAACCCTGACTTGGGGAGTTATAATTTTTATTTACTTAGTCAAACCATGAAAATATGAAAGAGTTAGGGTTTTACTATTATTTTTTTTGAGATAGTAAGCTAATTGTGTTGTTTTGGGGGTCGAAGTTGGAAGTTTTTAGTCATGCTAGGAATTTTTGGTGTAATGGCAAGTCAATCTTGTGGATTTATTGATGGATAAGTGTTCACCATGAAATTAGGAGTTTCAGGTGGCATGAATATGTGTGTGTAAATGATAAAATATGATGTATTTTTTTGAATTGGAGGTCATGGTTGATAAAGAGGAGATAGAAGAAAAAAGACTCTTTTACATAGTCAAGGTAAAAAACCTTCTTCAACAACATTCAAGAGGTAGGGTTTGTGCTTTTATTTATCCTACATAGCTATTTTGATGTCATATGGGTTATTGAGGAATGTTAAATTGGTTTTATACATATTTATTTTGTTTATTAATTCCAAGATATGGAACTAGGGACTTGACATTGTGGGAGGAGAAATCTCCCCACAAAATCAAATTATTGATTTGATATATAAAAACATGAACATGGTTATATAGGGTATTAAGAATGAAAATGAAATTTGTGATTGGTTATTTTGGATGTGTTTTTATCCATTTATACTTTTAAATGGTTATGTATTATTAATTTGTTAAATGACTATGTGTATTATCTTGAATGGAATGGTTGGGGGTTAACAATTGATGCCAAGTTAGTTACGGTATTAGAAATGAATTAGAGTTTTCAATTTTATCTAGTTTAAATCGATGATTATGTGTTAAATGGATTGAAATGTGGTTGTGTATTAGTAAATAATGAATGGCTTAGAGACATTACTATTGTTATATGTTTCATCAGGGTATTTGGAACAAAAATGGGATTTTCAAAATTATTTATATCATTATGTTATTGTTCTATTTTCATGATGTAATGACTATGTATAAAATAGTTTTGTTAATACAAGTGAGTGGAAATTATTAGTGGAACATAAGTTGATAATAGTTTATTTTATACATGGATTATGACTATGTGTTACGTAGTTATTTAGATCATTGGGTTTTGACATTCAGTCAATGGTATAAAACTGAGTTTGTCATTTATTATGTTTTTAAATGGTTGAGAATGTATAAGGGAAAAGACTGTGTTAGACTAATTAATATGTGGTTTTGTGTTGTTTGATTTTGAAAAAAAAATGTAAAATGGCTTAGTTGTATAGTATATAATGACAACTATAGGTTTTCTATATATCCTTGAGCATATATATTCAGTAGTATAATAAATAGGGACATAAGTTATAATATAAACTTACCCTATTACTAAATAATTGTGTATGTGAGATAATTTGCATTATATTATGTGAGTTGTTAAGCTGGTTGTGTTACATTGTATTGACAATGATAGAGCCTAGACATTTATAAATAATAGTTGTAGTTTTAAATATATAGAGAACATATCTATTTAATATAGGGGTTGAATTAATCTTGAATAGTTTCCAGTGAACTTTTGTACCATATGGTACATACCTGATTATTCACATTTAGAGTTTTATGTCTTAATTCATGTTATTAGGACATTAGGTGTTGTGTGGTGTTAATGTGAATTATAAATTTTAATTCAAAATTTAGTTAATGTTTTCTTAAGTTGGGAGCTTAAGATAAAAGACTAAACTCAAAATATGCATGCAAGCATATATATATATATATATATATATATATATATATATATATATATATATATATATATATATATATACTTAAGAAATATATGCATGTATATAAGCCATTTGGAACTAAGTGTCTAAGAGTTTTAAAACTCTTAGCCACTTAGTTCCAAATGGCTTATATACATGCATATATTTCTTAAGTTATATATATATATATATATATATATATATATATAACTTAAGAAATATATGCATGTATATAAGCCATTTAGAACTAAGTGTCTAAGAGTTTTAAAACTCTTAGCCACTTAGTTCCAAATGGTTTAAAATACATACATACATACAAGTGGACATACAAATATATATGTATATGTGGATATTTTAATATGTACATAAATATTGTCTATAGTGAACAAATGCTTTCATATGAAAACCGTGATGTGTTTCATTGATTTATAATGTGTTTGAACAAGTTATTAATTGATTAAAAAATATTTAATTGTTGTTTAGAACAAATAAACATTGTGGTTATAGTATTTGTTTAATAGCTTGGGATTTAATGTGAATTATTGAATTATGTTTAATTTCATTATAATACCTATGAAAAAGGGTGACTTTACATAAATTGGTGAATACTTAACTATCATAAATATTATTGGTAATTAATTTACTTGTAATATTGTCATATTTTGAAATAGATATTAGGCTGTATTGAAACTTAGAAAATATGATAGTAGGTTTTACATTGTTATTATATAGCATGTGATTATTTTATATTATTTCCTTTACATTTAAATATTGTGGTATTGTTATTAAATCTATATGAAAATTCTATGGAATCTTGTATATGACTTATTTAGTAACTTATAGTATTAATGACACTAAGGAAATATTCATGTGAGAAGGATTCTCACACATTCATTTAGAGTCATTGATACATGGAATAAATGAAATATGATTGAGTGTGTGTGTGAATATGACTAATCTATGTGATATTACACTATATGAAGACTTTGGCCAAATTAATGTTTATAGTTAAACATTATCATTTCACTTGTTTGATGTATATGCATGTATGCATGATATCATTTTAGATTGGAATTATTTATGATATGTTACATGTGATGAATATCTTACAACACCTGGGTTCTAATTGACTTATTAATACTTACACCATTATCATCTACTCATCCATGGAGGGAAGGTCATTCCCTAGTTAGGAAATTATGCAAGGGATCTATGGTCCATGGTTGGTGTAGAAAAGTCTCTAATGATGTTTTCCCTCTCCTCTAATAGTTAGTTGATAGATAATTTTAATCATGATTACATTTTGTGTATTGGCAAGTTTGTGAACACTCATTTATTTTATAGAATAATGTATATATCTATATTCAATATGATGTTAAAACTTTGTATTATTGTACTATGATAACTAGTATCTGATTTCTCTTATTTTATAATTTTAAAATGTAAACTTTTAGTAATTGGTTGAGATACTATTCAACATATATAATGTATGATGGATTAACTTTGTAATACTGTTTAATATTGTTTAGTTCATCATTATCTAAATTATTCATAACCATTTATTTAAGTAATATGAATTTAGTTAAAGATAAAATATCTTAACTTATTTGAGAATAATTTATTTTATATTACTAAAGTAATTTTTTTTTTAAAAATACCTTTTTTGGGTTAAACCTAGTGGGGTTCAAACAATGGGTCTAACAAATATGCAATTTTGTCCTACAAGTGAACAAATAAAATATATATTCAAAAAACCACTTCATGCTACCAAGTTTTATTAGTTTCATGCAATGTTGGGATCTAAGGGTTTTCCTTGAAGGGGAGTGTGCATGATAATGTCCTTTCCTAATAGCCATGTATTTCATTCTTCTTATTTATACTTCTTCTCATTGTAAAACATTGTAATATATCACATTATGTGATTTTAGTATTAAAATTCATGTGTAATTTTTAATTTTTTATCCAATATATAAAAGAATATTATTTAATGGATGTCTTTATGTTATAAAAGATCCCAAATATGTTTGGTTGATTATTCATGACAAACTGTGAGATGTATTCTCACAATCGTGCTAGCCTAAACTTGCTTTTAGTAGTTTATGGATTAAAATTAATTTTGTTTTAATAGGTGATGTTGGCATGATGAAGGTTTTAAAATTATTCAAATTTGGTGTGCCTCCTAAAATAATTATAGGTGATTCATGGAGTATAATTCCTTTATTAATATGACTATGGCATGTATCCCCCACTTAACATTAAAGGGAAGTTTTAGAACATTTAATGATTAAGTGGTGCCTTTTACAGAGCCTTAACATTTTACAATCATTAATAATAAATATATTTTATTTATTAATTCAAGTAATTTTGTGTAAATAAATTAAATATATTTTATTGTTGGGTTCTTCAGGTAGAAGTTGGACCTATTAGTTATAACAGTCCACCTCCACACCCCATTATATAAAGACATTTTAACTTTAGTAATTTACTTACACACATATCAGTTGAGTGAATTTATTATTAAAACTTTGTAATATATTTTCATATGACAAATAATATCATGAGATTTATGTGAAATTTTGATAGATAGGTAGTGAGAAGATAAGGATTTATGCATTGGTTTCTAGTTTCTCATATATGAATATTAAATGTGGATTTTTTTACCTATATTGGAGGTTTTCCCCACCTATATATGTGTCAACCTTATATTTGTGTGTATCTTTGCTAATGCATTCACATGTCTAGATCTATTTGTGTATATTTCATGTTTTTACACATAATTCCAAGGTTGGTATCACCTTGAGTTTTATAAATAGCTTCTAAATATGAAAAATAGACACATTGACATGCAAAAAAAGTAATGACCCTCATTATATGGGTCCAAGGGTGGTCAATAAATATATTATAAGATAAGGGAAATTTTAAAACCATAAATTTGAACATAATAGGAGGTACTATGATAGGAAGCCAAAATCACCCCATGGGTGGCATTTTTTATTTGTCATATCATTTACATGTGTTATGAGTGGGATTAAGGTTATTTAAAGAACACCCAAGGGATTTTAATGGTTCTAAAGATGTGATACAAGTACATGAACCTTCATCTATGAGGGATATTTTGAATATAAACATCACCAATTTCAATGATCGTGAAAAGAGGAGTGTCATCTACATGAAGACATATTTCATCAGGGATCATTACTTGAATAAGGATTTTTAAATATAAGGCTCTGTTCATTGTCCTATCAATTTGGATAGGCTTATATTTGCATTATTACATGATGTTTTCTTCTGAATCAATAAAATTAGATTCTTTCCCCACAAATGGTGGTTGAGGAATGTTCATAGCAAAGAGAGTTTTCATTAAGTGATTTATATGTTTAGGAGAGGTAAAGATAAAGGTAAACATAAGCTCAAAGAAGGGAATATGAATAGAAGGATTAGATAGTTATTCAATTGGATCCCATTATTTGAGGTTAGGGTAGGTTGAAGATGACTATAATTAAGAAATATAAGTCTGAATAGCATTAGGATTGATTGTAGGAAGTTTTAGACTTGTTTTTGGCTAATTTTAGACATATTTCAATAGTATCAGGTATGGAAATATAGTTGTTTTAGTTATAGTTTAATATATCGACACAAGTGATGCATTTTGGAGATCATGAGATTGTATTGTCCCCTATTAATATAGTTATAAAAAATGAGATAGTGTATCATTTTAGACATAAATTATTGTATTGACATAGATATAATTGAATATGTTGGCATAAAAAACACATGAATATATCAGTTATATTGACATTGGTAATAAATTAAATTACTAGAAAAAATTAGAGCTACATTAGCATGAATGATGTTTATTAGTTTTATTTTTTTTTTAAAATAAATCTTTGGAAGGCACTAACACTAAAATATGACCTATAGGATAGGTCTGAATAGTTATATAATCTTAAATAGAGAAAAGATTGAGTAGATTGAGTTTGATTGTTTTGGTAATAATGCATGTGAGAAATAATACACATAATTCCATTAATGTTAACCAAGTTTTTCACTGAATAGTTATGTAAGATTAAGATTAAGTGTTTTTATAATAATCGATGTGATAAATAATGCACATAATTCCATTCATGTTAACTAAGTTTTCCACATTAATAGAAGCAATATATTTAATAGAAGTTTCTATGACATTAGTGGATAGATTTGAATGGGATGGTTTTTTGGTTTCAAAGAGTTCTTATTATTTTGAGGTGTATTGTGATTTATTTGAGATTGATTGAGATTTATTTAATATTGATTTAGAAGGGGATTGGTATAGCTACTAGGGTGAGCATTAGCTCATTTAAATGCATTGCACTTGAATTTATCCTAATGAGATTGGTAAACTTTATCAAAGGCTTGGTAATGATCTCCTATCCTAGCATCATGGTCAAAGTTATGCCATAAGATAAAATAATATGATAATGTATGAAGAGAATGAAAATAATTTTGAGAAGGACCCTAGTTAGCATGAAAGCAACATTTTTTTTGGTTTCCATATCATTGAGGTTTGGGGGGTGAATATTTAGATTTTATAAGTTGAGGTATTAGAAGTTTTATCCTAAGCTCATCAATATTAAGAGGTTTATAAATATAAATGTCATTAATTTGGTTATTATTAGAATTAGGTGTTTGAAAAGGGATTCCCACTATAGTATGGGAAAGGGTTAATTTTTTGAACCACCAAACATGATAGTGTAAATACTAAAATAAAGTATTAAGAATTGACAATGTCAATTTTGACCTACCTTTACCATAAATGACTTGTGCACACATATATTCATCTTATTCACCATTCTCCCACATCCACATGATTTATATGAGTTTAACCCTATTGTTCTTCTATCAATCACTTGCATGAACTTCTAAGTCTATGAAAAACTAGATAAATATCTTAGTCAAACATATTAAGGTCATTATATCTACATTCCTATCTCTTGGATAATAATATTAGGCTTAAATATTTTCATCAGTGAAAATAACCTGAGATTAGCATTAGTGACCCTTGCCCAATAATGATTACTTTTAAAAATTAAATCATTTATATGGGTTGGCCCATTTTTATAGCATGTTAGTGGAATGATATATCAACAAAATGGACTCACATAAATACAAATCAAACCCACACTTAGTATTCACTTTTAACTTATCTATTAAGCCTTTATATACTACTGTACATTGAGAAAATCTTCCCTATTCTTCCATAATTACAAATAATTCACTATGAGTAGTCATCAACCAATTTTGAAACACACCAAGCCAATTCAAGTCAAGAGAGAGTATCTTTAAGTATCGAGAATAATATTCTAGGTGTATTCATATAGCAAAAGATCAAAATTTCATATTCACATTAAGGGGAATAACTACATGTGGATTGAATTCCATCTTAATAGTATTAGATACATATGTAATGATAAATCATCAATGGGGTTGATTATTGTCTTCTCACCCAATTACACTTCCCAATGTTTTAAAGGTGTATATCTTTCACAAGAGGATGTATGGTTTTGATGAGGACACCAATTTATAGAGTTTCATACACAATCAAGCATCAATATCACACTCACAAGGGTATTACAAGTAGGTGAAACTAACTGTATAGTCACACAAATCTAAATTAAACAAAGACACAAATGTCAGCCTTAGTCACTAGCATTAAAGGATCTACCTTATCTTGATGTTAGTGACACCACACACATATACAATAAATCTCAAATATGAGTGACTCATAGGCCTAGTTAAAACCCTTTTCCATAGTTAGAGATTAGTCATAGTTAGTTAATGAACCAAGAAAGCTAATTATATTGATCTCTTTAGTTTTTTTGGTATTTAGCACATGACACTTATCAAATATATTTTAGTATTTTATAATCAGATTCATGTTTAACTGTCATAATTTACAATTTGAATTACATTCAAGTTCATATCTTAATTAGGTGTTCATAATATGAATTAGGATAATTTATATTGGTGAACATGAATATTTCTCAAATTGTTACAAAGCCTAGGTCTAAGTTAGGGTTTCATCCTTTTTTCTATGGTTTTAGATTTTTTTTCTTAAGGTTTCAATTTTGATATTTGATTTCCATACACAAAAATTAATAAAATATTCTCACCCTTGGCCCTTTAATTTTTCATACTTGCATGATTTCATCATATGCCATCAAATAATTCTAGTTTTTTTATCCCTCTAAGGCATAATTCTAGATTATGTAGGGACCATACATAGCATAATCATATTACTTTGGATTTCTCTAACATAGAAAAAAAAATGAATGTTTCTTCCTCTTTTGATGTTGAAATGCTTAATTTAGAACATGTCAATCAAGATATCAAGATATTCATGAACCCTAAAATAGTATCTTACCATATCACCCTATGATTAAATTTGATGAAAATGAGATTTTGGATGATGATTCAGATCTCCATAGACTATTCATATGAGTTTACATCAATAATGACCCCATACATAGTATCATAGTTGATAATGGGTCAAGCGAGAACATGTGCACAATGAAACTTATCAAAACACTTGGGTAAACATAAAAATGTTTAAAAGATACAACAATAATGATTAATGGATTCAATGAAAACACATAAACCACTCTTGTGCACATTTTGATATTTCCTTAGGTTAGTTATATTATAATTTTTACACTATTTATAGTCTTACCAATCATATGGGTCTTTGATAGGTTATTAAGATGCCCTTAGATACAAAATTTCCATGCATTACCATCTACAATGCATATATATATCAGACATATACACTTAAATAAGGTAATTACAATTTTATACATTCAATATGAGTACCATCTTCAGCTAGTGGTTTCTCGTCTTCCATCCCTAACACCATTGCAATTAGTTATTACACATATTTAGGAACATTATGTGGAGTTAGTTATTACACCTATGAAATATCTCTCTATACACTTAGCTTAGATTAGAGTAGGTGAATCACATAAGTTTTTAGTTTTAAAATAATTATCACATTATAAAGTTATTGAGGGCTCACAAAGGCCATTATCTACTATAACATGTACTAAGCTAAAACCACAAATAGTTTAGTGTATTTTAGAATCATAGTGGATATAGGAACTAATACATTATCTTAATATAAAATGAACCCCATGTATTCTTATACCTTATATAGTTACTTATCATACATGTGAGCCTATGAGTAGTGATGATAACTATAGTCTAGTGCATGATTCCTTTTCAGATGTTAATGCACTTACATCTGGTACTTTTAACTCATAACAAGTGATCCTTGTAAGATATCTCTATACACTCAGCTCAAAGGAGAGTAGGTGACTTTCCTAAGTAGTTTTTTTACATAATTTATCACATCATAGAGTTATTCAAGCCTCTCATAGGCCATTATCTATTGTACCATGTATTAAGCTATTACTAGAGATAGTTCAATGTGTTCCATAGTGGGTATAAACACCGATACATTCTCATATGATAAAAATGACCCCATCATACACATAAGCCTATGGATAATGATGAAAGACACATTATAGTTCATGATTCATTTTAAAAAAATTATACACCTACATCTAATACTTTTTAATCATGACATGCGACCCTTGAACCACATGATACATGCACTCCCCATGGCTATTTAATTTATGAGATCATTGGTTAACACTTTTAAAAATTCAATATATTTAAATAATATAAAATAATAAAATAATTTGAAATTAAAAAAATTCAAACTATTTAAAAAATCACAAATTAGGACCTAAGCATGATATGATTCTTGGATCACACTATTTACATATGTTATTTATCACATGTTTGGTGGATGGCATATTATTTTTAATACATGTGTATTTATGGGTATAAGAGTATGATGTATGACATACAAACCATACATGGACACATCTCTTATAACCAATGTCCATGCCAATGTTGGGGGAAACTTATTTCATAGGTCACATTATCACAAGTTATATCTTTCTATGATCTTTGTCCATGTTGAGCTATATAGATTGGTTACATATGTATTGATAAGTACTTATATCTTACATAATGATACATGACTATGCTACTTAGATATGTTATGATACTGAAATTAGATTAATTTTAACTTGTTCTATGATTCATTATTGTTATTACTCTTATGTGATAATATACTTAGTGCTTTTTTGTTGTGTATATCCCTTGGCCTTATGTGTGAGACATTCATTTATGTCTTTTTAGTGACATATTTATGTCCCTTGATTGTGGCTCTTAGCCTTATTTATTTTGACATCCTTATGTCCCTTAATTTTGGCCCTTGGTTTTGTTTGTTTTGACATGTTATGTCCATTGTTTGTGCCCCTTGGCCTATTTTGTTGTGACATAATTATGTTTATTATATGCATTACATAGTGTGACATGTCTATTACAATGTCCAATGATGATGTAATGATTTCCTAATTTACACTCAAGTAGATTCTCTCTAAAATTATAGTCCCTACCATGTCCCTATTTTTACACTTAAACCATTTTTGAATATTTTTTTTGATATTTTTGCCTTTTTTTTCTTGATTCAAAAACATCTCATTAGTGATAGAACTTCCATATTAGGTGATAGAACCACCCTATGGGGTTATAGAACTACCCCATGAGTGACAAGTTCATCAAGGTGATTATGTAAACCACCATGACGAACTCATTATATAAGGGTAGTTATGTTTTAAATATAGTGAAATTGTACAATGTAATAGATTAGTTTTGTCCCTAGAGTGGTGTTTACAAAACCTTCCCTGCAAATAGGGGTAGTTCCATCACTATTACTTTACCTTCTAATTTTAACTTATAAGACTCATTCCTTAATGTGTTTTGCATGATTATTATCACATTTTATTGATTTTTTCCCTTAATTTCACCTCCAATTAGGACTAACTCACTCACTCTTTCATTTTATTCATTTCTATTTCCTCTCAAGTTAAACTCCTAGTTGGATTTATTTGAACTCTGTTATGAAAGCTCCCAATTCTTTCTACAAGAAGGACATTTTGGTCTGATTTCAAACCCAAAAATTTGCATTATAACCTAGATTTTTTATGTTTTTCATATAGCTATAAACTACTACCATTGTTTTGAATCTCTACCTTTATTATTTTCACATTCGATTACATAATTTAAAGGGAAGTCATTATTTTTGCAACCAGATCTTTAAATTTAATAAACTATCTAACCACAATCAGTTATTATTTTGTTTAGAGTGTGCCTATATTGTCTTCCCATTTTTTTTACTAATGTTTGATCATCCTTCTAGTTACATATTTCCTACAATCATTTGTTGATCAAAGGAACTAGCACATTGAGGACCACATCATAAATACTACTCTTACTTTCAGCTGATATACACCTTGATTAGGTTGGGAGTTTCTAACTTAAATTTATTTATTTTTCTCAATATAATAGATTATATTAGTTTAATTTATTTTATTAGTTTAAATATTTAATTTAAAAAATGAAATTTTTATAGGAAATTTTTTTGTCTCTCTCCCGTCTTTGCATAAAAATATTAGTTAGTTTTCTTTATTTTTTGCATCTATTCAATAGATTATTTTAAAGAATATAGATTTGATTCCAAACCATAAGTATATATTATAAAATAAATCAAACACTTTCATTTATAATTGTTGATGTTTTATAATTGTGCTTGTTCTAACAGCAACAATGGGAAGTTTCAAGATGTGGGACTTATGACTTGAAACAACCTCCAAAATTTTTGATAAGCTAGTTCTTCTTTATATCAAGTGCATACTGGGAAAAGGGATAGGAATTTTAATAGAAACACAAATGCAAGAAAGAAAATCTAACTATGGTGATGCACCTAGATGTAATTCGACCTTAATCCTAAGCACAGTGAGACTATATGTAAGATTCATTTACATTTAAGAGCAAACAAGTGCATGATCAATGTAAAAGATGGAAACAATAGAAACAGAGGCTCACAACATAGACTACTTTTACAGTGATACAAAAAATGTCAACAAAGGCATAGGGTTCAATATTCTTATTTGAATTTTCCAGTCAAAAAAGAGGCACAAAAACACACACAGTTATATAAACTTTTCAATTCAAGAAAATGAGACAAAGGCAAATAACATTCTTAATCATATCTCTAAAAAGTCTAAACTCTTGACAACATAGCCTAGACTACTTTTGAAATGACACAAAAAATATAAACAAAGGCATATGATTCAATCTTCTCATTAATTCTCCAGTCACATAAGAGGCACATAAGCACACACAATTACATAAACCTTCCAACTTAAGAAGATATAAAAAAAGCAAATGATATTCCTAGTCATAGCTCTAGAAAGTCTAAACTCTTTACAATAATTCTCTTCAAAAAATTATCTCCGGTCTCTGATGATGATCTTCCTTATGGTGATCTCTATACCCTTATTTATAGCCTTGGATTCACTCCAAATTGTTTTCTTGTTCCCAATCTAATGGCCCAACTAAAATCTAACTGAACTGGAAGTGTCTAATAGAAGATATTTTATAGATTCTGAAATGCTTTGTCTTCTGGTAGTTCATTGGTTGAAATGGATTGTAGGACGCTCCCTTCTCTTAAACACTAGGTAACACAGCCAATTTCTTGAAAACCTTCTTATTACTTTAGGAGACACTGGAGGATGACACTTGGTGGGTTCCACAGTACCTATCAAAGACACGTGGCACTTTCCACGTAACTTATACTCTTTTTGTATCTTTGCTTATGACCGTTCTGCCTTTGACGCTTGTCACAATCCACTTCCTCAAAACTTCAATAGTTTAAAATAAAATAAGACTCGCAACATTTCTTACCTGAGTAACTTTTAAAAGGAGCACAGCGACAGGTGGCAAACTCTGTTGCTTCATCAAAAGACACATGGCAATATTTGCTTTACTCATCTGGGGTTACGTGGTAGTCTCTACTTCTTTTAGCTACCTTTTTAGTAACCTATGGAAGATGACACATGAAAGTCTCTGCTTTACTCTATTTATACCATAGAAATAAATGGGTCTCATTTCATATTTACATGGACAGTGACACCTGATGGCTTCCATTTGCTTCAAAAACAACACTTAAGACCCACCACAGTCTTTACTATATCAGTGAAGCAAAAATGAAGATAATTTAGATCGTAACACATGGTGGCTTCTGCTCTCTTCTACTGGGGTATGTGGCATCTTTTGTTGATTTTATAAAAGCAAAATTGAGACCTTCTACGATTGCCACTTGGCACTTTCCACTTGATCCTGATACTTAGCTTGTTAAAACTTTCACTGGAAAGAGATGAAACGTGAGTGCCAATATGAAAACATGGATGTTGACACTTGGCACATTCCACTGAGTCACTTATGAGATACGTGGCACATTTTGACCAACTCATAGAAAATATGAAAGGTGCCTTAGATGATGACACTTGGTAGTTTCCACTTGAGAAAGGTGCCTCAGATGATGACACTTGGTAGCTTTCACTTAATTTTGACACTTAAACAAAAATGAATCAAAAGGAAAATAGAGCCCATGCTCTATTTCAAAACTTCACCATCTCAGACCAAAGTATTTGGGAATAAAATTTTGTAGTGCACAACTAAAACTCAAAATGAAATGTAGAGTATTTTTTACTCTACAGTTATTAGCAACCCCAAGGACTTTTGAGCCTACTCAAAAAGAAACCACAACTCCTACTAGATCAAAATTTCAAAATTGTGCCAGTTGTGAAGTCCATATACTCATGACAAATGTTTCATATTGACCCACTCTAGCCCTCTATAGACACCTTTGATGTGCCAATATCTAAGAGTTTTGCTACTAGCTCTCTGAAGAATTAGGTCCATGATGCCATCTACATAATCTTTTATTTTCGTTGGGTCACTTGCTTGACCAACTTCAGGGATTCTGGTCCTTGGATAGGTCTTCAATGGTTGCATGAGAGCTGAAGCATATGACTTACTTGCAAGAAACTTATCAAGGGATTCATATATCCCAGCTCCTTATTGTGAAGATTGTGCCCCCTCCATCTCTATATCTTCTCTGTGATAACTTGTATGAACTTTTGCAAAATAGAAACACTTTCACTAAATTAAGTTTACTAGGCACAGAAAATGCAAGTAGCAAGATATTTCACACAGATGCAGGAGTGTTTGAGAACTTGTAAGCTTTGACACTTGCTAAGAGGTATTTATTGACCTATCAAGTCTCAAAATGGCATTAAACTTAGATAACCATTAGCAAATCCTACTCAATATTTATGGAATAGTGAGATAGACATGTTATGCAAGTGGCAGCGCAAGGTACCTTGGGGATTTCTAAATATTTGGGAGACATTCAATGTATTGGAGAATTTTGAAAATTTTGAAAATTCTAAGCTACCGACTACGTGTTTAAAGAACACTTATTTAAAAGAAAAGTAGGAAAAGAAAAATGGGAAAACAAAGCAATACAATAAGGGGAAACTATCTAACTATATTAACCAAGTATATTTGCCTACCTTCTAGATCAAAGGGAAGATTTCTAAAGTATCCTTTATGACACAGAAACTTATGATGCCAAACAAGTGATTCAATGGTATAAAACTCTAATGACTTGCTCTTCTTGTTTGCCACCTTAATTTGCCTACATCCAAATGAATCAGAGTCAAACATGTCCCCAACATATACATACTCTTCTTTTTCTTTAAAACTTATTGAGTGTTGATTCTTTATAATGTCGTGTCTCATCAAGAAATCAATGTTTGTTGGCTCTTCACCCTGTGTCTCTTGACATACATCATTTTTTGTCTTATCTCCTTTTGCCTCATGCTCAGGTTCCATTTCATGATCATCCTCTTTGATTACTTCAAAAATATCATCTTCAGTTTTACCAACCTCTTGAAAGAACAATTTTGACATTTTGTAGCAATTTCACATATTTATTTGAGTCTCAATGCTACCTTCTCCACCTGAAGCTAGCTCACAGCCTTCTTGAAGAATAGTGTAACTTGCCCCAATGACTTCAAACAAGTCATTCAAAACATGATAAAAAATTATCTCTTTTTCATCAAAGATAAAGGCAAAAGCTTGTGACTTGTTCTCTAGTTCATCAAAGGGTGTGCCAATGGTGATTTCTTCTTGATCTGCACTCATGAAATCTTCTTGACTAGCCATGAATTGAGTATACTCCTCTTTACTTGCTTCCTCCAAAATATTTTCTTCTTTGACAAGGGATGAAGAAGAAGACTGATGGTTATACATATGTGGAAGAGGAGATAATTCTTGAGCTAGAATGGAATGATTCTCTTCTTTCCATTTGTCCATCACTTCATCTATATCAGATGTAGCTTGGTAGCTCTCTTGGAAGGGTGTAGATGGGATGTGTTCAAATGTAGGATCTTCTACTTGATTATCACCATAATTAAGAGCAGCCCTGACTTCTTCAAGGTTTTGAGAAAAACTTTTCTCTTCTTCCCTTCTGCCCCATGATTCCATTGTTTGTTTCCAACTCATGACCTTAGGTCTAGAACTTTTCTCTTGGAAAGAGTCAGCAATTTTATCTTCTTCAAGGTTTTCAGCTAGTTCATGATTTTCTTTCTTCCCACTTGGAATCTTGTCATCATGCTAAAGGACTTGAGGATTGGTATAAGAGGTATCTTTTGGCTTAGGCTCCTTTCTAAGGTATAAAAGCTCTATCTCTCTTTCACTAAGCAATCTCATTTTTTTCCTCAATTTGCTTAGCTATATTTTCTTGAAAGAGTCTTTCATGAAGCTCATAAGAATCATCAGATAAATGGGGAGTGCATGAAGGTTTCCATAAAAAACAAGAAGATTCTTGAGGAAGGGTGGGAGAGAATTGAAAGGGACTAGCCTCATTTTGTATCTCACACTCTTGGACAATGTCTTTCTCCTTATTTTTGCCCCATGATTCCATTTTTTGTTCCTAAATCATAACCTTAGGTCTAGGACTTTTCTCTTGGGAGGATGGGGTTGCAAGGTGAAAGGGAAGTGAGGGTTTGGATTCCAATTCCCTTACTGCCAACATAGATTATTATTTTTGAAGATTTGTCAATTCAATCTATTTATCAAGATTGGCCTTAAACACCAAATTTACTATTTCAAAACTTTCCTTAACATGAATGGGGAAAGAACCATGACAGGCTCGACTTGGCTCTTGAGCAAGGGTTGAGTATGTCTGATATGAAACTTGGGGCAATGGATATGCAGGTTTATAGACTTGGTAAGGCTGCCTCTCATGAATACTCAGCTTCTCTTCCAAAGATGTAAGTAATCCACTCACATCCAACATCTCATATGTAAGCCTTTGCCAATTTTCTCTTTCAATGGGAGCCCATTCACTTTTAATCATATCTACTGCATTTCTTACTTGATGGATGACATGATTAGGCATTTCTCAGCCACATCCCCTTTTGTTGTCAAGCTCTAATACATATTTTTTATATCCCAGTAATGCTTGTTTGAAGGTGGAAATGAGATTAGGTTGAGCATGGGATGTAACATATTGGGAAGACTAGGCATAAGACTGATATAACTCATGACAGGGCTGAGGCTAGTCATATCAAACCTGTGAAGGGAAAAACTTATAACCATATGCATCCTTGTTGCTTGATGTGATTCCATGAGCAACCTGATCTTGATTAAAAATATATAAAGGGGCATAAGACCCATAGCTATGAGTAATAGAATTATACATACCAAATGGTGATTTCTTCTTGACTTTGATTCTTTGAGGTAATCAGTGATGATAGAAGATTTAGATCTTATTACTAATCCACAACTTTGACTCCTTGTAGCTCTTTGGTTCATATGGTCTTGAAAGAAACTTTAAGATGGTGTCCCAACAGGCATGCCAAAAACTATTGATGTTTTAAAATTGTGCTTATTCTAACAACAACAATGGGAAGTTTCAAGATGTGGGACTTGCGACTTGAAACAACCTCTAGATTTTTTGAGAAATTGGTTCTTCTTTATATTAAATGTATACTGGGAAAAGGGATAGGAGTTTTAATAGAAACACAAATGCAAGAAAGAAAATCTAACTATGGTGATGCACCTGAATGTAACTCAACCTTAATCCTGAGCACAGTGAGACTATATGTAAGATTCATTTACATTTAAGAGCAAACAAGTGCATGATGAATGTAAAAAATGTAAATAATAGAAACAGAGGTTCACATCATAGACTACTTTTACAGTGATATAGAAAATGTCAACAAAGGCACAGGGTTCAATCTTCTTATTTGAATTTTCTAGTCACATAAGAGGCATAGAAACACGCACAGTTATATAAACTTTTTAACTCAAGAAAATGAGACAAAGGAAAATAACATTCCTAATCATAGCTCTAGAAAGTCTAAACTCATGACAACACAGCCTAGACTACTTTTGCAATGACACAAAAAATATCAACAAAGGCATCGGATTCAATCTTCTCATTAATTCTCCAGTCACATAAGAGGCATAGATACACACAAAGTTACATAAACCTTCCAACTTAAGAAGATAGAACAAAAGCAAATGATATTCCTAGTCACAGCTCTAGAAGTCTAAACTCTTTACAATAATTCTCTTCAAAAAATCTCTCTGATCTCTGATGATGATCTTCCTTTTGGTGATCTCTACACCCTTATTTATAGCCTTGAATTCACTCCAAATTGTCTACTTGTTCCCAATCTAATAGTCCAAGTAAAATAGAATCAAACTAGAAGTGTCTAACAGAAGATATTTTATAGATTCTAAAATGTTTTGTCTTCTGGCAGTTCATTGGCTGAAATAGATTGCAGGACGCTCCCTTCTCTTAAATGTTAGGTAATACTTAGCCAATTTCTTGAAAACCTTCTTATTACTTTAGGAGACACTAGAGGATGACACTTGGTAGGTTTCATAGCACCTATTGAAGACACGTGACACTTTTTGTGTAACTTATACTCTTTTTGTATCTTTGCTTATGAGCGTTTCACATTTGACACTTGTCACAATCCACTTCCTTGAAACTTCAATAGTTTAAGAGAAAATAAGACTCATAGCATTTCTTACCTGAGTAACTTTTAAAAGGAGCACAAGGATAGGTGGCAAACTCTGTTGCTTCATCAAAAGACACATGGCAATATCTGCTTTACTCATCTGGGGTTCTGTGGAAGTCTTCACTTCTTTTAGCTACCTTTTTAGAAACCTGTAGAAGATGACACATGGCGGTCTCTACTTTACTCTATTTATACCATAGAAACAAATGGGTCTCATTTCATATTTACATGGACAGTGACACTTGGCAGCTTCTGCTTGCTTCAAAAACAACACTTAAGACCGACCACGGTCTTTGCTATATCAGTGAAGCAAAAATGAAGATAATTTAGATCGCAACACGTGGTGGCTTCCACTCTCTTCTATTTGGGTACGTGTTGTCTTCCATTGCTTTCAAAAAAGCAAAATTGAGACCTTTCATGATTTCCACTTGGTGCTTTCTACCTAATCTTGATACTTAGCTTGTTAAAAATTTTGCTGAAAAGAGATGAAACGTGGGTGCCGATATGAAATCGTGGATGCTGATACTTGGTGCATTCTATTGAGTCACTTATGAGATACGTGGCACATTCTGACCAGCTCATAGAAAATATTAAAGGTGCCTCAGACAATGACACTTGGTATTTTCCACTTGAGAAAGGTGCCTCGGATGATGACACTTGGTAGCTTTCGCTTAATTTTGACACTTAGACAAAAATGAATCAAAAGGAAAATAGAGCCCGTGCTCTATTTCAAAACTTTGCCGTCTTGAACCAAAGTATGCAAGAACAAAATTTTACAGTGCACAACTGAAACTCAGAATGAAACATAGAGTATTTTTTACTCTACAATAATCACAATCAATTTTTTAGTTTCAAATCAAACTCTTATTCATATACAAACTAGTAAGTAGAAAACCCTAATCAAACCTAGATAATCAATAGGTGTTGTTTTGCACTTGATTCTCTTTATTTTATTAAATTAAAAATATTTTTTATCTTACTAATTCATAAAATTATAATTTAAATACTTATTTTATTTAAAACAAATCATTCAAACATAGTGTGCATCCACCCAAAAAAAACAAAACTTAAGATAGCTTGCATTCACAAAGAGAACTCATATATACTTTATAGTATTGATTTTTAGGATATATATTTGATTTTGAATTTAATTTAATATTATAAAACCTTATTTTTCATAATATATCCATTCATCTACAATCTAAAAATATAAAAACAATTTCATTTAATTTTCACCTAGAAAAGCTAAAAATCAACACTTGCATTCGTTAGGCTAGATTTCATTTGAGACATTGCATGCATACAAAAAAATCAAGAAAATGATAAAAATAATCACCTCTCTCTCTCTCTCTAATTTTATTATTTTTTATTTATTTAATTTTTTATACTTTAATTTCAGAAATCAATTTAGTTTTAATTTATTTATGAAAACCTTATCGAAACATGCACAAGTACAAAAACAATCAACAATCAAAACCTTGCCAAGATGATTGCAAGTACCAAAACCATTCCTAAAAAAATATTTTCCAAGATGAATGAAATTAAAATACTTTATCACACATTACCAAACAATAAGAACTTGTCTTATAACACTTTCAAAATAATATATATGCTTAATGTATTACCATTCAATCTTCTGTTACCATTGGATGATAATCACTGAGCCTCTTTATCCTCATAGTGCTAGTCAAATTACTAGAGTGAATAATACCATTTTATAAAGTTCACTTAAAATAATATCAATGATGATCTTAGGATTTAGGTCTTTTACTCCACCCATAGTTTAGATCTTATCCTTAGTCAAATTGAAGCCTTAGAGGAACAATCTATTAGTAAGACCCCTATGCATTTTTCCCATCTAAGTAAATAACATTAAAATTTAATCCTTCCACATTCCCTTTCATTTTTCATTAGGTATATCATAATCCTAACTCATTTAGGCTACCCATCATCTTCTATTGCATTAATTATTTCGTTCAGACTTTAAGAAGTCAAGTGCACAAATTAGCATGTGTTATTCATGTGTATACACATCCCTTGGCCTTATGTGTGATAATGTGTGATTATGAGTGGATTAATTTAATATTTTATTCTAAATTTTTTTTACTTATTTTGATTTCTTATATTTTTACATTTGAGGGGTTTTTGATACATATCACATATTAACTCTTCGTGTATGGTGCCATAATTCACATCATACTCCTCTTTATTGCATATGATTATATAGTTATTATATTAGTAATGGTTATTATTTCATGCATAATTTATACATATATATTGACATGAAACTTATATACCTTATATTATATATGTTACATGCATGCCTTGATGACATATACATTACTATAATGACATATTCTTCACATGTTGACATGACTATACATGATTACATCTTTATACATGACATGATATAATAATATATTCTTTTAAGATGAATAACTTACAAGTTATATGTCTCACCTCAAAAGGGGAGAATATTAGTGGGCTTGTCATAGATACACAAGCCTTCATGAATAAGAAAATCATATTTTAGGTATAAAAAACAAATTTTAGATATTTAGAGTAGTTCAAATATCAAAATGGTTCAATAAATGTGATAAATTTTTACACACTACTAAAAATTTGGTGGGCATATGTCATTCATATGCACCCACTTTAAAGATACATGAGTTACATATTATAGATTCAACACTTGAGTGCATATTTCATGTAGGTGCACATGGTTTATAATAATAGACACTTCATATTTTCACATAAAGATACATTTGAGATATAGTTTCTCAAATTTAGCATATATATGCATATCAGTATATATCATTTGGCATAGATATAATGGGAATGATGTTTTTTTGTGAACATATAAACTATGAAAAATTATAGTTGGCACAAATTCAGTGAGGCATGATATTTGTTTATACACATTTACTCTTTTTTTCATTAAGAACCACTACAATTTTTTATTTTAAAAACACATTTAAATCACACCAAATAGTTATAAAATTTGAATCTATAAGTATCTTTACAATGATTGATTTATGTTTTTTGAGGTAATATAATCAAAACACTCAAGCATGATGTTAAATTTTTTAGTGAAATTTTTTATTTTTATATGACTTCCTTCATAAAATATATTCTTCACATATATCAAACCTATTTAGGGTATTTTCAAGTAGGCAATTAGTTAAATACACTCACTTTTGATCAAATGGTTGAAAATATGGCTAAAGGAGAAAAGGCCTTTGGAAGAAAGACTAAAACCATAGGGGAAGGTATTTTCTATGCTTATCAAAAGGGAAATTCTTCCTAAATATTCCTTTTCTAACAATGAAGGAAATGATATGGATAAAGTAATATATAGAGGTCATTGAGGAAAAAATGGCAGAAATAATGGTCAACATCATGAAAAGCAAAAACGACAAATAAAAATTGTTTTGAAAATGATGTGGTAGAAAATGGATTTATGAGTATCATGAGTGCAAAACATCATGGAATAGAATTGAGGCCTATAAAAATAAGCAAATAATATATATATATATATATATATATATATATATATATATATATATATATATATATATATATATATAAGAACTAGACTTAACTCAGTTTACAAATGAAGGCATGCTTGCCATTTTAGATAAAGTTAATAATGCCTTAGTGAATTAATCTTGGATGATGATTTGGTCCTATATACTAATTCCACATAATGTACTACTTTTATAATGGAGTTATTTGAGAAGTTACATGTAGAAATATGTGATACAATATATTTGGCAGATAGAATAAGTTTGTAACTTGAAGGAAAATGGATAATTTGACTCAAGTCATTAAAGCTTCCATATTTCACTCTCCATAATTATATATGATATTTTGTTATTATGTATCACCATGGTATTTTATAATTGGAAAGTTCATACCTTGGATGTTCTTATTAGTTTTACACTTGCCTTGCTTCTACAAGCCTCACATCTACTCTATCTTGTGCCCCTTGGCCTATCTATTAATCCGACCAAACTTATATTGATGACAAGACATCCTATCTTGTCTAAAATGATTAAAATTTACTTATCTTACACCTCTCCAAGTTTTGAGATTATACTTGCTTTCTTATTCCTTGGACACTAATGTCTAGGTTAGACAATATTGTTGATGTTACTATCTTGACCTAACATAAGTGTTCAGTGCCCTAAAGTCATATAATTTGTAAATAAAATGTATTACAAAGGTCAATCCATGTTTTTTAATGTTATTTATCTTTTTAATAGGATTGGTATAAATATAATATCAACCCTCATTCACTCTAAACCTACAACCTAATAATCAAACTAAAAAGAACACTCAAGAAGCACTCAAGTTATCAAATTATTTCTTATTCTACCCTATTTTTTTATAAGTTAAAGGAACAACCTAGCTACAAGTCTAAATTACTAAAGGAATATTCATATGTTCTTATTTTCTAAGTTAAAAACTAGCTCACTATTGTACTTGCTTTACACATATTGCATGATTTTCATAATTTATAAAACAAAGGGGAAAACTACATAATTTTGAAGCCCTCTTATGGATTGTTGGCTATGTATGTAATTCCCTTTGATAACAAGGTCATTTCAAGTTAGCTTGACACCATGTACCCACTAACCCATTTTTCCTAAGGTCACTTTCAAGATGAAAATCTAGGGTTTTGTCATTTCACCAGGAGTGATAGTCTATGACCCAAATCTAAATGCACTAAAGTGATGGTGAATCCAAACCCAAAAGCATTTAGGTGGTTGCATCCTATTTTAGTTGATATTTCATATAATAAAGTAGCATCAAACCTATATAGTAGCATTAATACAACTATCTAGGGTTGATGCAACTATCCAAAGAGCTAAAGGCACTAGATCTAGAATCTAAAAATTATTATAGAAATATTTTCCCACCTACTTTTAGCCTAGTTTAGATCCAAATCTACATTATTATCATAGCTAACCAAATACCTTATTTTATGTCATTTATATATCTAGCATAGTTTTACTTTCCATTCATATTTTATCTCAATTTTATAAATTCAATGTATGCTTATATTTGAGTTTAGTAATTAATTTAACTATTTTAGATTTGATATTCACCCCTATTCCCTATCATTTATATATAATTAACCCTATATACCCAAGTAGGATCCAAATCCAAATTATGGTTCGACATTTGGTGAACTTGACATGAATTCCTAATGGCATATAATGCACATCCTCCTCCATCACATTATACACACCCACTAGATGTGATTATTGGTATGTACACATGACATACACCTCATATGGTTTAGAGACCTTATATTTACTTTGTTGGAAATTAAATTAAGGGTGATGACTTTGACCTTCATTCCCTATTCATTTGAGCATACCTTGATAAACACCCCATACATAGTATTATGATTGATAATGGTGAAAGTGAAAATGTTTTCACCATGACATTACTTTTGAATTTGGGTTAGACTCATCATGATTTACACCCCTCTACCAAATCAGTTAGAACATTTGATGGACCTCCTAGAAGGTTCTTGGTAGATTGACTTGCCTTTATAGGTTGGTCCTATACATGTGGTTACTATATTTTTAGTTATCCCTTCCACAGGCATATTTGATATGTTATTGGGAAGACCTTGGATACACACTCTTTGATTGGTATCTTATATAATTCATGGATTTGTCAAATACATTCACACCAATTAGTTAATTACATTTTAGGTATTCCATGTAATCATCCTATGGAACAAGACAAATTCATACCCATGTAGCTAATTATAAATCCTGTTAAAGCTAATCCACCATAAAAGGGTAAGCAACAATCAATCCCCTTTACTAGGTGACTGGTATTTGAGAGACCATCACATCAAATACATACAATGGATTCCATGGAATACTAATATTCTACTATATACCATGATCATATATCCAGAGCACCTAAAGATGGTCTTACTATTGTTACTCTAAAGAAACAAACAAACACTCAATGATGGGTTCCAAAAACCCATACTCCATTTACTCCTACTATTACTTCATGACCACAAATTCCTATTTTACATACATAGAGTATCATCGATACCACATTGATAGATATTACATCTATATATTCTCTTTGGCTACATACACAAGTTATACCAAATTTATATTGGGGAGATATATATGGCCATCCACTAGATGCATCATATGATGATCTTTCCTCATCATAAATATAAAAAATACCAAAAAAATCAAAACATTCAAAAATCCAAAAACATTTTTGGCACTTGTGTATTCTATTGGCTCCTTGGCATCTATGTGCCAGTTCCATGTTGAGGGATAGAGTATATTTTATTCCTAAATACACATTTATAGGCATACACCAATATATTATACAATCTTATTTTGAATGTTGGGCTTTTCCTTTACTCATGTCATATGGACATTGGGGACATTTTCTTCTTGAATATTTATATGCATAGGTTATATGATTTGATGATCACTCTACACTCTCATGTTTGATCTTACATGTGTAATTACACATGCCTATTATCCATATTTATATTTTGTAAATGGTACTTGGTATACCATGCACTTGACATTTTTTACTACCATATTTTCTCCATAACCTACTATGAAATGTTTATGTTGGTCACTTATTATTTTCTTTTATACACTTACTTGAGTATTTTGCCTTACTATTGTCTTTCTTATTTGAGCATTGGAATATGTTATGTTGTATGCATCCCTATTCCTATATTTTCCTTCTTGGGCATTTGAATATGTCATTCCTATATTTGTGTATATTTTATTAAGTCATACCCATTCATTTTTTTGGAATTTGAACATGCCCCTATTTTTTGTCTCCTTGGACCATTACCTTTTGACTTGCTTTTGAGTACTCTTGTGTGTGTGCTTGTTTTCTTGTTGAGCTTGTGATACTACTAACTAGACATTTACATGAACCTTATCATGGATCTTAGGCCCATATGTGATCACATTAGTTCTATGAACTTCAATGATACATTTACCTAGACATGTTCCTTCTACATGATATATGGTTACATTCATAGATTTTATAGTTGTCTTACCCTTATAAGGTGGGGAAACTTCTAGGTATTATTTTTCCCTCACCTCAAAGTGGGGGCATGTTAGTGGGGGAATGCTTGGAAATAATGTTATCCACACTTGTAATAGTTCTAAAATTCAATGGGGGCATGATATGGAAGCATATACTCCACACTCACACAATATATGGTACTTACACTAGTTTATAGATTTAGTGGGGGCATGTCATATAGACATGGCTTCCCCACATTCATAGTTTTTAGAAATAGTGGGGCAATGCTTTGGAAGCATGTTATACACACATATTTAGTATTTGGTACTTATACCAATTTATGTATTTAATAGGGGCATGCCATATATACATGGATTCCACACATTCATAGTTCTCAGATTTAGTGGGGGCATGCTTTGGAAGCATATTTTCTACACCTACTCAGTATTCAACATCTATAGCTTATAATGGGGGCATGTTTTGGAAACATGTCCTCCACATTTGGATTTATATCAGCTTCAAATTTCTCCATATATAGTGGGGGTATGCTTTGGAATCATGTCCTCCACACATACATAGTTATCCAAATTGGCTAAAGCACATATTTATATGATTCAAATTCACATTGTAGAATAATTTTATACATGGTACCATTTTTATACATAGTTTCAACATGATACATATGTAAGGTGCATATGTTGTCCAAAATGTGCCTAATATTGGAAAATATAAATCAATTTTAGATTATAAAACTATTTCACATACCAATACCCTATGAAAGTTTACAAATTTTATCGAATCAATCTACTATAATACTTGGTTCACCTTTTTATTATGGTTGAGGTGATTAAATCACTTAATATTTCCATTTTTTTATGTTGGATAATATTGTATCATCTAAACTTGCTAGGTTATAAGTATTATAAGATTGCATGATTGAGCTAATCTCAATTGCTAAGTGGAAACTCACTTTTTCTCTAAAGTTGGGGGCACGTGCCTCTCTCTCTCTCTCTCCTTGGATATATGCACTTTAAATATTTATTTATATTTATCTTAATCTTAGTTTTAGATCCTTATAATTATACATCTTTTACAAAATAACTTGTCAATAGGCAAGGTGGTTACATCAACACACAAGTGTACTCCTAAACCTTACTCTTTCAATTTAAATATATTTTAAGTAATTTAACCCAAATTATATGCACTTATTGTACATTTTAACATTCTCTTGGTTGTAGATTAGTCATCAACAAAGTACTCAAATTTAACTCAAACAAATACAAGGTACAAATAAACACTCAGGTACTTATTCCTTTCCTTCAAACTAGAAATTTCATTACTAGATTAAAAGGGGTTAAATTTAGATGATATTTTGTGATTATTTATCACCTTAGTCTTGTACACTTAGAAAACTTAGACCTTGGTTATTCCTCTTAGTTCTACACATGCCTTACTTTTGTAAGCCTCGTATCTACTCTATATTATGCCATTTAGCCTATTTTTTAGTAAAACCAGCCTTATATTGATGACATAGACATCTTATCTTGCCTAGAATGATTAAACTATACTTATCTTACACCTCTACAAGTTATGATCATGTACCTACTTTCTTACTCCCTGGATATTAATGTTTGATTCAAATAGTAGCATCAATGTTACTGTCCTAACCCAACATAAGTGTCCAATGTCATAAAGTCATATAATTTTTAAAATTAAATGTATTAAAATAGTTGGTTTAAGTGTTTTAATGTAATTTATCTATCAAATAGGATTGATATAAATAAAATATCAACCCTCATTCATTTTGAACATATAACCTAGAAATTAGAATCAAAATCTTTCCTATTTTACCCTATTCTAATATAAGTCAAAGGAACAACCCAACTACAAGTTTGAAGTATTAAAGAAGCATTCATAAGTTATTATTTGCTAAGTTATAAGCTAGGTCACTATTGTACTTGATTTATACACATTTCATGATTCACACACAATCCAACACATAGGGGAGAAATACATGAGTCTAAATCCCTCTTTTGGAGTATTATCTATGTAGGTAATGCCTTTTGATAACAAGGTTATTATGAGTCATATCAAAACATGTGCTAACAAACCCATTTTTTTCCAAGGTCACATTTAAGATGGAAAACTAGTGTTTTACCATTTCACCAAGAGTAACAATATATGACCTAGATATGAATACAACAAATTAAAGGTAAAACCAAACCCATAATCATCTATGTGGTACAATCCTATTTCAATTGATATTATATATAAGACACTAGCATCAAACCCAGATAGTAGCATCGATGCAATCATCCAGGGCTAACATAATTATCCTAAAAATAAGAGGCACAAAATCCATAATATGATAATTATTCTAGAATTATCTTTCCACCTAATTTTAGCTTGTTCTAGATACAAATTTTCATTATCATTATATCTAAGTTTATCCTTTAATTGGCCTATTGTAGATCTGCTATGAACCCTTATACCCTTTTATTTTTATTTCCTTAATGCTATCTACCCAAGTAAGATCCAAATCCAAATTAGGGTTAAACAATAATCTTATTTACCTTTCTCAACTGAATAATTTTTTTCCTTTGTTATCATTTGATAATAAGGCCAATCCATTTTTATGGATGATGGAGAGGTTAACATAAAAAAAAATATGATAATGTATTTATCTCAATTTGGTTTGTGAAATGAATTTTTTTGAAACCTAGAGGTGAGCCTTTAATTTTAATAAATGTATCTCATCTCATTAAAAGTGGAATGTCAGCAAGTATTTTTTCCATGATATGTTTATACATACAAACTATGAAAATATTCTAAAAATGCAAAATAATGGTGTTTTAGGCTTGCCAACTCTACCCAAAGAGATTTAAAAATGTGAAGCATGCATTTTTTACAAATAAGAAAGATGACCATTTCAAAAATCAATTTAAAAAGCTAAAAGGAAATTTTAGTTGATTCAATATAGTTTATGTACTCCAATAATTATTTCTATTGGTGGTCATAAGTGCCTCATGTTTTTCATTGATCACTATAGTAGAATGCCATATATCCATTTTTATCTAAAATTAAAATATTTCAAAGCTTTTATAAGGATTTACACAATGGTTGAAAATTAATCTCAATCCCATATTGTGACATTGAGGAGTGATAATGGTGGTGAATTCACATCAAATGCATTTGAATCCTTTCTCAATAAAAATTGGATTATATGTCATCTAAAATTTCCTTATAGTCCTCTTACTTGCACTCCTAAACAAAATGGATTAGTTGAGAAGATGAACAAATTTTGATGGACATGGTCTGGGAAATATTGTATTTAAAAGGAGTAAATTTACATTTGTGTAGATGCAACTCAAAAAATAGTCTATCTCCATAATATGTCACCATTAAAATCTATTTAAATGAATAATCCATATTAATTTCGATATGTTCATCATCCTTTAATACGAAATCTTTGTATTTTTAGATCCACATGTTATACATTGATTCCCAAAGGAAAAAATAAACAAGTTGGACCATAAGAGTCAAAAATGCATCTTCTTGGGATATTCAGAATCCTCAATGCCCTATATTCTATTTGATGTAAAAAAAGTTTATCATTGTAAGAGATGTTGATTTATGTGAAACAATAAAGGGCACAACAAGCATTGATAAAAAGTTGAGTCTAGTTGAGAAATTTACAAAATTTTATGTTTCCAAGGAGAATGATATGGATATTCCAGATAGTAAGGGAATGGGGGGAATGTGATTAGGAATTGGTTTAATTTTTATTGTCTATTGTAATTTAAAATAAAATTCCCCTAGGGAATAAATTTAAACTTCATTAGAAGATGAACACATGAAAAAATATGAAAGAGAATTAGATAAGATAAATGAGGCACCAATTGTTTCATAAGAAACATAGAAAAAGATGCCAAAAATAGGATACATAGACATTGAAATATGCTAGACCAGATGAAGTTGTAAAAATAGGCACTCAAAATACAACTTAACCACATAAAAATAGAAAATTTCCTAGAAGATATTCAAGATAAGCTAAAAAAAAATTATTTAGAAGACCATCCAACAAAAGAAATTAATATTTATTTTGATTCAAAACCAATTTATTTCAAAAAAAATAAAAAGCTTGATGTATGGAGAAAATTAATTAAAATTTTGATATGATGACTTGGTAAATAATTGAACTTGGGACTTAGTTGATCTTTCACTTAACTATTAACCCATTGGTTTTAAGTGGGTATTTCAAAACAAATAAAACTAAAATGGATCTCTTGAAAGACACAAAACAAGTCTTGTCACAAAAGAATATGTTAAAAAATAAGGGATATATTATAAGGATGCATTTTCACCACTCGTGAAATGGAATACTATTTTGATTTTGTTGGATTTAGTAACATAAAACATATGGAAAGTTCATTAGATGGATGTGAAAATTGATTTTATAAATAGTGATCTCAAATAAATACTTTACATGACTCAACTAGAATGTTTTAAAGTTGAAAACCATGAACACAAAGTGCGCAAGTTGAAAAAATTGTTGTATGGATTGAAACAAGCCCTATAATAATGGTACACAAAGCTCACTAAACACCTCTTGATCAAGAACTTAAAGCATTTATAAATTTGAATATGCAACTCTTTTTTTCAAAAAACTTGAAAAAATAGTTATATATCTATTTGTATGTGTGTATGGTCTATGTATCATAGGAAATAATGAAAGGTACACTAAAAAAGTCAAATAAAAATTAATGAAAGGTTTTGAAATGATAAATTAGGTCACTTTCACTACCATTTGAGTATTGAAGTGATTCAAAAATTAAATTAAATTTTCATCAAAAAATAGAAGTGCATCGGTGAAGTGATTAAATATGGAATGAAATAATTTAAATCACTCAATATGCCCATGAAAAAAACTTGAAGTTGACATTAGATGAAATTATAGACTTTGAAGATGCAAATAAGTATAGACAACTCACTATAAATTTGATCTATGTAACCACAACTAGACCATGAATTTAGTTTACTATTAGTGTTATTTTAATATTCATGAAACAACCTAAAAAAATTAATTGGGTATAAAAGAAGAGTGTTCTTAAATATCTAAAGGGAACACAAAAAAATTGAGTTAAAATACTCTAGGGCAATGGAATTCAAACTAGTTGGATATTCAGATTTAGATTATGTTGGTGATTTTGAAGATGGTAAATCTAATTTAGGTTTCGTTGTGAATTTAGGAACAAAAATCATCACTTGGAAGTCAAATAATTATTTAGTTTCAACAACTTATTCAGGAAAACCAAAATATATGGAAACTTTAGAGGAAACTAGGGAAATATTATCACTTAGAAAGATTATTGCATATTCTCATAGAAAAACATGTTTCATCAACACCACTCATGGTTGATAAAACTTCTAAAATCCAAATGGTGATAAATATATTATTTCACGACCGAATGAAGTACATCAATACCAAATTCTATTTGATTTAGAATTATGTGAAATATGTTAGTGTAAAATTGGTATATTATCCAACTGTAAAAAAAATAATGGATGTCCTCAAAAAATTACTTGGAAGAGAAAATTTTGAAAAATTTATAGGCATGAATGTTATTAATATAAACCATATAAAATAAGGGGAGATGTAACATTATTTTACATAATCCTAGGTGTAGTAATATGTATCCAAATGTGGAATTTTAATAGTCATCTTGAAGATAAACTGAATAACGACATAGAGTTTTATTTATATGTACTCTTGCATCTCATTTTTTTGGAATGAATACAATTTTGGGTTGCACCAATTTCATTTTAAATTTATGCAATCCATTCTTAGTCTAAAAATTATATAGCATGCCTCACTTCTACACATAGATGTGATAATTGGTCCTATAAAACTAGCTAACCATTTCTCAAATGAATCCTTAGTAAGTATGGGTATCGGTTGCATTTCATCACTCTTATTTGGATTAGCCACTCTTTGGTATATGTTGAATTAATTCATGTATTAATTTTTATAATTATGTAATGTTGGTTACCAAAACATAATAAAAGGACCTTATGCATGGTTGTTTTTGCCACATAATTACCTCCCATGATTCATTCATGAAACTCATGAGTTACCCATGCATGTTTTTAATCCATAATACATCTATGTAATACTTCATTTTTCCAAATTTTATATAACTTCACATTAATGAGTTAATAGGGCACAATTTTGACACCAAGCCACTTCTTTTTCTTAACAATCCAAGGTTGTTATGTCTGCCATCTTTTTTAGATCACATTGAATTATGTAAATTTATGCATTATGGATATCATTTTCAATTGAATGTGTATATTATATAGTGATTATGCAAAAAATGTGAGACTATCTCCTTTTAATCTTATATTTTTAAAAACCACTAGAAACTAGAATTCTTAGAATAAAACTATCCATTGACAAATGTGCCCATGTAGCACTAGCTTGTTTACAAGGTACTTTAACACCTCATGTTTAGTGAAAAATACAAATGGTGTTGCTAAATTATATTTATTAAAATTTTATAATTATACACCATGGAAAATACATCTCTTTCAGTGGCTATGTAATTCATTTCAACCTTATGCAACTTACAATGTTAAAAATAAATAAGGTGATTGATATTACCTTCATTTGGTTGTGTAAGTGTATATCCAACTACAATACCCAATATATCAAATTTATATTAAATGACATCTTACAATTTGGAAATTATAATATTGGACCACTTTCAAGCTTTTCCTTTAGTATTTCAAAGACTTCATATTATTTCTATGTCTACACAAAATGAACCATCTTTGCATAGTATTTCTTCTAATGGCATTGTAGTATGTTCATAAACCTTATGAATTTTTAGTACTAACTAAATATATTCATACCTCCTTGTGACTTCATAGTGCCTCTAGATACAAAATCATATTTTTTTTGGTTAGGTATATCAACATTCCTCCTTTACAAATAACATGGCCTAAAAGAGTATCAAAAGTAACTATAAAATTGCACTTCCTTAGGTTCAATGAAATATTTAGTTGTGTTCACCTTTCAAACATGAATCACATGATGTCACAGTGATCCTTAAAAAGCCCATAAACCATACAATCATTGATATATATTGTATAAACTTCTAAATGGAAAAAAATAAATCCTCTACAAAAAGGTGTGAAAATACATTTGGTGCATTCTTCAATATAAAAGGCATGATGTTTTACACAAATTAACACATTATGTTACCAATATGGTCTTTATATTATCTTATTATAGTATCTAAACTTGATAGTATCTAAAAAATCCATTATTTACTATGTATAACTCCCTTCCAGATACTCTTTCCATTACCTCTTATGTAGATAGAGTAGGAAATTGGACCTGTACACATGCTTCAATTAGCATTATATAATCCATGCATACTCAAATCATGACATATTTATTAATGTTGATGATTTTTGGTCTTATCCAATATTATTACTCAATTTTTTTGATCACCCTTGCCTCTAACACTTTGCCTATTTATTAAATTCTTATTTATAGGTCTGTATTCATCATATATGCTCACTTTTTCACTAGCTTAACCCCTATGTGTATTTTTATGATCATCTTGCATAATGATTAGTGTACCTCATACATATCACTATAATTTGGGTGGAATAAGTCTTTGAAATCTTAAATATTTCTACTAAGCAAGATAATTTTGCATTCGTCTAGTAATAACCAAATGTTATTATCTTGGGATATTTCATTGTCCCTATATTCACTTTTTTCATGCATAGTGGTTGGTTATAATATTTTTAATTATATGTGTGCATAATTTCCACATTTTTGTTCTCTTGTGGAATTATTAAAATACAATTGATCTACATTATATTTTTTCTCTTTGGCTTCTTCTATCCTGCCAACCTCTTTCAATCTACTTACCCTTTATTCTTGCATGTTCTCTATCTCCAACATAGTGTATTCTTTAAATTAAGGGATTGGAATTTTATTTCTATCAAATAACATGCTAACATTATACCCATTATCCCCATACATCTTCTAAAATTTTTCATACATTCTTACATCATTAAGGAACATTTCAAAAACTTGAGACTTATAAAGGATTTTGGGATTATCTATCTCTGTTTGTCTTTACTTCAAATGAATGAGACTCATTAATTGATAATCTAATATCTAATAATATTTCAAATTGATGGGGCTCATTAAAAATAAATGGGACTCATTAATTGTTAGTTTATATATTTTGCCTTCTCCGTCATTATTAATTGATTAAAACAATTAACTAATTAAACCTATCAATTAATCAAATTAATTAAATTGTTAAAATAATTACTTTAATTAATAAACTAACTAACTAATTAATTAATTAAGTATTAAATTAGTTAATTAGTTAACTTAATTAATTTATTGATTAATATATTAAGTTAATTAATTAATTAATTAATTAATTAATTTAATATTTAATTAATTAGTTTATTAATTTAATTAATTAATTAATTAATCAATCATGATGGACAAACTAAAAACTACAAATTAGTCATGACATTATTTGTTATTAATGTTGTTCTTTGAAATGGTAATTTGAAGAGAAATGAGAAAAATGACTTGGGTTTGCAACTCGACACCGAGCTAGGGTAGTCGTGCCCTAGCTGTCTTTGCCATGTTAGTGATTGCGTAAGAGAGGTGTGTAGGATCAATTGCGTGGGGGGAGCTATGGATTCTAGTGCTGAGGATGGTCCAAGGAAGAGCATGGTTATGGCTCAGAGTGAGCCTTCTAAGACTGTGCTTGGTAGGAGTTTTAGAGAAGTGGTGGGCTTGAATATGCCCAGACAGGAAGTGAGAACATTTGAAAATGCATTCTTTTCTCAGACTATAAGTGCGATAGATTTGAGCTTGCTTGGGGGATCTCAGATCATGAAGATTAATGGATGCTTGGAGTGGTGCAAAGAGAGACCTAAACAGGTAATCCATTTTGATATGATCTCTGAAGGTGTGGAATATTACTCCAAGCATTCACTGTATTGCAATTTTTTGGGATTGAGAGTCTCCCTTTAATTTCTAAAGAGTTGGGCTCAGAGAGTGTGGGAACCAGATGGTGAAATGGAGGTCAAGTTTCTGGCAAATAATTTTGTCATGGTTATGTTCCTTTGTTTGGCTGATCAAAATAGGGTTTTTGAGGGTGGGCCCTATTTTTATAATAGGTTGGACTTTTCGTCAAACCATGTCATGTAGGATTTAATCCTTCTAAGGAACTACCAAATCAGGTTCTTATGTGGGTTCAACTACCTAGATTTCCTATAGAATGTTGTCGGGAGGATGTTCTTCATATGTTAGCTTTAATGCTCAGAAGGTCGGTGGGGTCTTCAACACAAACCTTAGGTAAGAAAGTTATGACTTTTACTCAAATTTGCATGGAAATTGATTTGAGTAGACCACTGCCAGATGTGGTGGAGATGAGTGTGGGCTCATATTCTTAGGTGCAACAATTGGACTATGAGACCCTTCCTTTCAAGTGTTGCCTTTGTCATGAATATGGCCACATGGTGTGAAGATGCTTGAAAGCCAAGCTAATGGAATAGAAACCTCTGCCTCCTCCTAGTATCACTCCTAGTGTTGATAAAGGGAATAAGTCTGGTGTGGGTGAGGGCAAGGATGCTGAAGGTTTTGTTCAAGTGAAAGCTTGAAACTAAAATAGAGATTAGAAGAGGACCCTAATGGAGCGATAGGATGAGGATACTTTTAATAGGTTTGAGGTCTTGGATGAATTAGGCTAGCAAGAATTTAACCTAAGATTAATTAGTGTAGAGCAGCTTACAGGGGGATCTGGACTGGAAATTAACTCTTCCACTCCTCATTCTACTCTTCATGAGGAGTTTGCCTTACCTATGGTCACAGATGGGCAGACAGGAGAACAAATGGTTTTGGAGACAAATGGTGATCTGGGACAGAGTGTAGTGGACATGGATCTTTCAGCAAGGACTACGGTTCTAAAAATAGATAAGCGAGGTAAATCTTCTCCTCATCTAGGCATTCTTCAAAAGGATGGTAAGAAGGGGGTTTCAAAGAAAAGTGTTGAATTGGGATGAAAGAAGGAAATGGAGAAGATTAAGATGATTGGGGAGACTTTGGTAGAATCAAGTTCTGTTAAGACCTTAGATTCCCACTTTTTGACTCCTCTGAAATGATCATTATTTCTTGGAATGTAAGGGGCTTAAACAATGGCCTTAGACAAAAAGCTATTTGGGAACTAGTTATAAGTCATTATCTTGATGTTCTCTCTCTTCAGGAGACTAAGGTTTCTGTGGAAGATATGAGGAGTATCACACCTAAGTTATGGAGGCATGGTCTATGTCAGTGCATTAGAGCTCAGGGATCTTCAGAGCGTGTGGCATGTTTTTGGAACCCACAAATATCCAACCTATGTCCTAGATTTCCTTTAAGTCCTCTTTATCCATGGTTGCTTCATGTATTGAGTAAAGTGAATCTATCCTTTTTTCTAATGTCTACGCTCCTACATATTTCCAAGGTAAACTTCTTGTATGGAATAATATTCACTTAGTTCATAGATTATTTTCTTACCTGCCTTGGATTATTACTGGAGACTTTAATGTTATTCTTGATTTAACAAAGAAATGAGGAGGTAATGCAAGACTAGAGCCATCTTCTATATTGCTCTAGGATAATATTTTGGTGCTCAATCTAGTGGATATCAAGCCCAACAATGGATGCTTTACTTGGAACAATAGAAGGGTGGGTGATAGATGCATTGCTGATCAAATAGACCGATTCATGACCTCCTATTATTGGGTGGGTGGAATGTGGTTTTCTAACTTGGAGATACTAGATTGGAGAGGTTTAGATCATTGACCCATAAAGCTTGTCATATCTTCAGCCCGCTTGCCTCAAAAGCTGCCTTTCAAGTTCCAGCTCATGTGGCTCAGGGATCCAAACCTATTTGGATGAGTTGTTGAATGGTGGAGGGTAGGTAGGCCTATTGTTGGTACAATAATGTATATTTTTGCTAAGCTACTCTAATTTGTTAAGTACCAGCTCAAATGGTGGAACTGACAAAGTTTTGGGAACATCTTCCAAGGGAAAAATGAGGCTCAAATGGAGTTGAACGACATTACTAAATTCATTAGGGAGGAGGGGATGTCTGAGTTTATGTTGAGGGAGGAAGCTAGGGCTTTAAAAACATTAGAGGAATGGGAGCTGAGAGAGGAAATCTTTTGGAAACAAAAAGCTCAAATTGAATGGCTTCAAGAGGGGGATAAGAACATTGCCTTCTTCAATTCGATGAGAGCCAGATAGCATGGTAATTTGATAGAATCTTTGGTGACAGATAGGGGGAAGGTTGTCTCTTCTACGTAGGGTATCTTTAATGAAATAGTGTAGTATTTTGCATCTTTATTTAAGGAGGAAGCGTAGGGGGACTCAGCTGTAGAGGCTTAGGTCCTCTCCTATATTCCTTCTTTAGTTTCTCTGGAAATGAAAGAGCATCTTATGAGTGCCATATCCTTGGAGGAGTTAGAGAGGATTGTTTTCATGATGTAGAAAGGAAAGGCTCCTAGTCCAGATGGCTTCTCGATTGAGTTCTTTTAGGAATTTTGGAAAATTATCAAATTAGACCTATTGGCAGTTGTTTAAGAATCCTAGAAGAATAAGTAAATGCTTTGGGCCCTGAACTCTACCTTCCTGGCTCTCATTCCCAAGGGGGAGGGGGCTGATCAGCTGAGTCAATTTTGCCCCATTTCCCTTTGCAATGTAACTTATAAAATTATATCTAAGTTGATTGTTTAAAGGTTAAAAAAGTGGCTTCTAGCGCTAATTTCTGAGGAGTAAGGTGGCTTTGTGGAGGGCCATCAAATTTTGGATGGGGTGGTGGTGGCTACAGAGACTATCCATTCCATGATCAAGTCCAATGATAAGGCTATGTTTATCAAGTTAGACATGTCCAAGGCCTATGACAAAGTTCATTGGTCCTTCCTCCAGAAGGTTTTGGGCACCTTTGGTTTTGAGGAGGATTGGATCCACTGGGTTATGAGTTGTGTGAATTCAACTTCTTTTTTAATTTTGATTAATGGCGAGCACTCTAATCTCTTTGGGGCCTCTTGAGGTCTGCGGTAAGGTGACCCTCTCTCTCCTTACTTGTTTCTTCTTTTGGTGGAAGGCTTGGGTCAGTTGATCAAAAGGAATGTTGATGGGGGCATTATTCAGGGCTGGCAATGGGGAGGGGGCCTTCTTATACAATCTCACCTATAGTTTGTGGATGACATGGCTTTGATGGGCATGGCTACTATTAGGGAGGCATCTAATATATGCAAAGGCTTGGATGCTTACCTTGCTACCTCAAGACAGTTAATTAATTAGGGAAAGTCTTCAATTTTTTTCTTCAACACTCCACCCTCCATTCAATAGAGAGTGGCACATATCCTCAGGTTTCAAATTGGGAGTCTTTCATTACTATATCTTGGGATTCCTGTCTCTACTGACAAGTAGTCTAAGGAGTCATGGTAGGTGATTCTAGACAAGTTCTGAGTCAAAGTGAATCATTAGAACCATCATTAGCTATCCTTTGCTAGTTAAGTCCAGTTAATTCAATCAATGGTGTAGGCTCTTCCTCTCTATAGATGTATGATCCAGGTGGCACTGATGAGCTTTGTTAGGGACCTTGATTCCTTAGCAAGACAATTTTTATGGGCTGGTAATTTATCATCAACTAAGTGGAGCCTTATTAAGTGGGAGGTTGTTTGTAGCTCAAAAAAGTTTGGTGGTCTTGGATTATAGAAATCATTACTATCTGGTACTGCTCTAGCAACCAAATTATATTGGTGATGGTGTGTGGAACAGGACCAAGTGTGAACTAGAATCTTATCTCATAAGTACTTTTTTAGGATCCCCTAGAAGGATATCCCATAGTATAGCTTGATAGGGAAAGGCTCAGTGATTTGGACTACTCTCAAGAAAGGAGCTATGCTGATTAAGAGGGGCCTATTTTGAATCTACAAGAGTGGGGTAGAGGCACAATTCTGGCATGACTCTTGGGATGGCTACCCTCCCATAGTTGTCCAATATCCTCACTTGAGTATTTTATCCCAGAGGTTCTGCGAAGTCGGGTGGACTAGAGTGTGTGATTATATGTCCCTTTCCCTTCATGGGTAGGTGGCAGATGCAAGATGGAAGACCCTAGAGGAGTGGTTGATTCTTCGTTTGGAGGTAAAATTTGTAGAGCTAAATTATATTTTATCTTGTCATATCTTCAATGCACTTATGGATAGTGATGTGTTAGCCTGGTCCCCTAATCCCAAGGGTAAGTGCACTGTGTCTTATGGTTATCAGGAGTTGATTTCTCAACAATATGAGGGGGGGAGTTCATTGGGGGAAAAGATTCTGGAATAGATTCTCTTGGCTGAAGTGTAATTGTTTTATATGGACTTTAGTTTGGAATATATGCTTGACTTGGGATAATATTTGAAAGAGGGGCTTTGCTGGCCCTTTGAGGTGTGTTCTTTGTAGTAGTGAGGAGGAAGACTCTTCCAACCTATTCTTTTGTTGCCCCTTCACTCTATAATTATGGCATTTTTGGTGGGATGTGTGGAGGTGCTAGTGTATTCACGCATCTTCTCTAGTAGATTTTTGGTCGAGATTGGGAAGACCCCCCTCTTTGGCTCCCTTTTTGCATGATGCTTGGTATGCTGGACCTATTTTTTTGCACTGGTAAGTCTGGCTGGAAAGGAACCACATAATTTTTTGAGATGAAAAATTGGGGATTCAGCAGGTTTGGATTAGAATTAAAGGAATGATCCAAGAATCTATAGAAGCTAAGAGTGAGATTACTTTTCCACTGGAGAAAGGTGATGCTGAGATGGTAGACAGGTTTGGCATACAAGGGATATATTTGGCCTTGACTTGTGTCAAGAGAGGTAGATGAGGGAAACAAAAAGTTCAATGGTTGGGGAAATGGCTGCCCCTACCCACTAGTCTTTTGAAAATTAATATGGATGGGTATTCCAGGGGTAATCCAGGGTAGGCTAGGATCAGTGGGATTGGTAGGGATTCTTCTGGATCAGTGGTTTTTATTTTCTTGGCTAATAAGGGAGTACAAACTATTAATAAAATGGAAGTCTTGGCTATCTTATATGCTTTGAATTGAGCTTATGCTTTAGGGTGGAGAGTGATTTGTGAAGCTAACTCTAAAATCTTGATTAATTTGCTCCTTGAGAGGAAAATTTCAGATGTGAGCTGGCAATTGTCTATGATAGTGCAGCAGATATTACAGATTAGCTCCTTAATGGATTCATTATCTTATGCCCATATTCCAAGGGAATGGAATAGGGCAGCCGATTGCTTGGAAAAATGGGTGTCAGAAGATATAGATGGCTATAAGGTTGATGAGTGGGAGCAGATGCCCTATGACTTATGTCAGGAATTGGAGCAGATTCTTGTAGAAGACGTTAGTGGTATTGGGGCATGATGCGTTTGCTATTTTGTATTTATTTATTCTCTATTTTAGTAAAGTTTTTACCCCTTTTTATTTAAAAAAATGGTAATTTGAAAATAATAAATTTTTTCACTAGTATAATTATTGCAATGATATAAAAACATAAATGTTACCCATTTAATACAATTAGTACAAGTTCTTAAGAATAAAATTTGTTGTATAAGAACAATAAAAAATCATTGAAACTCCAAGATATTGTTTTAGAAGTTTGATTTTCAAAAAAAAAAAATCTTATCTTGCTTCTCTAGAAGAAGATTAGTTCCATCCCAACATGTAAAGTAAACATAAGAAACAAAAAGGTTAATATTTTTTTTCCTCCTATTGTGATTTTTTTAATGATTTATGTTTTTTTTATTAGTTGTCAGTTGTCCTTTTTTTGGAATGTTCATTATCCCTATCCATATTTATACCATTGGTTTTCATTTACACATATATCGGTTTTTTTGTAAAATGGTTTGGGCCCTTTCAAAAATCCACTTTTGCCCTTCAAAATAAAATAAAATTTGTTGTTTTTTTATTAATTATATAAGTCCCATGTTTTTTAAATACTATTTAAACATACACACTTTATGGATATTATAATTATAATATGAGAAAAATATGATAAATGGTAATGATGGAATAAATAGATTTCATTTTTTCATCCTAGTATCAAATTTGCATTTTTC
>JARHVA010001694.1:3077500-3177500 GCA_037957365.1 Torreya grandis | reverse complement strand
TTCTTGTAATAATAACATTGAATATTAGATTTATCAAACCTCTGTGAACTTTGCTAGAAGTGATTGTTGCCACGTCCTCTATTGCTATAGTTTTGATTACTGTGTTCACCTTGATCTGGATTGTTCCTTCAATTTCTGCCTCTGCCTCTTCCTCTGAAGTTTGACCTTGCTCTTCCTCTTCCTCTGCCAAATGATACCTGTGACTTGAAAGCATTCTCAAGAGAAGTATTGTTATTCATATTCATTCTGGATTCATGTGTTAACAAAGAACCCATTAATTCATCCACTGATAACTGTTCCAAATCATTGGTTTCCTCAATAGCTACAACTATTGCATCAAATTTACTGGATAAACTCCTGAGTATTTTTTCTATGATCTTTTGATCCGTGATAGTTTCTCCATTAGATCTAATTTGATTCACTATATTCAACACTTGACCCATAAACTGGTCTATAGATTCTGATTCATTCATTTGCAAATTTTCAAAACTTCTCCTAAGAGATTGTAATTTAGCAAATTTTACCTTTGTAATACCTTTATAGGTAGTCTCCAAGATTTTCCATGCCTCTCTGGACCTTGTTGTTGCTGCAACTCTAGAAAAAATTGATTCATCCAGTCCCTATTGGATTATAAATAAAGCTTTTTCATCTTTTTTCGTATTCTCCTTAAGGTTGTCCTTTTGTGCTCGAGTTAATGCCAAATGTGCTACCTCATCCTGCGGTTCTACAAAACCATTTTCTACCAGATCCTAAACTTCTTGTGAACAAAATGATGTTTTCATTTTAATTGCCTAAAAATCATAATTCTTACCATTAAAACTAGGAATTTGAGGCTGGGAAATACTGTTGTTCATTGCCATGTCAATCGCTAAAAGATGACAATGAAAAGCAGCTGCAATTTGTCTATATTCTTGCTTGCAAAACAAGATTCAGAGATTGTAAAAATTGGGTACACTTCTCTGGCTAGGTTATATTTCCAGACACTTTCTTGGCCGCATTGGCTTCTTCTGGTATGCGGAGGATCACATGAGGTGGCCTATAGCTTTGGAGACTGTGAAGGCGTCTCCTTGCTATGCTTAGTCAGCTTGAGGCTCAATGGCAGCTTTGGCGCTGACTTGCTTCAACAACATTGAACTTAAGACTTCTGCCAGCTGCGCTGACTTCATATGACCTAGCGATCTCCTTTCTTGCTGCGGACTTCTGCTACATTTTCTTCTTTGATTGTTGCATCCTTTGGCTGCACTTTCAACAAACCTGCGAAATCGTGAAGACACTTCTCAAACCTGTGCTTTGTCTCTACTTGTCGGTTCGGACACTAACCAATTCAGCGATCTCCAAAACTGACTGGCTATGCGTCTTCACTACTTTGACAACTTTGAAACCTGTGAACTATTTGGGTGCTTCAGCTCGATGCCTTCTAACTTCGGCTGCGCTTCACAAGGATGATTCTGCTAACACACCTGCGCGCTCTTCACTCACATGACCTGCTCCTTATTCTTTCTTTCCAACGGACCTGGGCTCTGATACCACTTTGATAGGAGAAAACAGAGCATAAAAACAAGAAAACAAGAACTGAAACACCGATTGCTACTGCAATTCTTCAAAAACAAATTTTTATTGATCTTCTTTTTTCCTTGCTTACAATGCTGCGCCCAAAGCGTCTTTAAATAGAATTTGAAAGCAAAAAATAACTGAAAATAAACTAATTGTTTAACTCATCTAAAACTAACTTCAATTGCTTGAAATAATTGACTGTTAACTAAATGATTCCTAACTGTCAGTTAACTGTTGTGCATGCTGAGGAGTGAGGTGGAACAGTCAGTTAAGTTGTGGATGGAGAAATTATCTCCAATAAATCTTTAGTTTTCTAACAGAAAATACATTAGTAACACTAAAGGCCACAACTCAATTCTGTACCATATCACCTTTTAACTTCTTGGATCGCCAAGGGTTTTTCTCTGAGTTCGATTGACATTTTTTTGAAATGCTCCAATTGTGAAATTCATACTAGAATTATTTTTATAACTCTTTCCTGCTGACTCTTGGAAGTTATATCTCCAAATGTTTTTTATAACCAGTGGTCATTTAGCTACACTGATACCAGTCTGCAAATCAGAGATATGTAAGAGAAAGTTGGTAGAAATTTTAAAATGAAATATAAACTTATGCTACAAAACCAGGAATGTTTAGATGGATTTTTGTATCTTGACCATCATTATCCATAATAGGTGCTAAAAAAGTAAAGATTAAATCCCAAATTCATTTTTTTTAGACAAATAATAAATTAAATCCACAAAGGGCTGTTCTTTCTATCTACTGGACTGACAAAAAAAATATGGCCCAAAACTCAATTATGGTGTTGAGCAGAAAAAGAGAGGCCGGTACTAGACTTGAACTAATAAAATTAAGTAATGACTACTTATCTCCATACTCCATTACGGGTGTTACGTACTCTTTCGGCAGTTTTTTACACACGAGACTAATTCACCTGTCAGTGAAGATGGAATTAAGAGGGCAACAACTTCTGTAGCTCTTAATGCCGATTTTCATCATAACTCTCGAGTTTAAACAGACGGGACACTCTTTTACTTTATAGGGATACCGCACTGAAACGACCAAAATTATTATCTCGTCAAACCGTACATTAATCTACTTAAATCATACATTATAGGGCTTAATTAGGTGACATTAACTAACTAAAATTAATTTTTAAGTTTTTTATGTTTAACAAAACTTTTGAATGTGATTTTATTTAGATTTAAATATATATTAATATTATAATATTATTTTTTATATTGTTTATGGTTGATACAAATAGTTTATGAAAAATGATTTAATAAATTGATCCAAAAATCTTTTAAACGATTTAATCTACCATTTCTTTTAAAATAAACAAAGAATCCTTAAAAATTCATCAGTTATTTACTTGTATGTTAATATTCAAAGCTTTTATTCTTACGTGCTTCATTCTGAGACATATTTCCCTTGAATGCCAAGCAGTTTTCTGGAGTACCCTATTCTATATGAATTAATTGGGAAAACGAATTGCAAGAAATAGTTATCGGTGTTAATTACAAGCGAGTACACTTCGAACGGGGTATTACAAAGGCGTTTGTTGCCTGTTACATGTCGAAAATATGAAATGGCTAAACCAGGCATGCGATTCAGAAAATTGTACACCTCCTGAACACTGAAGGAAATAATTCTTTATAACAGATAATAGAAAATGATGTTGAAAGTGGAAATATATAAGGTATTGGATGGATGACAACTGAAAATTGATATTTTGGCTATACCCACTTTTGAAAACGCATCCAACAGATACACAAGAATATGTACATAGGTGGATGCTATATTCCTTTCACTTTAATAAAACTGTCGAAGTAATGGAGAAGACACAAATGTGATACTAATTTCAAATAAAATTAAAGATCATGACAACTATGAGTCGAATACAAAATATTTACCAATAATTTATTGTAGATTATACAAACAACCAAAGGAGAATAATAGTTCGTTGAAAGTCTGACTTAAGATTGACAAGTAGTTGGTGCGAACTTTAAGTCTTTCATCTCGAAGTAGTTGGGTTGTCTTGAGAATACTTTGATTGATTAATAAATTTTTTTTTTTAAAAGATTGTGGAATCTAAAGATAAAGGATGAAATGTAATAAGCCTAAGTCAATATCTGAAAACAATTCATTATTGGTCTTTCAAATCATGTATCTTCTTGGTGGAACTTCTTATCATGATTAATTTGTTGACATAGAGGGAAAAAAATTGGGGCTTTTTCGTTAACATTTTTAGTCTAGATTGAGGGGTCAAAAGGACTCAGTGTAAAGCTAGATTTGGTTAAGACTATTTCAGAGTTGAGAAACCAAACTGTACAGAGCATTTTTTAATCTACACTTAAAGTAGAAATTTTAGATGATTATGAATGTAGATTTATTCCCATCCTTCTGTTTAAGCTAAGAAGATCACTAGCCCGATAGAATTTATCTTGGAAACTAATGCAAAGGTTTCATAGTGATCAAACCTTTTCTTATATCACCTAGTACATATTTATAACACCACATGGATGTTATGAATTCATTGTGTCTGGATCTCTTAGATCCCCTATCAGGGAACCACCTCACAACGAACAATGTGAACCCATTTTGGTAGAGTTGGTGTAGGCTATGGAGGTGCATTATGAATGCCTTTATCACTTGAGGTTGTTGGTTGTTTCCTCTTTGGATCATCTTTTTAATTGTATTAACTCATAGAGTAAGAGTCATCTAAAGTATCTTGTTCTTCATAAGAGACTTCATAATTTGTGTCTAAATTGATAGAACATATTGAAGGAGGAGGAGGGGAGGAGGAGATATTTGTGTGAAATCTAGAGATTATTCATAAAAAACACATCCTGTTTGTAATTCACTTCAGTGGTTCCTAGACGAATAATATGGTATGCCTTCACATCTTCATAGTAGCCAACAAAGATGGAAGTATAACCCTTTCATTATATTTTTTTATTCTTTTCATTTGGAATGTGTTCCCATGCATTACATTAAAAAACTCAAAAATTAAAAGAATTTGGATTGACACCATACCATTTTAATTCAAGAGTCATATTTTTCATTATAAAGTGGGAAGTGAATTTTTTTAATGTATGTTTCACATTGAATTGCCTCATCACTATAATATGGAGGAAATTCTTTTTAATATTGCATGCAATTAGCCATTTCCTTTAGTGTGTGGTTTTGTACTCCAATCCTTAATTTTGATAATGGGTAAGGTAAAATTTTGTACATTTTAATCCCTACATGTTCACATAAGCTAATCATTTGATTATTGACTAATTCTTGTATAATATTTCTTTTGAGGCATTAGATTTTTTTCTTTGATAAGTTTTCAAAAAATGCCTTATTTTTTTTTAATTTATCAAGGATTTTTATTTTGTTTTTTAAAAGTATACTAAGTTCTACAAGAGAAATCATAAAATAACGTATTTATGTTTTTGAAAAGAAACGCCGAGAAAAGACATAAAATCACTATGAAAAGATTGTAATCTGTCACTTGCCCTCAAGGACTTCCCTTTGGGAAACATGTCCTTATGGTTTTTTACAAGTGAAAAACTTGGTCAAATACCATATTTAAAATAAATGTGTGGAAAATTAGTAACCATGTGGTCCTTATTGATTTTCTACAATTAGCAATAGTTGAAATTAGAAAAACACTTATGTCAAAGTTTACTGAAGTCATTGTCATCTATAATAATGACTTGTGAAGGTTGAGTCAAAACATATTTCTCACATTTTTACAATCATGTTGGATGATCAACCATGTGAATGGCTAAAATATTGAACTTGTCACTATTTGATATTTATGATGATAACATCAGTGGGTGTAAAATAAAATATTTTTCCTTCACTTGAGTGTGTGATTTGATATATGTAGACGAGGATAAAATAAAAGTATAGAATGTGGATAAATTTGTTGAATATGCCATTATCCATCTTGTTTTATGCTTATCCCTTAACAATTAAAACATTAATGGTTCCCTAATTAATTCCATTTGTGTGGTGTTGGTCAATATTTTCAAATAGTGAGTGATCACACACCATATGATGAGAGGCTTTTGAATCTGGAATCCATTCAGACACAAAGGATCCTATTGTCATATAAATTATCACTCTTATCTTGGTAGGGGGAGATTAATTTTTTTCATCTACATTTCCAAGTGTTATATTTTATTAAGAATCTGATCTTTACCATGACCTAGTTTCCTATGATAATTATAACACTCTAGGTTGGCATTCACATTTAATTTACCTTTTAATTTATTTTTAATTGGATAAGAATTATACTAATTTGATGGATTACATTTAAGATTGGTATTTTATTTCCCTCTTCTCTTAGTAGGGAATTTACCCTTGCTAGATTTTGGTTGTCATTATCTAGTTCTATTTAATGTTTCTTAGAGAACCTATAAAAAATTACTATCACATATGGAAATCCCATAGCATCTTAATATGTGTAATAGTTTCAAATAAAAATTAAGAATGAATCAATTTAAAAAAAATTATTATAATTAATTTTTCATTAGTCTTAGTGTCACTAGTCTTAATGAGTAGAAGGCTCAAGTTCTTGACTTGAGTGAAAATATTATGAGCAAACCAATGAACTTTGATGGTTTATTTATGAAATAAAGATTTAAATATATACACCATCATTTAGTAGAAAATAAGAGGGAAATCTAAAGGATCGAGGAAGAGACCTATTAACAACTAAAAATAATGGAATAATTTAACTAATTTTAACTATTTTAAATAGCAATGCTAATATCCCCCCTTATTACATTATTTTTACAAATGTACCCCCTAAACAACTCCAAATTCACCTTTCCAAGGGATTCGATGTGTATATCATCTATCTGTTCATTTACTAGGAAGTATTGGAGCTAGATGTGGTTCTTTAAAAGTTGCTCTTGATTGTAGTGACATTCAACCTCAATGTGCTTGGTTCTTTCATGAAAAATAAGATTTTTCATAAGCTTGAACACACCTTGATTGTCATAATGAATGATAGGTGTCTTCTCTTCACTAATGCGCATATCATCTATAATATAATGTAACCATATCGCCTCACACATAATTCCAAATGCAACTCGATACTTTGGTTCAGTGAATGAGAGAAAAAATAATTTGCTTCTTACTAATCCATTAGATTACTCCAATTTTTAGGTGAAATATGTATCCTAAAATTGAATTTATATCATCAATAAATTTAGCGTAGTTTGAGTTAGTGTATCCCTGCAAGAAGAACTAAGTATTCTTCTTGTATTCTAGACCATACTCAAGTGTAACTAAAACATATCTCAAAATATGATTTGATGTAACCAAATGACATTCTTTTTGCTCCTACATGAATATGGAGAGATAGCTCAAAATAAAACATATATCTAGTCTACTACAGGTCAAGTAGATGAGACTCCCAATGAGCTATCTGTAGAGAGTTGCATCCACTTGAGATGAGTCCTAGAATCAAGAAAGTTGTAAAAAAAATTCCATTGGTGTTGAAAGTGATATACAATATGACATTGTTTACTTTTCTAGGGGTGTCTTGACATATTTTATCTGGGAGATAAAAATTTGATTCTATTTCTACCATATCTCCAAGATAAGACAATAATGGAATAGTCCCAAATTAGTCATGTCAAAGGATATTTTGAGGTCATTATTTACAATAACAACTTGATCTTCTAAACTTTTAGTGCTCACAAGATCATCTACATATATAATAATGATAATTTCCATTCATACCTTATTTATCTAAAAGTTGGAATCTGAGGGGCTATGGGTAAAACCATGCTATAAAAGGTAATCATCTACCTTGATGTACCATGCCCTAGGAGCCTTTTTTAGTCCATACAGTGATTTGATGAGATGACATAGCTTTTTAAGATATTTTTCATCAACAAATCCTTTTGGTTGGGCCATTTACACTTCTTTGATATCACCATTTAGGAAATCACTCTTTACATCCATGTGATGAAGTTTCCATCTATTTTGTGTTGTTAGTGCACAAAAGAATCTTATGGTCTTGATCTTCATAGTGGTTATAAAGGTATCTTCATAGTCAATACCTTCTTTCTAAGCATATCCCTTTGCTACAAGTCATGTTTTGTGCTTGTTAATGGATTTTTGTGCCTTATATTTAGTTTTAAAAACCCATCTATATCCTATGGGCTTCTTTTCTATAGGTAGATCGACAAGTTACCAAGTTTGATTCTACATGAGTGATTCATACTCAACATCCATGTCTTTATTCCACTGAGGTTGACTTGGTGTTTCTCAAACATTATTAAGTTTAGAGCTATCAACTAATGTACTCATGAGTGAAAATTTTACCTCATTTCTTATATGACTCCTCATTCTGACTTAAGATGAAGTATGGGAGTCTTTGATGATGCTTTGTACCATCTTTAGATGGGAACTCTATTGATTATGTGAAGAACTATTTTGCTAATGTGAAGAACTACATAGTGGATTTTCTAATTCTCCAAGATCAACATACAACTCCCCATTGAGCTCATCTTCTTTGTGAGAAGTCTCCTCATCATATGACTTGGAGAGTAATTGGTGAGAGGTGGTTGGTGTTGATTCTTCTTTCTGCATCATTGAGTCAAAAGATGACTCATCACAAATCACATCTCTACTTTCATAGATTTTCTTTGTCTCAAGATCCTTAAGACAACATGTTTTTGAGGTAGTGCTATAAACTAATAAGATGCATGGGAGTGTTTCTAACTTGAGTTTATTCCTCTTTCAACTAGGACATGCATATATGATGTGGAACTAAATACTCATAAATGAGAAATCAATGTATTTTTACCAATTCATACTTCTTATGGGGTTTTAGCCTTTATAATCTTCATTGATGCCCTATTGAGAAGATAAACAACTGTCTAGACTGATATTACACAATATCATTTCTCCATATTTACTATTGATAGCAGTAGTGAGCCATTTCCATTACTATATGATTGCATCACTCAATAATGCCATTCTATTGGGGCATGTAGGGAGTAGTCAAATTCTGTTTGATGCCTTATTGATTCAAGAATTCCAAGAACTTCTTTGATATGAATGCCCCCCTCGATTTGACTAGAGGTGAAGAAGAGGTTGTTTGGTCTCCTTCACAACTTGTTGATAGATGACCTAGAAATGATGAAGGGCCTAACTCTTCATCTTTAGGAAAAACACCTATGTCTTCTGAGAGTAGTCATACACAAATAGTTGGAAGTACTTGTATCCTAAAAGTGGAGCAGGTAAAAGTCCACTTAGATTCATATGAGAAACTTCCAAATGTTTCTTGGCATAAAAGGAGATTATCTTGAACGAATCCCTTAATTGTTTACCTAGAAGACATCTACGACAAATAGGGAAGGAACTAGACAACTTGGAAAGTCCTTGTACCATCCCTTTTGAACCCACCTGATACAAAGATCCAGTAGACATGTTACCATAATGGTATGATAGAGAGCAATAGATTATATAGTAGAGGAAGATAGAGTTACTGTAGAATATGAAAAAACATCTAAAGCAAATAATTTATATTTTAAAAATGCTCTAGCAAGAATCATACCTTTTCATGAGATAAGGAAGAAATTGATCCCATTATAACTAAGAAACTCCACCTTCAAATGATTATTCAAAATCTAACTGACTGATAAGAAGTTTGACGTCAATCTAGGAATATATAGTACCTTTGAGGGTGTATATTATTATGTTCTGAGAGGAATGGTAACTTGGCCTATGCCTTATGCAACATAATCTTTATCATCAATGATCTTAACCCGATCTCCAATTGGTTGGTCTATTAGTGAATCAAATAGCTTCTCATCACTTGACATGTGTTTAGTGGCACTTGAGTCTATCAAATAGATATTCCTCATGGGATACAAGGTCTAGGAGACTAGAATTAAGTTCTTATGTGCACTACAATAGCCTTCTTTATGTGTCTCTTCATCAGATCCATCATCTTGTTGAGCTATGAGATGTCCGATTTACTTCAATTGGTAGGGAAGTCCTTTAAATTTATATATATTTTCATGCCCTAATGTGCTTTATTTATTAAAATACCCTTGTTTAAAGCCATTATACCAACAATTGTCTGTGTCATGAGTGTTAATTTGACAGATGTGAAACCACCTCTTTGATTTTTGTGATTTTTGATGATGATGATGACACTATTGTTGTTGCTATTTTTTGGTTTATTCTGTAGAGGTCCATTGTGAAATTTCTAACATTATTTTTACTTCAAGATAAGAACTCTATCTTGCAACTCATCTTAGACTGAGTTGATGGATTATTCTTGCTACATTAGATTCATAATTTATTCAAATGATAATGTTTTTTTGGATACATTTAGCATCATGATGAACACTCTGAATTAGGAAGGGAGTGCTCTTAAGGTGATTTGGATCAAGATTTGGTCATCTACCATCTCATTGAGTGCTAATAATTTTGTTTATATCTCAGCCACTCAACGTAAAAATTCCTCAACTTTCTCATCAAACTCTATAGAGAGTGTATGAAGTCTTGACTATAGATGGAGGATCTATCTTATTTTATACCTCATCGATGGTTTCTAATTTATCCCATACTATTTTTTCTCTATCTGCATCCCTGATATGTTGTTACATATCATTATTGAGGCTTAGCATAATCATCATCAAAGCTTTAAAATTATCCATTTCATATTTTATGAGCACATCGATATCAATAGGAACCTACACAATCCCTATCATGAATCCCCATATTTCTTTAAACTGAAGGATGGTGCACATCTTCATTTTCTAGGTGACATAGTTTGACCCTTTTAGAATATGGGCATTCGATAGAAGAAATTTTGGATCATAAATTTTAAGGAAAAATATTTTATTTTATTATTATGAGAGATAAATATAAGTCATTTTACTCACTAGTGGGAAAATCAAGCTTAGAGATGAGTTTGATAATTAAATATTGAGAAACCATGATGCTTCCTAGGGTGATAAACCTCATCTTCATAGTCTGCATCATATTCAACTTTGAGTTCTACTTGTATTATCCTTACATAGTAGTGTACATCAAATTAAAAATATTTGATAAGTCCTTTGCAGATTATCTCATTGAATTGAAGGTTATCATAGTCATGGAGGGCTTCTAGCAAGGCAAAGTAGAAACTAGAGCTCTACTAAGTGTCACAAAGGTTTTCCATGGATTAAAAGTCTCTTTGGTGGCTTTTAGTAGTTCTAACACTATCTTTAATGCTAGACATATATGGTGGTCTCATTAGCATCTCAACTTTATGGTCTCTTTCTCATGCTTATGCTAGCTTCCTACCAAATTCCTTCTTATTTATGGCCTAGATCTCCATTAGTAACTACACACGCATTCAAGCACTGCCTATTTCACCTCACTCAGTCAGCTTTTTAAAGTAAACTAGATTTGAAAGAGATGAAATGCCTCTCCAACACGTCTTCTTCTTTACGTGGGGCTCTACACTTCACTCAAAGATAATGTCTCTTTTATACAACTTAGGTAGTCTTATTTAAATATTCATGTGGATTTATCCATATCTACTATACAAGTCATAGGTTTATTAAAAAAACATTAATTTTTATAGAATCTAGTTGATTATTACAGGGTCATAGTGTTTTGCTTCTATAGCTAGCTTTATGGAATGTGAGTAGGTTGTGTTGAGACTTTTGGCATCACTTCCTTGGCTTTTAGTGAAATTCATTTTTGCTACATTACTATAGTCAACTATTCTCCATGATAAGTAGGCAGGTCATATAGGTTTACTCATTTACTACACTGGCTACTATGTGGTCAATGATTAGGATTTTTGGTTGTTGACTTCACTACACTTTTTCTTATCAATTTCCATGTTGGACTTCCTTACCCAGCTTCTCTTAGATTGATCTAGCTCTAATACCAAAATTATGAAAAACTAATGAACTTTTATGTTTTATTCATGAAACAAAGAGTTGAATATATCCACCATGATCCAACAAAAAATAAGAGAGAGATCATAAGGATCTAGGAAGAGACCTACAGACAGCTAAAAATAATGGATAGTTTAACCAATTTAACTATTTTAAACACTTGTGCTAACAAGTGTTCAATATGAGGATTGTTTTTTAGATAAATACTAATGTGTTTGTTTCTAGTTGGTATGCCTCAACATAGTTTGCTTTTTAATAGATAATCCAAGGTGGTCAAAACTTTATAATATTCTAATGACTCCATAAAAATAAAATTTCAATTTAGGGGGATACTAGATGGCTAAGGATGCCTCTTGATCTATCAAAATAGCATTAAAATTTGTTTTTTTTTGAAAAAATCTAAAGGTAAAACTTCTTCAGTTATTGCAATGTGGTCAAGAAACTTGATAAGGATCAAATTATGTTTTTCAATTCAATTAGTTAGAAATTGAGAGGGTTATCTTTTTCTCTACCATAGTGGCAAAGAAACTTGAGTGGAAATAGCCCAAAAAATAGTTTTGTATGCAAAAAATTAAAAAAATTGTTTTCAAAAATACTTCTTAAAATGATAATCTTGATGAGAAAATCAAAATGATGAAATTGGAATATGGGAAAAAATATTATTTTTGAAAAAGGTGTTTTTATGACCACAAGCCAAAAAATTCCATTTTTAAACAAATTAAAATGCTAGTTAAAATGATTATCTCAAAGAAAAAATCCCTATGGTGTATTATTATTATTATTATGACTATGACTATGAATGTTATTGTTATTGTTGCTATTACTGTCACTGTTATTGTTACTATTGTTACTGTTATTGTTACTATTACTGTTACTGTTACTGTTACTGTTATTGTTACTGTTACTGTTACTGTTACTGTTACTATTACTATTACTATTACTATTACTATTACTATTACTATTACTGTTACTGTTACTATTACTATTACTGTTACTATTACTGTTACTATTACTGTTACTATTACTGTTATGATTACTATTACTATTACTATTACTATTACTATTACTATTACTATTACTATTACTATTACTATTACTATTACTATTACTATTACTATTACTATTACTATTACTATTACTATTACTATTACTATTACTATTACTATTATTATCGATTCACACATATTTGGTTATTGGCTTTTTCACACAAATTCAAAAAGTTCATCTAGATAGGGAATAATACAATGAAATTTTAACAAAGAATACCATAAAAGTGGACACTTATTAAATATAGGAAAAATTATTTTTGTGCATATTGGGATGAGGTGTATTTGATCTATAAGCTCTCTGATATATGAATCCATAGTCATAAATAGTGAACAAACCTAAAGAGTACTAATCATGGATATTTGCACTATCATGTAGGTTCATTATCCTATCTCTAATGTATATAGAGAGTAAAAATTTGGGACTAACCACTTATCACTGCATCACATAATCTAATAGTTGAGGGGATCTATATTTTCCCAAAAAATAAAAATGATAGAATCTTCCTATATATTGTGAGGTCATGGAAGCTAAAATCTATATACAATACTATTTGATTTCTCAATTATTAGGGTAGTACCCCTTTCAACACAAATTAAATAAAAATGGTTATTGTTTTGTCTATGAATGATTAGTGCATGCTGATGAATTTCATCAATGAATGCAACACCCATTGTGAGGAATTATTTGTAATCACACATGTCATACAAACTTCTTTTATATCACCTTTTAGCATTTTATTTCATGTGGTGTCCATAAACATCATCATGACCTCACCTTAAATTTAATACATCAAATGATTGGTTTTTGTATAAGATGATCCAATATTCATATGTCTTACATTCATTATGATGTAAAATTCTAATACAATGTAGATTTAGATATTTATTCAACATAAAAGGCCAACATACATGGTTGTTAAAAGTGAATGTGATAAATTCCTTATCAACATAAGCTTGATTGAGATTAATTATAGGAGAGATTACATTGTGTATTTTTGTGAATTTATTGGTTAAATTTATAATTAAAAGTTGCATTATTTGATCCCTATATTTTCAGAAAGGAAAGGGCTTCTCACATAAGTACAAGTGAAAAGGTAATTTACCACTCAAAAATGGAATAAATTGCATTTGCATGAGGTTTATATAGGTAAGCATGCCATTATGTTGGATATATCCCACATCTTATTTAATTCACATGAAGTTCATTGCACAACTTTTAGTACACTATAACCCTCATATCTCAATATGGATGATGCCCTAACCTTATTAAATGGCTTACATATGTTTAACTCAATCTAAAATCTATGGGATTCTTAGAAAGAAGACATTCTGGTGTCATGCCAACATGCATGTAGTTATTACATGTTGGTGAAACTCATCTATTAACTTGACCCCCACTATGAGGCACGATTTGTAATTCACACATGTATAACTTTTTTGTGTTACCTACTAGCATTGCATTTCATACAGTGTCTATAAACTTCAACATGTCCTCACATCAAATTTAATACTTTGAATCATTAATTTATGCATAAGTCAATCAAATATTAAGATGTCTTATCCCCATAAAAGGATAGCATATGTTATCATTAATAATGAATGTAATAGGTCCTTTATCTATATAAGCTTGGTTAAGATTTAGTACTAGAGAGATTACAATGTGTAATTTTTTTCTATTATTGGTGAAATATATAATTAAAAGTGGCATTGTTTGATACCCTATATTTTTAAATAGGAATGGGCTTCCTACATAACTTTTTGTGATAAAGAAATATACCATTATACATTAATGGGATAAATTAAAATCCCATAAGGTTCATAAATGTTGACATGACTTAATGTTGGTGCCATCCTGCTTCTTCTGTAAATTACATTCTACTACTCTACAACTTGAATACCTTTATATGGAGGATACCCTTACCTTTTTAGTTTCTTTATAGGCATTCAACCCTTTCTATAGTCTATGGGATTTGTATCAATCCCATAATCCCACACCATGCCCGCATGCACATAATTAGTACATGCCACTTAAACTCATCTATAAATGTGACCCATCCCACACACACTAGTTTATCCATTTATCTAGTTCATTCTTTGATTTACAGAAGGGTATTTAAATTGTTATAACCTATTTATTGAAATTTTATCATATTTTTTGATGCGGTTTTTGTTGGTGCTTGGATCTACACCAAGAGTTTATGCAAATAAATCTATCATGTTTTTAAACCAACATATAGCCAAGATACATAAAATTCTGCCACACTAGAAATATTTAAAATTCTTGAACCCATGCTTTAATGAGACTGTCACTTGGAAGAAAATTAAAGGAAATAAAACCAAGTTGAAAGTTTTTATTTATTGAAGGTGTGTGGTAGCTGGCATACATATTCACATTGACTATAGTTTAGGTAGATTGCATTTAACACTATGCATTTACACTGGAGATTCAAGGGGAAAAATTAAGTGTAAAAGGGTATTAAGAGTTCCTTAAGAGGATGGAATTGTTAAACACAATTTTGAAAAGTATAAGTGAGGTGGGTGAATTCCATTGGAAGGTTAGGGGTCAAAATACACTTGCATAAGGGTAAAAAAATCCCTGTAAGAAGGTGTCATGAAGAAGGTAGCTAAAAAAACAAATATAAAAAAGACAACATAACAATTGAGGAATAGATCTAGCATTTCTATCGAATGTTTGGGTGTTAAAACTAAATTACATTTGGGGGTAGAGAAGTATGTGGAAAGCATACTTGTAAGAAAAAATTAGTAAAATACACTTCCAAAAAAATTTACACACCTCCAAATCTTGTGAAAGACAAGAAAGCAAGGTATTCAGTGGAAAAGGGAAGTGAGAGCACAATTTTCAATTGTTAAAATTATACATTACAATTTGTATCCCCATTTCTAGATCCATAGGTAGAAAAGGGAGAAAAAGCAATGGGTTAGAAATTAAAAAATGGATAATGGGTATGAACATCTAGCTACTAGGATGGGTGTGTGTGCCAACATTTAATTATATGGTAACATTATTGAAAAAATTATATTGATTTAAGGATGAATTGTTCACTATTTTAGTATATTTTTTTTGGAGTTGTATAGGTCCCTATTTTGGCAAGTGTTTTTCAAATTTTTTGGTTTCCCATGATTTGAAATTTACCCATTCAAATCATAACATTAGTTCCTTGTTTGGCTCTCCTGATTCCTCATTTTTTTGGAGGTGATGTCTTAACATTTATATGTGAATGGGAAATCTAAGATATCCATATAAATATTAAAAATGCTAGGTTTGATTATGTGGTGAAGGCAAGTATAACTTCTATTTTATTTCCCATTGGTAAATGCCTAGCTCTACCATCATAAATATGTATTATTTAGGGACTATGTTTAATGTAGGCTTACTTTTTTTAATGGAAATTTTAGCATGGATTAGGCCATTGCCTTCCATTCAAGCATTAACCTTTGAGACTCGTTGCAATATTTTTTAATTTGATGATCTCATGTTTCAAAAACTAGGTTTTCTAGATAATGTTCGTGAGACACAAACCACTCAATTGCAATATATGATTCAAGAGGATATCTTAAGAAGATTGACAAATATTACAATGGGAATGTTTATGAGTAATGATCTTGGTGGTGGACCATGATCTTACATAGATTTTTACTTTCAAGCAAAGGAAGCTTTGAAAAGGAAAATGTAGAGGTCAAAGGGAAAAAAATAGATTTCACATTTGGAGATAGGGCATGAATCTATTTTGAAATTGGAGAAGGTGGAATCTGATAACCAAAAAAGAAAGTGCAGTTGATGATTTTGAAATCATGTGCCTTGTTCATAGGGAAAATAAGAGTGGTGTGGATTTAAGTGAATAGAATTCCTTGATGTTCATTGCATGTTTTAAAATGGTCTTAAAATGAACTTGGTCTCTAGAAAACATAAGTTTTTATTCATGCATTATTATATGTCAAGGGGAGACATTTTCACCTTTTCATGGAGGGTTTATTTGATTTGGACAAACCTAACTCATCCTCATTTAGGTTTTTTCATATATAATGGGCTAAGTAGAATATGGTTCTAGAACATTTGGTTATTCAGAATCTCAAACATATTTCTATGTTATTGCATCAAATAGAGGAAGGCTATGGCTTCTCATAAAAAAATATTATGGAGGGTACTCACTGGACTAGGTAATAGGAATGGATTTGAGTGAAAAATTGAAAAAAATTACAATATTCAAAAATTGTAAATGAGGCTCCTAAAGTCCCTAGGAGATCTGAGTAGGAAGTGCAACTTGAAAAAAATAGGTTCTTAAAATTTAGTTTGAAAATTATGGTCAACTCTCCCAATCCCACCAGTTAAAGTGGAAGAAATGTCAACTCAAGGATAACTTCAAGGAGAATTGGAGTATACATGCAATTTTGTAATTTTGTACTTGTGCAAATTATAAATTGTACTTAGGACTCCCAAATCCCAAGTCAGTGCTGGCCAACATGGGATACCAGTGCAAATGGGAACTTTCAAGGCCATTTACAAATTTGTAAATTTTCAAAATGGAAAATTGCAGTTGGAGATCAAGATTCCCTAAAAGAAAATTTTGAGGGAAATGGGAACCCTAGCTACAATATGAAACATTGAAAAATTACAAATAACATTTAGAGTTTTGAATTCCCTAAAAACAAATTTTGAGGGAAATGGGAACCCCAACTATAATTTGTAATTTTACAAAATTAAAAATTATAGATGGAGTTCCACATTCCCTAAAAGTAACTTTTGAGGGAAATGGGAACCCCAATTGTAATTTTTAATTTTGTAAATTCCAAATTACACATGGAGTTCCCATTTCCCTAAGCGTATTTTCTATGGTAACTCAAACTATGATTTTCAATATTGCAATTTGTGAAATGCAAAATTACATTTATGACTTGGATTTCACTAGAACAAAGAAAATTACAAATTTACAAAAGTAAACAGAATTTCCCCGAAAAGTCAAAACGTGAAAAATAATACATTTATACATTAAAAAATAAGGAGGAAACCATAAAAATAAATTTTATAAAAAGAAAATTTGTAGAAGCCAAAGGTGAATAAAATTCAAAAGTGTTGAAAAACAAGTTGGATACAAAACTAAAAATGTAAAATAAACCTAGGTATAAAATATTCTCATGTTTCACTAGTTCAAGCTCCTCCATGGGAGAAAAATTACAAGTCTAGAAGTTCAAGGTGGGCCATTATAAATAAGATTTCTCAAATAACTAAGGATATGGAGTGATCAAAAGCCATCATTACAAGACCATGTTGTTTTTTAGCATGAATGGAAAGAAGGGTAGTTGTCAAGAAGGTTCTAGCTATGATAGCAAGTGGTTAAGTGTATCTCTAGGTAGTTGCATTAGAAAACAAAGTTTGGTTGGCCTCCACCATGAACATTCTCCTTCTAAATCATGTAAAAGGCATCTCCAGCCAAGAAATAAAAGTTTTTATTAAAAATATTCAACATTCCTTGTATAGACAGTTAGATCAATGATATTTCATGCAATTGGGTGAATATTCTAGGCACGACAAAGGGCATATTCTAGCTGGGAGCATCTTGGCAGAAATTAGAGGTATAATTTGTAATTTAGCAAAATGCAACCCCCATTCCTAGATTTGAAATTGTAAAAAATGTATATATATGAGGATTCTCCTCTATTCTATGGTTCTTGTTGGTCTTTTTTTTCTCTCCAAGTATAGGCTCTTTCAAATTTTGAGATAATTGTTGTGTGCATTTTGCCTCTCTTACTAAGGTTGTTTTAATTATACATCCATTAACAAGCTCTAAGATAATATTTATATGTCTCCCCTATCTAACAAAGAACAAAAGCACCATGCTTGTCCCCATGGTAGCATTTTTAAACACTGATGTATGTAAAATTTTCTTTCAAGACAATGGAATATACCTATTGTTATTACTTTTTCCTATTAATGAAATGCAATGAGATTTTTTACATGCTATGTTTATTGGATATCTAGTTTTGTTCTTATGTATGATTGTCCTCTTGGGCATAGATCTATGTTATAAACCCCTTTCTGCATAGAGAATTGGAAATATTTTGTTGAATATCTCTTAAGGGCACCCTGGGTTTAAAAATTTGATAGGGAAAGGTATTTGAGATTCTAAGTGCATTATATGATCTAGGGTTTTATGGATCATTTAGGTAATTGCATTGTATTGGTATCAATAGAGGCAAATTTCTCCTAGTATTTCTTGTTAGCTTGTTAGTCATTTTTTCTACATCTTTGCAAAGAGTGATGTCATATATGTTGAAAGAAACCTTGTTGTTTTAAAACCACTAGCACACCACCATTTATTATTTACCTAATTCTCCTATCCTATTCTACCCTAAAAATAATACACCCTTTATATATTATAAGTGTTATTTACCGATAGATGTATATATTTTTCATACCTAAGATGTGTATACATCTTGTGCTTTGTATACTAGCACTAAAGTTTTCCATTTAACCCATGATGTTGAAAATTATTTAGAATAAATATTGAAATCACTTTCCCATGTGTCTTTAGTAACTTGTATGTGATCTAGAGCATTTGTTCATCTTGTGTGACAACCCTTCCTAGGTGGATTAAACAAGTTTGGTTGTGCCCTAGTCACATTTATGGTTCTTTATGCCAAAAATCCCCATGGAAGATGAATTAAAAAATCTCTCAATGTTTGTAATCTACCCCATAGGTCCTCTCACCTTGGTTTAAGTAGAGCTAGAAGTAGCAGGGAGCTAACCATACCCTTTATTGGTACCTCTAAGTCATTTTTTCCACTTGATACATTCTTGATGCCATACCCTTCCCTGGATACAAGGACATACTAGCATGTCTTTCATCATTATTTTTCACTCTTCATCAAGTATGTAAGACTGACTATAATAAGTGTATAATTAGTAACCAACACTCAATTGGTGCCATTATTAGGGGTTAAATATAAGTCCTAGATACTTTTGTTGTCAGGGACTCTTCAAGAGAGTGTTAATTATTTCATTGTTATCAAGTTCTCTATTGTTATTTTCTATATTAAGACTATCTTTGGTCCATCAGCATCACACGCTCAATTGGTGCCATTAATATGGAAGGAAAAGATACCCGTGGCACTTGTGTTACCAAGGACTCTTACAGAGAGCTAATTATATAAGTTCAAGTTTGAAAAAGTTCTCTACCAATATTTCCTCAAGTAATGTTAGATACATTTTTAGTTAAGTTTGTCCATGATATATTATGTTTTTAAAATTTTGGATTATTTGAGTGTGATTTTTTATCTTGGCCATCAATGCCAAAACAATCCATCTGGGATGTTCCATGAATTGAGAGATTTGATTGAGTTGACATATGCTAAATTTATTGAAAAGAGATATGAAATTATCATGTATTGAGGTGGTTCCCCCTTTTTGAGTATGAATTTGGAAATATTTTTGTTTTTGATTTCATATATTATCACTAATTTCATAAATATATGGTTTTAGTATGTATCAATGCAATTTTGTAAATGGTTATATTCTAGAAGTTTGCTTATATTGATAACTCAAAAAAATCATGTAGTTTTAAAGAAAGATCAATGCTCACTTCAAATATCTTCATCTTTGAGAATTATTTTTATTGAAAATATGGAAGAATTGAGGTCATCCTTCAAAGGTGACTCATCTATGAAGCTTTTCTTACACCTAAGTGTTCATCGAAAAAGAGGGAGACTAGTTTGGAGGCCTATTAAAGAGAAATGTTTAGATACCAAAGACTGTTTAGATTGTCAATATTTTGGTAAATCTAAGATTTTATTTATTAAAATTCATATTAATAAATATTTTCATAGTTATTTTGAATATTTAGAATCATAAAATCTAATTTATTATCTAGCTCCCTCTCAACCAACTGAATCCCATCCTAAAGTTGATCCCCCATGTCCACATCACTCACCACCTCATAGCCCTTTACCATTTGTTGATGAACCCACCATTGATACAATAATGAGGGTTAAGGACTAAGATGAGAATGAACATCTTTCATTCCATATTACCATGTTTAGACCTATCAATTTTGATGACATAGAAGGGTATCCCAATGAGGTCTTGATTGAAGTAAAGAACCGCCTTCCTATGTTTCAAGGGAACAATATAGTGAGTGGTGATCAACACTTGAGGGATTTTCACATTATTATTAAATATTATGAGGTTTAATAAGAGGATTTTTTCATCAAGTTGTTTATGCACATTCTAAAAGAAGATGTTCATGAATGGTTCAATAGTCTTCCCCATATATGCAATGATTCACGAGAAGAAATGAAGAATTAATTTTAGAATTTAGTATGGTGATAGGATTTATTTAAGGTTTACTTTGGTTAAATTTGATAAAATAAAAAACAACCCCAATGAGTGTGTGTAGGACTTAAATACATAGTTCAACAAAGTTATGATGCAGTTGCCCAAGAACATTAGGCCTAGTGATACATCATGCTTGATTAAATATTATTATGGTTTTGACAAGAAGGTTATTAATAATTGAGGGACAATGCTCCCACTAACCTACCGTTAGTATTTAATATGGACATAAAAATTTAAAATAACTTAAAGGTGATGGAAAATCCCATGAATAAGTGGGTTGATGTAAAATTGGTTAATCTAGAAAAAACATAGTCCACTAAGAATGCCAACCTTGAGGAAATGGTTAAGACTTTGGTGTGTGATGTCAAAAAAATGTCTTACAAGATAGCAAGGGTTGAGAATGGGATACCTTATGGGTATACAAGTCAAGAGAGATCTTAGGATTCAAATCAAACACCAAAGAGGCCTTTATGTTATGATAGAAATCTGAATAGAGGAATTATGAAATAAGTGCCTGATCCATTAAATACCAAAGTGAATGTGGTAAATTCTAATGTTGACATTGATTATTATGATAAAGGCTTCCTCCCACATCCCCCATGTGATGCTATTGAACCAAGTGATGAATATTTAGATGATATTGAGTCCACATCTAATGATGATGATGATGATGAGATTATGGTTGATTATCAAGCCTCGTAGAGTAAGTTTTTTGCCTCATCAAAAATGACGAGTGCTACTACTACTGATAAATTTTTAAGTGTGATCAAGAAGTTATGTGTCACAAATTCTAAGTTTTCTTGTGATGTTAATATGACACAAGCATGTGAGTTACCTAATCATGATGCAATTGTAGCTCTGAAGTGTCATCTAACTAAAGTGTTGCATAAGATGTGGAATTTGGTAACCTCATTGGGAATGTGGATGTTGTTGGGAAACCAATTATTTTTGATGTTAGGTTTGATAATAAAGGTTTTGTTTAGATAATGTCACTATATAGAGCTAGGGTTATCTACTATGACCCCAATAATAAATGTTTTCACTTTTATTCCAAGTAGTAATTTGAGTACATGAATGACATTACTGATCCTGAAGTACTCTTGCTTGGTCGTCACCTGATTGTAGTTGACAAAAAAGTTTATTTATATCTGCTAAAAGAGTACCAAAATATTTTTTTATGGTCTTATCTATATTTGAGATAATACATGGAGTATTTTTACAAAGTATCATCCCATTACAGCCTAGCAAAAATACCTTTAGGCAAGTATAAATATTGGTTTACTTCATCTTGGCAACTAAGCTACTAGAAAACTTCAAGAAATTAAGGGATGATGAGACACCAAAGCCACCAGTTAATTGCCAACATATGAAACATTTCCTCAGTTGAGGTTGTGACTATGTACATAATTGTATAGTGTATAGTCTTATTGCTTTTTTATTTCTATTACTCCTCTGCTTTGGGCCTTGTTTTTATAGTTCCTTTCATAATTATTTTGTTGGGTGTTCAATTTTATATCATATTGATCTATTTTTATTATTATTCCATGTTTTTTTTAGCCTTTGTGATTGTTTGCTTATAAATTGTTGAAATATTGACTCGGTGGCTCAATGGATTAGCACCCAATCTTATTTTATGGGATTCTTTACACACCCATAAGGGGTATATATCCGTAGGTGATAGTCAATGTTAGTGTTCAAATATACACCAAGATTTTATGAAAATAAACACATGATTTCAAGCCAACAAAAAAATATGCCACATAAGATTTTGTCACATTGGAAATATTTTAAATGCTTGAGCCAATGCCTTAAAGAGTCTACCACATGGAAGAAAGTCTAAGGAATTAAAACTAAGTTGAAAGTTTTGATTTTTTGAAGGTGTGTGGTAGGTAGAGAAATTACTCACATTGACTACAGTTTGGTTAGATTGCATTTAACACCATACATTTCAATTAGAGACTCAAGGCAAAAAAGATTTTCCAAATGGGTACTAAGAGTTCCATCAGAGGATAGAATGGTCAAACATAATTTTGAAAATTTCAAGTGAGGTGGTTGAATTCCACCAAAAGGTTAGGGGTTAAAATGAACTTGAATAAGTTTATATAAATCTCGAAAAAAAGGTGTCATGGAGAAGGTGACTGTACAAAATAAATATAAAAAATATAACATATAAATTGTAAAATAGGTCCCACATTTCTACTAAAAGTTTGGGTGTTGAAACACAAATAATGTTTGGGGGTAGGGAAGTCTATAGAAAGCACACTTGAACAAAAAATGAGTAAAATGCACTTTGAAAATTGTTTACACACCTACAGATTCTTTGAAAGACAAGAAAACATGGTATTAGGTAGAAAAGGGAAGTGGGGGTGCAATATGTAATTATTAAATTTACAACATATAATTCACATCCCATTTTCCAAATCCCATAGGTAATAAAGAGAGAAAGAAATGGGAAAGAAAGTGATATGGATAATGGGTATAACTAGATAGATGGTAGAATGAGGATGTGTTCAACCATTTGATTATATGGTTATTCTACTAAAAGAAGATTATGGATTTAAGGATACATTATTCTCTATTTTGGCATGATAACTGAGCATCTCATTAGAGATGTTGATGATATTTTGCTTAGGGTTGTACTAGACCCTATTTTGGTGAATATTTTTTGATGTTTTGGGTTTTTCAAGATATGAAATATACCGATTCAAATTATAACATTAGTTCCTTCCTTGCCTCTCCTAATTCCCCATGTTTTTGGAGGATATGTCTTAACAATTGTATATGAAGGGTAAATTTGAGATATCTAGATGTCTTATAAATGTTGGTTTTGATCCCATGGTGAAGGAAAATATTTATTTTGTTTCATTCCATCCTAGTAAATGCCTAGATCTACCATTACAAATGTGTGTTGTTCAAGGATTATGTTTACTGTAAGCTCACTTGTTTTTAATGGAAATTCTAGCACACATTGGGCCATTGTTTTCCATTCAAGCAGTGACCTTTGAGACCATTTGTGAGATTTTTTAATTTTTTGAGTTCAAGCTTCACAAACCAAGATTTATAAATAATTTTGGTGAAACACAAACCCCTTGATTGTAATTTATGGCTCATGAGGGTATCATAAGAAGATGGACAAATATTTCAATGGGAATGTTTGTGAGTAATGAGCTTGGTGGTCAACCATGAACTTACATAGATTTTCATTTTCAAGACTTGGAAGTTTTGGAAAGGAAAATGTAGAGGTCAAAAGGCACAAACTGGATTGAAAATTTATGGGTAGGACAGGAATATATTTTGAAGATAGAGAAGGTGGAATCTGACAGCCAAAAAGGAAGGTGTAGCTAATGATATTAAAATCGCGTGCCTTATTCATAGGGAAAATAAAAGGGTATGGATTTAAGTGAAAAAAAGGCCTTGATGTTCACTACATGTTTTAAAAGGGTTTTAAAATGAACTTGGTCTCCAAAAAATCAATTTTTTATTCATGCTTTATTATATGTCAATAAGAGACATTTCTACCTTTCTTGAAGGGTATATTTGATTTGGGAAAACCTCACTCATGCTCATTTAGGTTTTTGCATATATAATGGGCTAAGCAGAAGATGATTCTAGACCATTTGGTTATTTATAATCTCAAAATTATTTCTATGTTTTTACATCGAATAGAGGAGGGCTATGGATTCAAGTAAGAAAATCTTCTATAGGGTGTTCACTAGACTAGGATGCAGGAATGGATTTGGGTGAAAATTTGAAAAAAAAATTCAATTTTTAAAAATTGCAAATGAGGCTCCCAAAGTCCCTAGGATATTTTGAGTAGGAAGTGCAACTTGAAAAAAGTAGGTTTTCAAAATATGGTTATGAAAATGGTCAACTCTGTCAATCTTGCTAATCAAAGTAGATGAGAGAAAATTTAAGTCAAGGAGAATTGGAGGAGAAATACAATTTTAAAATTTTGTGCTTGTGGAAATTGTAAATAGAACCTAGGTATCCCAAACCCCTAGTCAACATAGGTCAACATGGGGTCCTAGTGCAAATGGAAACTTTCAAGGCCATTTGTAATTTTGCAAATCTATAAAATTGAGAATTGAAGTTGGAGCTCTAGATTCCCTAAAAGGAACTTTTGAGGGAAACGGTAATCCCATCTACGATTTGCAATTTTACAATTTTGTAAATTAAAAATTGTACTTAAAATTCCCATTTCCCTAAGGGAACTTCCTAGGGGAAATCAAACTATGAATTACAATCCTACAAATTTCAAATTGTAAAATTGTGTATGGGATCCAAATTTCCTAGAACAAGGAAAATAAAAAAATTGCAAAAGTGACAAGAATTTCTCCAAAAGGTTAAAAAATGAAAAATAACGCATTTAAGCATTAAAAATATGAAAGAAACCCTAGAATCAAACTTGTAAAATACAAATTTGGAAATTAAATGTTGAAAAGCAAGTTAGATCCAAAAGATAAAATGTAAAATAAACCTAATTATTATATTTTATCATGTTTTAATTATTTAAGATCCTCCATAGGAGAAAAAATCTAGGTCTATAAATTCAAGGTTTCTTACTCCAAAAAATATTTCTCAAGCAACTAGGGGTATGGAGTGATCAAAACCCATCATTACAAGACTAGTTTGTTCTTTGGTATGAATATAAGGAGGGCTAGATGTCAAGAAGGTTCTAGATATGCTAGCAAGTGGTCAAGGGAATATATAGGTAGTTACAGAAGAGGATAAAGTTTGTTTGTCCTCCACCATGAATATTCTCATTCCATCTCATGTAAAAGGCATATCCATCCAAGAAATCAAAGTTTCTATTGGAAATATTCATCATTCCTTGTAGAGTCATTTAGATCAATGATTTTTCATGCAAATGGGTGAATATTTTTAGTGTGGAAAAGGGCATATTCCATCTGGGAGCATTTTGGTGGAATATGGAGGGTTATTTTGAAATTTTGAAAAATGTAACCTGCATTCTTAGATTTGAAAGTGTAAAAAATGTATAAATTGGGGGTTTATCCTCTATTCTATGATTATTGTTAGTCTTTGTTTTTATCTCCAAATATTCCTCTATTCTATGATTATTATTGGTCTTTTTTTCTCTCTCCAAATATAGGCTCTTCCAAATTTTGGTATCATTGATATGCAAATTTTATCTCTCTTGCTAAGGTGGTTATAGTTGTACATCTATTAGCAAGCTTTGAGAGCATGTTTATATGTCTCCCTTGTCCAACAATGAGTAAATCCACCATGCTTATCCCCATGACAATGTTTTGAAGCATTGATGTATGTAAAATTTTCTTTCAAGATAATGGAAAATACCTATGGTTATTACTTTTTCCAATTAATGAAATTTAATGAGATGTTTTACATGCTATGTTGATTGGATATCTAGTTTTATGCTTTTGTATGGTTGTCATTTTGGGCATAGATATGGGTTATAAAACCCTTTATGCATAGATATTTGGAAATATTTTGCCGAATACCTCTTAAGGGCACTGAGGGTTCATGAATTTCATAAAGAAAGGTATTTCAGATTCTATGTGTAGTGTATGCTCTAAGGTTTTATGGATCATTTGGGTACTTGCATTGTATTATCACCAATAGATGAAAATTTCTCCTAGTAGTTCTCCTTATCTTGTTAGTCATTTCTTCTGCATCTTTTCAATGAGTGATGTCGTGTATATTGAAAGAAACCCTTCTATTTAAAACCCACCAGAACACCACCCTTTATTATTTACATAACTATCATACCTTGTTCTACCCTTCAAATAATACACCTTTTGCATATTATAAGTGTTATTTACATGTAGATGAATAAATATTTCATACCTAACATGTGTTTGCATCTTGTACTTTAAAGACACGCATTACAAGTTTTTTTTTAGCCCATGTTGTTGAGAATTATTTAGAATAAAGATTGTAGTCACTTTTCCATCTATCTTAAGTAGCTTGTATGTGACCTAGAGCATTTGTTTATCCCATTTTATAACCCTTCTTAGGTGGAGTGAACAAGTTTAGTTGTGCCCTGGTCACATTTATGATTCTTTATGCAAAAAAACCCCATGGAGGTTGAATTGAAAAATATTTCCATGTGAGTAAGCTACCACATAGGTCTTCTCACCTTGGTTTAGGTAGAGCCATAAGTAGTAGGGACTTGACCATACCCTTTGTTTGCTGCGTATGAGTTATTTTTTAAATTCAATCAATTATTGATACCAAACCCTTCTTCAGTTACAATGGCATACTAGCAGGGTTTTCATATTTGTTTGCCATTTTTCTTCAAGTGTGTAAGGCCGAGAATAAGAGGTGTAAAACTAGGAACCATTAGTTTTAATTCTCATGTTTTCATTTTTATGTGTAGTTCATGGCTTGTCTTTTGGATATGTTTGAATAGTACATGCATTTATTTGGTTACTTTCAAATTCAAAAGAAGACACATTTATATCAAAATCATGTTATTCAATCCTTAAAATGAAATAATGTGGTAATATGGCACTTTTCCATTTGATAAAGTGTCTTTATATCATGCCTCTTACATTGCTTTAGTAAAAAAGCCAAGCTTATGTTTTTATATGCATAAAGAAAGAGGTGCCTGCATGGAGGTCAATTTTGAAGATGTTTTTCATGAAACAATAGGGATTAGGGATGTGCTTGGAGCCATTCTTATTGAGGTACATGATGACGTGAATTTATTGCATTGGTATTTGTCCCTTATATTCACATCCATTTCACAAATACATGTCTTCAACAAGCATCATCAAGGAAAGAAAAATATGAAATATGAGAAATCACTATAGATTAATTCGACATGCTTGATTTAGAAGATGTTCCCACCAAATAAATTTTTTATATATATATTTTTAATTTTCCATTAGTTAAAATTATTACCAACATGCACCCATTCTCATTTACTCTTTGTATAATGTTCAAATTTTTTACTGTCCTACTATTCTCTATTGTCTTCCCTGACTTGATGTAACGTTGAGTGGATACCATGAAAAATTATTTTCATATATATGTTGCAGTTTTTTTTTAAAGAAAAAAAATTATATATGTATTTATAAAAAAAAACTTTATTTATACAATTTATATGATGTATATATGTTTTATAATGCTCTTTTGATAATCGTAACATTATGTACTTATTAGAGTTGTAATTATGTTTTTATTGTATTGCCATTCTGGATCACCTTAATTTTAGAGTTTCAAAACTAGTTTAGAACCTAATGTGTTTACAATATTCAGATGCACTCATGAAGTTCTTAATGTTTTTACATATGGAAACTGTAAAATATCTTTATATCTTGAATGACCAAATATGGGTTCAATGGAAGAGTGCATGCAAAACAACATATTTGAACAAGAGGTATAAGAAATGTATCCAAATAAGTGTTATCATGTTCATTGATTTAGATGTGTTTGATTGTTATTGTCATGACATGTAAATTTTATTTTAATGATGTTTTGAACATCAACTTGTTATGTTGTATGGATTATTCAATCATTGTCATTCATACATTGAAATATATGGCAAAAAAAATTCAATCAATAACAAAAGCCCATTGCAATATATGGCGAATTACATTAACTCAATAACAAAATCCCATTGCTAGATGGTTGAATGAAATTATTATACTTGTAGGTTGGAATAAATGGAAAATAAGTGGGAAGAAATTATGAAACATGCGTTGCATAATCTAGATGAGGGTCCATTTTATTGTAGCAGTATAAAGAGGGTAAATTTTCTTGACATAAAAAAAAGAATTATGGGTTGCCTAGGTTGATGCTAACAGTGTTGACAACTTCGTCAAAGGAGAATATAAAATGCATTTGTTCCCTTAAACTTTTGTATTTCACATTACAAGACAAAATAACATGTTCCTAGAAATTACAATAGGATTAATGCCACATATGAGCATGTCATATAAGTCACCTCACATTATATATTACAAGTGGGTGTTTGTTCAAATGTTCTTCTATTTCATTTATGTGGAGTTTTTTCAATTTGAATGATTGTTCATTTTTTTGACCATAATCATACATATACTAGCATTCATATGGACTTGATGAAAGTTAAGAAATTGATGCCTCATCAAAATATAAGTCTCTAATGCCCAAGTCAAGAAAGGGTTATCGATCAGGTGGAATCCATATAAGGTGAGGTTATTGGTGTCATTTACACACATTGCATATGTTTGTTATAACTAATCACGTGTTTCTCACATAAAATCATTTATAACACATAAATAATGAATGCAACTATTACCATGTCCATTAATATGAATAGTTTAATGGCAAGAAATGTTTTTTTTCTCCTTACATCCTCCCCCATCTTAATGAATGGTTTCATGGGATACTATTATTTGAAATATATATTTATGATATCCACCTTAAACACCAATAGATGGTACATGATAATTTTGTATTGTTTAATGGTGAAACACAACAAGGTGATTTCCTAAGCAAGGATGACATATACAACAAAAAATGATTCATCAAGCGGGCACAATACGTGTACAGTCTTGATGATGCAAAAATAATTAAGGAGTGGATGCTAGGAAATGCTAACTAGTGGTTTTTATATCAAGGATACAATGGGGGAGAGATTTATGGGGAATGGGAAATCCCCTTTGTATTAGGAACTCAACTCCCACAATAGTTGGAATGATTATTGAGATTTTGTAAGGGTAGTTTATTGGTAATGTATTCAATGTTTGGTATGAATGAAATGAAGGTATGTTGCCAATGTCTGTAATAATAGTTGATAATATACATATTTTAAAACATCAAGTCCCATTTATATTATATTTTTTTTTGTATAGTTACAATTGTATACAGTTTTGGCATTTGATTCTAAATATAAATGTGTGCCTACTGCATAGTCTTATAATGCTAGCATAAGCCAATGGATGTAAATTCCCAATCAAAGAGTGAATTTAAAAGACATTAAATGAGCAATTAGTGTGTTTATGGTGGAAGATGTCAGAATAGAGATAAAATATATTAGGTGTATCATAATTATTTCTACACGTATATTTTTATAATTATTTTGATGTTCACAGACACCATCCCTATCCTATATAATTAAATCTTAAAAAATAATCATGTTATACATGGAAACATTCAACTATGAGGAATACTTATATAGTTAACATGTTCATCGTGTGTGGTTGAAAATTTTGATAAGAAAGGTGAAAGATGATGATGCAAGAGGTGTGGTATTTGATGAGTTGGGGTATATAATGCATAGTTGTATCTATGAATACGTGGTAGAAAATGAGTCTAGAATTTTTTTAGACAAGTATCACTCCTCTCACACCAATTTTGTCAAATACTTAGAAAAACATTGGTTAGACAATGTTAGAATGTGATAATGATATTGTCGGTCACTTTTACATACTGGGTAAGAAATAAATGTAGCCATATAATCTTACCATTCCCAATTGAAATTTCATTTCCTAATCAAAATATAAAATTATACTCATTAGAGGGTAGATTAGTTGGTTCAACAATTAACAATAGATATTTACATATATTATTGGTGGCTACAAGTACGTAAGGACAATAAATTCTAAAGGAACTTCAAAGTAGAGAGACTTGAAAACATGTCATTATTATAGGTTTTACACATACAAAATTATCATGTTATATTACAAAATAATGATTCCCATATGGTATGGGTGCAAAGTATGAAAGATGAGACATTTTATTAATGCATATTTACTATAAGGACATCCATGTCGATGTGCAATTAACCATTTTCACTCCAAAGCAATACTTGAAAATATGTGATGAACGTTGACTTAACAAGAAAGATGAAAAGTATGGTTTTTATAGAGGATGTAGGTAATTGTGTTAATGAGAGCATCAATGAAATTGATGTCAATTACAATGTAAGTGTTATCACATAGGATTACACCTATCTTGATTTTATAGCCTGTTGTGCAAGTGCCAAATGATACAATGAAAAAACCTCCAAAGTAATGGGACTTTGGAAAATTAATGTTAATCTCCAGATAAGGCCAAGTTCCTTTCACTAAATGAAATACAAATTGATAAAATAACAATTTTGTTGAAATCTTGTTCTTTAGTGCTTTTTGATCCTAAACTAGGGTTTTGACAAGGAAAAGGGTTGAAGAATTGAAATTTGCAAAAAACTAAAAATATGGTGATTGCACCAAATATTTTTATAATGTATTTTACTTATTACTTTATGAACATAATAGAACATAAATTATGTTGATTTTATTTTAGCATAAACTTAGATAGGTGAGATATTAGAGGTAGTATTTTAGTAATTTTTCATAAAAGGGAAAAAGATATTTATTCTAACAAATATTTTCAATAGGGTAAAATACCAAAAATGAATTTATTAAGAATAAAAAAAAAGAGACAAATATTCTGTAAATAATCAAATAGATTGCACGCGCACGCGCACACACACACAAATCTCTTAAGACAAGAAAGATAAAACTTCAACTTTTTTTCTCTCCAAAGGTTACATCTTGTAGTAAATATATTCAAAATGCAAAAAATATAATTATAAGAAAAAAGATAGATTGGGCCATAGGGTATAACCATTTTTATACAAAATCTCTCATATATGACATGAATTTAACCAAACATGAATGATTTGTAAATAAAATCATGTAAATCTGAAACCCCTCATGCAAAAAGAGGTAAGTTACATTATTTATGGCATCTTGGACTTGTGAAAAGGCTAGAAAATGTCATGTATGAAATGTGAATGATATTGGGATAGTATGGCATGGCATGGCATGGATGGAAATAATGGATCTCCATGCAATTATTCTTCATTTGGTAGTGGCTAAAAATAGCTTCCTCATGAAAATAGAGGTTCCAAAAGTAGAATTGGTATTTTAAAATAAAAGATAACTTTGAAAATAATTCTAAATTACTTTTCCATGCCAAAAAACCTAAATTTTAAAACTCAAGTGAGACTTTTACAACATTTTAAGTCTTTATCACTTTTGCCAAAATGAACCGTGTAATTTTTTGTTCATGATTTTGCACTTTGCAATAATTCATATTTATCAAAATAGAAAATACAATTTACACTTATGAGTTTTGAAAATTTAACATTATAAAAAATATAAAGTATAAAATATGTTTTTCTCTTTCTTAAAAAGAGCTATAAAAAATATAACACTACCTTTTAAATCAAATTATAACTGACAATGTAATATTTGAAAACATTCAATAGAGAAGAAAGATTAATCAATGTCCAAAACTTCTTCAAATTTCTTATCATTTTCAACCTACAATTTCTCAACATATGCATCAAAATATTTGATAATCTCTTGTATTCATTCTGGATCCAGCTCATAAGAGTAGATATTAGATGCTGCACAATCTACTTGAACATTGAATAATTGTCTCCATATTTAGTGATCTATTCCTTCACAATTTTCATTTTGTCTCTGATGATTCCATAATGTTCCATCATTATTGAAATAACCTTATTTTCATTGGATTTGAACTTCATTTCTTGAAGTTATTACTTGTGAGTCATCATCTATGAAGGGTGGTGAGATCTACAGGTGTTTGGAGTAGTTCAAATCTCTTGTAGAACTGGGAGGTGCTGAAAGCACCTAACAATTCCCATGAAATTGGGAGGTGATGGAAGCACCTAAAAGTTCACATAGAATTGGGAGATGTGCTTATTGGGAAAGTGGAGGATTAAATAAACATAGGGATTATGAACTTAAAAACTATTAGAAGGGTGGAAGCTAAAGCACTGATTGAGTCAATTAAGTTGTAGGACCACTTAGGGTTGGGAATGTAAAGATAGTGGGTTAAGATGAAGGGGAATATCATGTAAATTAAGTAGGTGACATGAATGCAAAATTTATATTCATAGATAGGTACTTTCTTGTACATGACTTTAAAATTTGATGGCATGATTAGCTAAAGATTCAAGATCACAATTTTATATAATAAATAATGATAATGAAATCCCTAAACTCACTTAGTTAAATATTAAATAACCATAAAATTAATGTAAGTCAATTTTGGCTAGTGGTGGAGGTTGGACTTGCTTGGAGTAGGTCCAATGTCTATGGGAATGGATGACTAGAGCAGTGGAAGGTAGAACCCACAAGGAACTTTGCATGTTTAAAATGTGAAATGTGCACTTGTGGTTTTACATCATGTGGTTAGATGGTTTTACAGAAGGTAGAGACATCCATGCACTTTAAATGTTTCATAATGTACAATGTGCATTGAGGGTTTTAGGTTTCACTGAAAGGGGGTTTATATATTTTATCTAGATTCAAAGCTCATCATACACTTTACACATTTTGAAAACATGAAAATGCATGCTAAGTTATGGATTCCACTAGTTAGGTGCATGGCAGGATCCAGATTCCTCTATGCATTTTACACATTTGAAAATATGCAAAATGTATGGTATGTTATGGGTTCCACTAGTCTTAGGCATTGGGTGTTTTGTGGGATTTAGAACCTATAAAGAAATTTTCACAAGTGTAAATTGTATCTAGAGTTTTAGATTCTGCAAGGCAAAAAGGGAAGATGGGTTTTTTGGAGGTTTTAGGGTTTTTCCTGAAAAATAAAGGGGTCTCCCTTAGGATATTATATGTATTGATATTTTTTGGATTAAAAATATCAACATTTTTGGCATTCTATATGGGATGACTTCCTACTAATCATTTATAATCCAGTAGCCTTCTATAAAATCTATTGTGTGGAGGAGTCATATCAGTCTATTTTAAAATGCACACATATTGTAAGTTATTGATGACAACTCAAAATCCAAAAATCTCTTCCCAAAACTAAAAGATGTGTCGAACACTTATTTGAAGTAGCTAAGGTTGCAAAGTCTTATTAAAAGCATGAAAATACTATATACAACCTAACAAAGGTCACTATTTATAAGTACCTTCCACCTCTATCAAATGGAAAAGATTTAGCATCACTCACTTGTGATGGATGAGGCTAGAAAACACCTTACTTTTGAGACCTCATGATAGGTAAGTTAAGATGGTTAATTTCTAACTCTTTTAGCATGCTCTCAAGTGGATGAAATGGGATAAACATGTCTCTAATGTAAACATACTAGTCTATTTCTTCAAGACATGATCCAAATTAAATATTAAGGGCTCTTAAACCCTCCTCATTTGATGGCTCAACTTTGTGATCTGAATTAAGCACATGTGATGGCTCCTTTGAACAAGTGCTTGGTTGATTGTCTAGGTTTAGGTAAAAAAGTTGTAGGTCAACAAATTTTTCTTGGTCATTCGAGATAATGCTAAATTTGAAACCATATTTTCTTTACTTGATTTTAAATAGTTCATCAATCCACCTAAGGCCCAAAATGTCATGTTTTTATTGCTTTTTATTTGACTATTCTTCTTCATTCTTGAACAATTAGTATCACCTTCAATGAACAATTCATCTTGAGATTTCTTAGCATATTTAACTTGATTGGAAAGATTTTTTTCATGTTTTAGAGGAAGCATAGGATGGTTTAGAACCTTTACCTAGTCCATGAAATCATGGTATAACTATTGCCATACTTTATCCTAATCTTCCTTATTCTTTATTTCCTTCTCTTTTTTGGTTGACTAATTGACTATGTCAATCTCTATACCTTAGTCATCTTCATCTGTAGCCACACTAAATGGAAACTTTTAGAATAAATCAAAATCTCCTTTACTCTTAGATGTAAGCTGAATACATACCTATTTAAATATGAATGCACCAGTACTACCTTTAGGCTCTAATTGATAAAAACCATTCCAATGAATATGATCAAAACTTGGCTCTTACCTTGTTGAATGAAGTGGACTACCTATTATGACCTCTTCATCATAGACACTTATGTTTTCTTATTAAGGCTCAAATTTGACTGCAAACTCCTCCTTTATTATTTGCAAAATAAACTCTTTATCATAAAGGGATATGGTGGGAGGGTGAATGAGTTCACCTTGCTTGAAATTTAGGAGAGCATCCTTCCAACTAAGGACCTTGAAGGATCTTTTAGGTGCTTCTTGGGAAAGGGAAGGAGTGTCTTAAAACTCTGGTAGGGAAATCTCATTGAGCTAAACTAACACAACTTCTCCTTGTACTAGATCTTGGACTAACTCAGCTAACACATCCCAATTTTACTTTATGCCCTCCATGATTAATTTCCATGAGGGTAATGTGTAATATTTGGCCACCTCCTCCTTTTTATGAATGGGTGTGAGAGAGGGTGGTTTCTCAAGAGAGGGTATGACATAATTAGAGTCATTGGCATATGAGAAGATCCAAGATGGGATGACTTCATGATATTAAACTAATAAGGGTGAGATTTGGCATGGTTGATTAGGGGGTTGGATTTAAGCATGAACAAGAGTAGGAGAGGGAAATTAGGGTTTAGGGTTAGTTGCTCCCATTCTTAAGAACAACTTATAATCATTTTATTTTATCGATTGGTCTTACCTAACTAGGAAATATTATTGAAACAAAAATTCTCATTATTGAACATAAAATTATTATTCAAGATTCTATTGTTTCCTATATTACTATTCCTCTCTATCAAACTCTCTAAATTTTCTCTCAAAATCAAACATCACCACCTTAGCGATCATTTCAGGTTAACTAGAGAGAGGTATATTCTAATAAGGTTGATACATTGAACCTTGAGTTCTATTTGTGGTGAAGTCATGAACATTTCTAACTTGATATGAAGGACATTGAATGAAGGAACATCCATTTTGATCAAATGGGTGATGGTACATACCAAATGAAGGTGATTAGCACTTGGGATACTCATATTAGTTGATGTTCATAGTGGAATCACCATTGGTGTTTATAAATGTGCTTGTAAATCCTAATTTCATTAACAGGTAATGCGAAGAACCTTTCAATGAGGTGTAGAATGTATTAATGTCCCATTTGGCATGTCAAAAAATTTTATAACATAGGATTGCACCTATCTTTATTTTGTAGTTTATTATGCGAGTGCCTAATGATACAATGGAAAAACCTCCAAATCCATGGAACTTTGGTGAATTGAGGTTAATATCCTAAGAAGGTCAGATTATTTTCACTAAATCTAATTCAAACTAATAAAATACTAGTTTTGTGGAAATCTCACTCTTTAGTGCTTTTCGATCCTAAACTATGGTTTTGATGGGGAAAAGCGCTGAAGAATGGAAATTTGTACAAAATTGAAAATATAGTGATTTCACCAATTATTTTATAATGGATTTTGATGCTTTCTTTATGAACACAATAGATCAAAAAATATGTTCAATTTGTTTCATCACAAGCTTATATAGATGAGATATCAAAGGTCGTATTTAAGCTATTTTTCACAAAAGGAAAAAAGATCTTTATTCAAACCAATATGTTAAAGAGGGTTAAATAACATAAATTAATTTATGGAGACTAAAACAAAGAGACAAATATTCCACAAATAATCAAATAAGTTGCACAGACGCAAAGATCTCTCAAGACATGAAAGGAAAATCTTCAACTTTATTTCACTCCAAAGGTTGCATCTTGTAAATATATTTAAAATATAGAAAAATAACTAGAAAGAAAAATATAGATTGGTCCATGGGGTTTACATATAAAAAATCTCTCATAGGTTAAATGTAGTTAACAAAACTTGAATGCCAAGTAAAGAAAATCATGCAAATCTAAAACCCCTCATGCAAAATGACGTGAATTACTCTATTTATAGTGTCTTGGACTTGTGGAATGGCTGCAAAATGGTACGTATGAGTTGGACATGATATTTGTCATAACATGGTGTGGTATGGTGTGGTTGAAACTATTAAATCTACATGCAATGCTTCTTCATCTAGTATTGGCTAAAAATAGCTTCCTCATGTAAAAAGAGGTGCCCAAAATAGAATTGGTCTTTCAAAATAAATGAAAATTTTAAAAATAATTCTAAGTTACTTTTCCATGAAAAATACCCTAACTTGAAAAACTCATGTGAGACTTTTACAACTTTTTAATTCTTTATCACTTTTGGCAAAATCGATCGTACAATTTACACTTCATGATTTTGCACTTTTCAACAATTCATATTTATCAAAATGGAAAGTGAAATTTTCACTTGTGCTTTTTGTAAATTTCACATTTTCAAAAATATAAAGTATAAAATATGTTATTATCTTTCTTAAAAAGAGTTATAAAAAATATAGTTTCACCTTTTAAATGAAATTACAACTTGATAATGTAATATTTGAAAACATTCAATAGAGAGGAATGATTAATCAATATCTAAACTTATTTTGCTTTATTATCATTTTTAGCATGTAGTTGCTCTATATGTGATTCAAATTCTTTGATAATATCTTGTATTTATTTAGAATCTGATTTGTAAGAGTAGATATTGGAGGCTGCACAATCTACTTAAACATCAAATAGTTCTCTCCTTAATATTTATTGATTTGTTCCTTCAAGATTTTCCTTCTATCTTAGATGATTCCATAATATCCATAATTGTTATAATAACCTTATTTCCCTTAGATTTGAACTTAATTTCCTAAATTTATTACTTGTGAGAAACTAACTATGAAATCTAGCAAGATCTGTAGGTGTTTGGAGTAGTTCAAATTTATGGTAGAACTGGGAGGTGCTAGAAGCACCTAAAAGTTCCTACAGAATTGGGAGGTGCTGGAAGGACCTAAAAGTTCTCATGAAACTAGGAGGTGATGGAGGCAACAATAATAGTTGTGGATTGGTATTTTCTTGTACGTCACTTTAATTTTTGATGGCATGAGTAGCTAGAGCTCCAAGATCATAATTTTAGTAAGTAGACAATGATAATAAAATCCATAAACTAACCTAGTTAAATAGAAAAAATCCTTTCAATTAATGTGAGTCAAAGGTGGTTGATGGTATAGGTTGGACTTACATGGAGCAAGACCATTATCTATAGGAATGGATGACTGGCTCAGTGGAAAGCAAAACCCATGGTGTACTTTGCACGTTTACAATGTACAAAGTGCACTCAATGTTTCATATCCCACAATTAAATTGTTTAAGGTGGAAACCATCATGTAATTTGAACTTTTCACAACATGCATTAGGCATCAAGGGTTCTAGGTTCCATAAAAAGGGGGGTCATAAGTTTTAGTGAGATCTAGAGCTCATCGTACACTTTCCACATTTCAAAAATGTGAAAAGTGCATGCTGAGCTCTAGATTCTACCAACTAGGTACATGGTAGGATTCAAAACCCTTCATGCATTTTTTGCATTTTAAAATGTCCCAAGTGAATGATAAGTTATGGGTTTTATTATTCTTAGTCTTTGGGTGTTTTGTGGGATCTAAAACTCACGAAGCAATTTACACAAGTGTAAATTGCATCTAGTGTTAGGATTTTGTAAGATAAAAAAGGAAGATGGGTTTTTAGAGGATTCAAGGGTTTCCCTTAGGATATAAAATGTATTGATATTTTTGAGATAAAAAATATCAATAGTAAGTTTTATTCCCCCATATAATTTATATATTGAGAAGTTTAAGATGACTATCATTTGGGTAATATATTTTCATTGCATAGGTTGATATAATAGTTTAATGTGAATATATTGTTAATATGTGGAGTATTAAGAAATATATTTTAAGTGAAATATTATCTCAGGTAGATAGTATAGGGAGAAAGATATTAGGGGAGTTGAGAGATTCTAGGAAGTGTGTAAAATAGTAATATGTTAAAACAATTTACCTATCTTCTAGTTGTATGTTTATAGGAGAATATTATATATGTAAAAAATTATAATGAATAATATTATGTTATTTTGATCCCTAATTTACTTTGTGATTTTGCACTTTCAAGTTTCATCTCATCACTATTGTAATGCATTAATTTCTATCAATGGTATCCGAGAAGGTTCTCCTTACGGGACCTTTCCACATTCTAGGCCTTGTGTGTAAAATAAGTTTCGTAGTGTAGACCATGTCTAATACTCATATTTATTGATATTCAATTCATCAAATGTAAAATTGAACCAACAGTGTAGACCATGTGTTGTGTTCAACATCAATGTTTTGATGATAAATCTATTTGTAAATAATAACAATATTACATATTTGTATGTGTTTTGTTCTACTCTCAATTGATTTATTTTAGATTTGGATTTACAAGATTATAAGGGTTTGAATTATATATTATTTATGATAGCATTAGATTCTAATTTTTTTGGTTTCATTTCATTTTTGTTTATGGAAGTGTTTTTTAGATCTCAGCTTTATGATCTATGATCTAAAATAGGTGCCTTGATATATTAGAACTTGGACCATTCCCAAAATAAAATGATGAGATGTGAGTGAGTTCAGACATCTGAGAAAAAATACATAATTGGTAGAATATCACAACCTTATTTAATTATAGACTGAGATTAGAAATCCATGACATTAGAAGAGAAGGATAATCAACTTTCTATTGGAGAGAAATTAGTAAACTAAATAAGATAAATAGTCTGGGAAGGAGATCAACTATTTGAGAACCGAATGAGAGATCAAAATTGAGAAGGAAGATAATAAATTGTATAAGTACATCAAAATATTTGGAGAAGATAATGAAATAATGTTGCCTAGGAAGATAATAGAAGAATAGCACAATAATCTTTTAGATCAGCCGTAAGAAAGTTGCACAATGCCAATAATGTCATTGACGTTGATCTCCAAAGGGGTTGTGTGATGTTGAAGCCATCCTAGTAGGAGGCTTGTGATATTTTAAGATGTTGAGGCAATCATTTTGAAAAAATTTCTCTAATCCCAGATTCGTCAATAATCTAAAACCCATGATAGTCATTCACTCACAATGATTTTCTCTTGGATTCAGTTCAACATAAGATCTGAAACCACCCATGATTTTAGGTTATAAACCATTGTTTTAGGTTTAGTTTAATTATGAGTCTTAGTTTTTTATGTTAGTAAAGTAATATTTAATTACTTTTTTTAATGTTTTAGTATATGTTTAATTTCTAATAATAGCTTTAGCTATATTATAAATTTTTCATATCCATTAGTTTTATTGATTTGTTTTAATATTTAGATTAAAATAAATTTGTTTATGATATTTAAATAATAATGTAGACCATGTGGAATTCCATTATCATTTTTTTATGTATTTGGATTCATTAACAATTGTAACTGACGTCCCTAGATTTCACATTAGGGGAAGGAATAATAGAATAATTTAATGTGAATAGTTTATTAATATGTGCAATATTAAAAAAATATTGTAAGTTAGATATTATCTAACATAGATTGTATAGGGAAAGATATATTATGGGAGTTAAGAGATTCTAAGTGTGTAAAATAGTAAGTTATTAGAACAACTTACCTATCTTCCAGTTGTATGGTTATAGGAGAATATTATATATGTTAAACATTACAATGAATAATATTATGTTGTTTTTACCCTCAATTTACTCTATGATTTTTCACTTTCAAGTTTTATCTCATCATTAATATAATGGATTAATTTCCATCATAGGTAATAGACAATGGAGTTTGAATTTAAAATTAGGGAGAATAAGGCATGTATTTCAGAGGTTTGAACACCATAATGCATATTGTATCATCTATTGATATGTAAGGATCAAATCATGTAGTATAAGGTGTCGTATCAAATATGGTGGATGACACTAAAAACTAGTTGGGGAAGGCTGATAGTGTAATACTTGTAACTACTCACAGTCAATTTTTTCCAGCATTTCTAACTAGATGATTCTTATTTTATGAACATATCCCATCCACTACTAGATATTATGATGTTGAACATTGATATATAGATAATGAGAGATAATTAAGAAATGATATACAATAGAGAGAATAATAGAAACTATATAATTCTTCTAAAACAATATGAAAAGTGTTTACAACAAGGTGTAAAGTAGGGTGATATCAAATGCACAACACCTAATAGCTCTAATATTATAATAAGTGTAGGAAAGGCATAAAACTTCCACTCATATATATAGAGATTGAATATATAATATGAATATATGAATACATCAAAGCATGTTGTCAAATAAAAACCTTTTTCCAAACCCCCTTATAACAATCTAAAATAAAAAGGGTAGGATGATGATCTTATCAGAGCATCGAAGTGAGAAAGAGGTCGACAACATAGAGATAATGCATCTTGATTGTATCTCTTTGTTGGTTTTAATGATAATGCAATAATAATAAATGCATATACATTCAATAAAAACATACTATTTTTATGTCTTATTATGTAATAATTTTCATTTGATGTGTCATCAATTGTATTTATTTATTATTTAATAATATCCAAGACATATGCAACTTTACAACTTTGTAACAATCCTACAAGCTTTCACATTTAAATTAATTGCAATATATACAACTATACTTAGAAGTAACATAATAAAAATATCAATAACTAATTTAATTTAGTCATAAGATGATGAAAAAAGTGTTCCTTCAACATCAACTTCTAAAAAATAGAAAACATCTGTGTAATATTATTTTATATAATTTTTACACTTTTGGATTCTATTCATAATCTTAAATGAGTGACATGAAATTATGTCCTTCAGAAATTTTTATAGCTTTGTAAATTAAATCTATAATATATCTTTCTATAAAGATTGAATATGGGGATGGTATAAGGATGTTTCCTATAAACCTAAATTTCAACTCAATAATAAAAAAATACTATCAATTATAAATTATATGCATCTAAAAAAACACTTATCAGATCAATCCTTTATTACCTAAAATTGGGTAAAAATAAACAACATATTTTAAAGGTGAATAGTTCACTTAGATTACACACATGAGATAACATATCGTATAAATGTAATATCTCTAAAATTATTTTTTCAAATCGATTTATAGATAACAATGGTGCATCAAATTATTTTCTTCCTATAGATGATCCCATGAAAAAAACACAATCTACCATATTTAAGGCTCATACTCATATTTGTCCTTATTTATATTTTACATAAACCAAGTTTTTAGTATCTTTCCCTTCTTGAATTTCATTAACTCTAGGCAATATTCATTAACAACCTTATTATATTTTACTCATGTTGATTTTTGATTCACTCTTCTTATGTTATAGGTCTACACACTCTCTCACTTGAGATTATCTTTATTCTCTATAACTCTTGCTTCAATGTTATACCCTTTTTGTATTATTCCCTTTTAGATTGGTCTTACAAGATCAATGCATTCATTCTTAACTTACAATTCATTTTTAATTGGCCTTATAATTCTCACCTTTATAAATCATGTCTTATAATCTTCTTTATAACATTTAGATCCCTAATGTCTCATAAAATTTATAAGTCACCTTTTATTTTTCATAAAACAAATAAAATCATCATTTTTGTCACATATCTAACTTAAGTTCTAGTATGAACATTCTTTAAAATAGAATATGCTAAAAATATTCTCAACATACATGCATGCTCAATAACTTAGAATTTACAAAATAAAGGTAATTGAAATAAATATACATTCTAATAGTATATATTGTATCTTGAAATAATTCATTATCATTCATAATAATATATCTAAAAATTTGGGCCTATAGTGGGATTAAAACACTTATCTATATGATGAACTTATGTATGCTTTATGGATCTACTATCCAAATAGTAAACAATATTCTACATAGACTTTATAGGCCAAATCTAGGTCTAATAACTAAAAATTGAGAAATGATGAATGTAATTTTATTGAAGACTTTAGTTATTTTTTTAATTATTATTATAGTAATTAACTTACTTATATATGAGCTTCTCATAACTTACTATTCAAAATTTGCTAAGAAACACAATTTTTTGAGTTTTATGCATTCAACTATTATAAGCTATAGGTCTTCACTATAAATGACATAAACCTCCACTTAAAAGGCCTTTAATTGGTTTATAACACTTAATTATACTTAAAATATTGTAATCACTTTTCCACATGCTTCACTTACTTTGAAACTCCAAGAAAATGAGGAAAACCCACTTAATTGGCCCTTTTTTAGGCTTCAATTATGCCCCAAAAATCATAGTCACTTGTATATCCATCCATATATTTATATAAATATTGAAACCCCTAAAATATAATATAGTATGTTTAATTCTACCCACTTACCAAATTTTGGCAATTTTCACCGCTTAAAACACATTTCATAGCTTTTTTCTTAATGAAACCCTAGATTAGGGTTTTACTAGTTTTGTACAAGCCCAAGAGACTTAAAATTTAATATTTGGAGCTTAAAGTGGTTTTGAAGCCTAAAAATGGTTGGTAAATCTCATCTAAGCCTCCCTATATCTTTTCCACTAATCATCAATGCATAAAATTGTGTCAATGAAAAGACCTTGATCATGTGGACTATATATGCAAAACATGGGTTTTGAGAGGGTTTAAGAGAATAAATAGAAAACTAACATCATATGATAATCAATAAGTATTGAAACACACAAACATACATTAAGTAGACTTATTTCACATTATAAATCTAATGAAAATTTTCTTCAATCATTTAATATTGTCTCTTGAATGACTAATGACTTGCCATGATGACAATCTTACACTTTTAGACACTATCCCAAGATACTTTGAAATATATAGCCTTGCTTACTTTGAAATAATAATTAGTAGGAAATATGTATATCCTAGCGTAGAAGCATGTAAGGAAATAAGATAATTTAAGGATCTCTGGGTATGAATAAAAGTTCAATCATTGATTATTCTTTTTTTTCTTTCTCCACTCATAAAGAACTTAGATAGGTTATTTATCCACTCATACTGAACTTAGATATATTATTTAGAATTTTATTATTAGTCACATATTTGAAAACAAAAAGACAAATTCAAATCTATACCTTTTAATCATTTTGAATGGGTTCTCATCCAATCATGTCCATGTGATATTTAATATATAACATTAGATGGAACATTAACATATTTAAATAATCATATCATTTTTATATTGCCTCAATTTATGTCATATCAATTTCATCATACACCATCTTGTATATCTAGTATTTCATATATTAAAGTTTAAATATAAAATTTCTCATGAAGTTTCAGTAGTCACTTGTGTTTCACAATTTATGGAATTGATTGATCTTTTTCTATAGTAAGCTACTTTCTCCCAATAGACTGATGTTATTCTTGCTTAGTTCATCACCTCATGTATTTAAAAAATAAACAATCTTTGATCTCAATTATGACGTGAAGGATGCTTTTATGCATATATTACAATCATTACATTCCATAAAATCACATTTCTAAGGAATTTTTCCATGTAGTTCAAATGATTTGTGTATGCTTCCACATTTTTCATATATTTCTAGTTCAGTTATAGAAAATACAACATTTGAAAAAATTCTTTAGGTTATGATTTCATTGATGTTTGTGTCATGCTGAAAAACCTCCCACATTTGCATAGACATCAGCCTTGTTTTGTGCATATGATGCAATCAATTCATTTTATGAGACCACATTGGATTGAGGGATTTTATCAAAATAGTTCTTTTTCCTTGCATACGATTCCACATTTTACATACATTTATACTAGGGTGCTTGCAATTACATCTATCAAAAATCTATTCTCAAATACGCTTTAATGTATGCCCATGCCCTGCTCAAAATTTTCATCTATGGAACATGTTAGGAGAAAGCTAGAAAAGGATGTAGAGTCTAGTTTTTCATATGTTAATTATATTTGTTTAACATATTACATGTCATTTTGAACAAACTCTTTTTTAAATCTTGTGTAAACATTGCCATCCATGAAACCACATACCTTTTAGACATTTTGAACAAACCATATATATATATATATATATATATATATATATATATATATATATATATATATATATATATATATATAGCAAGGCACGTTCAACTACAACATTTTTTTAAAATGCAGATTTAGTTATGCTTTTATAGATGCTAACGCCATGTTACAAATATCCCATTCTGATATAGGTCAAAAGGATGTTACAATAAAGGTTTTAGAGTATGCCTTACACTTATCAATTGCATTTTCTTAAAATTTTCTAAAGCCTTTACAATAAATAAATTCTTTCGATATCGTGCAACCATTGCATTCCATGAGACCCCATCTCTTTGAGGTTTTTTCTCAAACGATTCTTTTACCTTGCATATCCTTCCAAAAAAATTATAGATGTGTATGATGGCACATTCAACTACAACATATGAAAAGTAACTATTTTTAATTATCATTTAATGGATTCCCATGCCTTGTTCCAAAAAAAATATTTTTACACATTCTCTGAGGATGCTAAAATAAGTTGTAGAGTATAAATTTACTCTTTAAAATTGATTGTGTTTAAATTTTATAATTCATTTTCAACAAAAACAATTTGTGTAAATTCTAAAATTTCTTAATCCATGAGAAAATGACTTTGTTAGGTATTTATGAATAAATCCTCTAGGGCACTTGTAACCAAAATAACTAAGAATGATCTACTTTCAATTATGCTTTCATGGATGCTCAAACCCCATTCCAATCAGCTTACATAATTCAAGTGGATTTTAACAAGGTGATTGATAATGTTTATATAAGGAATGGTAAATTTATATAATTGATTTTGAAACCTTAAAGCTGTTTATATTTTAATTTTTTATTCTAAATATTCTATCTATCACATTAATTTATAAATAATAATAAATGATTTTTAAAAAAAAGACAATGTGAAATTATGTTTTCTGATATACCATTAATTTGTGATGGCCAAATCAATGCATAGTTATGCATTTACTTTGAGATATAATTATAACATCCAATAGTTTGAGTATATAGAATGAAATGAAGTTCAGATGAATGAATATGTCATAAATATTATGGTTTTTAATTAATTACAAGTTTCATTATTTTATTAGACATCTATAACTTCCATTACAAATATTTTTAGAATATAGTTATTTTATTAATGAACATAAAAACCTAGCAATTAAAAATAGTGATTTTATTATAAATTAAGTCTACCTTTATTTTTTTCCATTATGAGTCTAATTAGTTTTATAGTCATCTAATTAGGTTCTATATAGTTAACATAGTTAGAATTTTTGTATATTTAATTTTATACTTGTCTAAATTGACACATGTTGCATTCTTTGGGTTTCTAAAAGATCATTGGATATCTGACTCATGTTTTTATTGAGATTTCAATTGTGTATTGGCTGATTCAAATAGTTTAATGAAAAATACATACTGATTCAATAGATGTGACATGCCATTGAAATTTGTACATGTATTTGCATTGGCTACTTTGAGTCCATCATTTAAATACAATGCTATTTCCCATCACCATCACTGCCTAGTATACTTTGAAATATTTCACCACTTACATGTTTTGTATGGCCATGCCCTTCCCTACCACTTTGTCATTTCTCAAGCTTGACATGAAACATAATGTCTCATATTTGCAAAGCATATTGCCACACCTTCTAAAGGAAAATAGAAACTCATTTTCCACTATGACCTCCACAAAATATATTAAATTGTTATTTCTTAATGTTTTATGAGTAAAATGTTAGATGGGGTCAACAGTTATAGGTGTTGAGTTTGATTTGACTATCGATCATACCACCATAGTGGATGGTGAGAGCATGTAGAAATTGGTTGGGACTCAAACCCTAGACAAATAAATTACCAAAAATTGGTAGCACTTGTGGTCTTGACAACGATTTTACCTTCCTTACATTCACCAAATAAAGAGAAATAAGTACTATTATTACATATACCATAGTTTTTATTAGTGCTACTAAGAATCTGAATCATAAAACCTTGGAAATATCTATATCCATATCTATTTGTATATGGTATCCTACATCAATCAATTAAATTATATAAGAGGTGTCTTTCATTAAGGAATCTTATTCATTTTTTTGTTTAATTAGTTTTAGACTCAATTAATTAGGTTTTTGTATAGTTCACATAGATATATTTTTTGTCTATTTAGTTTTTTAGTTGTCCAAATTGACACATAGTGCATTCTTTGGTTTTTTAAAGGAGTTGCTGGAAATCATACCCATGTTTTCGATGACATGACACCTATTTCAATTGTGCATTAGGTAATTGAAACAACTCAGTGAATGTTACATTTTGCTTTGATAGATGTGACATGTCATTGAACTTTGCACATTTATTTGCATGGGCTTCTTTGAGTCCATCATTGCAATACCCCTATCATTTCACTTCACCATCACTATTAAATGCACCTTGAAATCTTTCACCACTTACACATTCTGTATGGCCATGCCCTTCCCCACCACATTGCCATTGCTCAAGTTCAACATAAAATAAAATGTCTTCTCCCCACATAACATATTGCCACACTGTATGAAGAACACACTACCTTATTTACCACTGTCACGTCTACAAAAAAAGTATATTATTGTTTCTTAAAACTATATGAATTAAATATGCGCTGTGGTTAGTGGTCATAAGTTTCTAATGTGATAAGACTATGGATTTACACTCTTTTCCTTTACAAATCCCCACTTTATCAAAACAGAAACTTACATCCCTCCAAATATAACTTGCACCTTTGTGGCAACTACTAGTTATAATTAAGGTGTAGAGTAATTACAGAATTGTTAATAAGGCATACTAAATACTTAATGTCCAAGTAAATTTAGAGTGATGTGACCCATTTGAATAATATGTAGAATTCACCTTATTATCAAGGTGGAGAATAATTTTAGCATAGTCAATATAAGGCATGTAAAACCCTTAGCAGGTTTAGGTGCAAATTTAGTTCAGTAAATTTAGCTTTTGGCTTCCTCAACAAGTGGCCACTAAATTGAGCTTTGCGTTACAATGATTAAATTAGACGACTTTTTTATTGGAAAAAACTTACTAATATATTTATTTGACGCTATGCGGGTGATCAACCGCACTGGCTAAAATCCGGAATCGATCGATTATAAAATTTGTTACAGCCACAAATCAACAAAATGGATATGACGTTTGTAACTAGAATTTGATTTCATATTTCGTTTCTATTAACAATAAATCTATCAAAAATAAATGTATACAGACTATTTATTATCCTTGTATAATGTCAGCAGTGACGTCACAAGGTAAAGTGATCATTCAACCTCGTACGACATAGACCTTAAATAAACAATTTTTTTTGGGGGTAACTGTACTGGGCTATAACGTGTCGTCGTGGTACTCCAGAATATTAAAAATGGAATTTTTATTAAGCGCTTTAGCATTATCCAAACTCGGTAGTGTCGAGTGTATGTCGTTGACACCAAAAAAATATTAACCTCAAAAGTGTGAATCATGTTGTTGGAATTTTTCTTTTCAATTCGATTGGGCTTTTTGTTGTTGAAACTGAAAAAAAATATCAAATAATTATTCGGCGGGTGAAAGAACAGGGCACATGATTTAGGCGTAGACACGAATCCCAGTGTCGCAGCTCTCGGATTAAAAGATAAAGTTGGACCACATTTGGGATTGTACGATTCTTGGAATGATGGATTACGAAGGCATTCTATCTTATCTGCCTTGATAAAATCAAAGAGCCATGTTACTATTGGAACGCTAGAGTGAAAAACTATCATTAATTAAAATAATAATACAAAAGGTTACGTAGTGAGTTGGTATCTACAGCTCAAACTCTTCATCGGAGGAAATATCAGTTTAAAACATGGTCAAAAAATTAGAATAATCCTTGATAATTTATGGTAGGTAATATAGAGTGAAAAATATTTCATAAACATAAAAGAAACCTTAAGCACATGTCACTGCTGCAGAAGGATGCAGATGATCATCGTTGGGAAGTAGAGTGAAGAATGAAGAAGGCTCTGTCAAAAGAGAATTTGGGGCCTCCCAACCATCTATGGGTGTTAGAGGAGCCATATTAACAGTCATTTACCATCCATCAAGAGACAACATCAAAATGTAAGAAGGGCCCGCTTGGATTCCCAATGGGAAGGACCAGCATTCGCTTTACAATATTGCAACAATAACATTTATACCCATCGTGTCGGAGGAAGAGAGAATTGGTTATGGCTACTGGAGTGGCTCCGTCAATATCTTAGTGCTACAGGTGATGGGTCCTATGGTAGACAGTCTGTGGAGACGTGGCTCACAGTATATGGAACACTCTCCCAGTGATCGAGCAACTCTTGAATATGTATTACTTCCATATAAATTTCATTTGTTTAGACTTGTATATGCATGTAGGCCAAAAGATATGACAGAAACATTATTGCTAATAGTGAAATGACAAGAAATTTCCTTATTGTTAAACAAAGAATAATTTTTAGTATTCCATAATTGAATCAAGATAAGAACTATATAGAAATTTGATATAAATTTGATAAAACCTAAGCAATTAGTGGAGTCCCCAAGGATGGCCAAGCACCATGATTGAAGTTTAGGATGGTAGCGTTGAAATAGTCTATGTATCCCGTCTGATTTGGGGCATCAAGAAAAGGTGTGATTGAAAGACTCTAGATAGTTATTGGTTAGGCACTTGGGTTGAGTAATTCTAAAGTATGAAACGTGTTCCCCAAGTAGAAGGCCTTGATGAACTAGACAACAAAGAAAATCAGATACCTTTGTCTCAAGCTTCGTCATCCAATTTTTTTAATCCAGGCATGCCATATCTTTTGTAAGGAATTAAGGATCCAACACATATTGAACTTGAAAAAGGAGAAGAAAAGGGGCTCATCACTTAATAGAGGAGGCATGGAATGTAATTATCCAAGTGGCTATTACAGTTCCACTTCCAATCTTTCCATCACACATGTGGAGGTTGTAGATCTAGTTTGTGTAACATGGCATCTGGGGTTAAGTCCCACATGTAGAGTAAATTGTGTAAGTTGGAATTAACTAAATTAAATTTTGCTTTTAGCATAGGTGAAAGTTCCCAATCACTCACTGAGATCAAAACCCTTATAGAATGAATCCCTTTTCCAAAAGGTCCTCAAATCTTTTATACCAAGTACTTTTGCAAACAAAAAGATCATATAAGTCATAATGGGAGACTAATAGAGATTGTGGTCATTAATGGAAATTTCATTACAAAATCCATCTCCAACCCATTTTAAATGGACATGGCTTGATAGCCTGACAAGCCTTTCAAATACACTAATCCATGAATGATCCTTTAATTTTGATCAAAGAAATAATAATTATAAGAGTACGAAAAGAAATATTTTTCCAACTCAATCTAGATGATATACCAAGATGTAGAAGGATTTTCCTAGACTCACTAGCTTTGATGGCTCGAAGCAGCCATTTGGCACATAAAACAATGTTGTATGTAGATGTCAATAATTATCATGTACCTGCTTTATCATGAGGAGGATACAAATATCCCAAGTGACCAAGTGGAATCCCTATGCTTTCTTATTATGTGACCAAATAAAATCTCTGACAATTTTGGCCAACTTATCATAACAATCTTTATAGGGGCCCAACATGAAGAATAATAAACATTAGTAACAGTCATAGTTCTGGTGCAGATTGAAACTTCCCTGAGACATAGGTTTGATGACCTAATATTCCACCTTTTTCTCCATGTTGTTTGTGACATTGTCATAATTGTGTGTGGGAACTTGAATTGTTCCCATTTTTTTTATCCATTTCCATTTAATATGATGCAACTAATCTTGCATGGACATCATAATCTATCTAAATAACTAGATTTTGATCCATTGTAAATTGGATCTAGAGGCTAGAAAAAATAGGGCAAGATAATACAAAGCCTACTTGAAATTGATTCTTGTTCTTCCAAAGCAAGGAAGGTGCCATTTGTAAAATGGTCATTGATGAGTTGAGAGGATTGAACATGACGCATAATGCCTCAGACAAGACCCCACTCAATGTTATGAGCCAACAAATAACTTAAAGCTTCTACAATTAGGACATATAATGTTTGGGAAAGGGGAAACCTTCATAAATTAAGAAATCAAGGTCAATCAAGTCATATTTGAGCCCATTTATAGTGAGACACACTAAGGCATTTACAAAGAGGGTTTGGATAGCCAAAAGAAAGAATTGATCAAATCTAGGACCCTACAAAATGGCCAAGATGAAAGGCCTTTCAATCCTATCACAAGCTTTCTCAAAATCAAGTTTGAGAAAAATGGTTCTCTAACGAGAGACTCTCACCCATTCCATTCCTTCCCACCCAACATTAAGGTTATCAATAATGTATCTATTTTCGATAAACCTAGTTTACTCTTTAATAATGGTATGTAGAATAAGTCAGAGATAGTTGAAAAGATATTTAATGATGATTATAAAACACATTAAACAAATTGATTAGGTGCTAGCTGATGATAAGTATTAGTTCATCTACTTTGCGAATGAATTTAATATTATTTTCATCTATAGTATAACTTAATCATTTTATTTATAGAGTTTCTTTATAGACATGGAACAAGGAGGGTCCATTGAACTCCCAGGTGGATTAATATAACTTGTAGGGAAAATCATTAATTCCTTATCCTTTGTTATTTTTCATGTTGTGAAAACCTTGAGAGAGCTCATCTAGAGTCAAATAACATAACAAAGCTTTTATTTCATTAGTTTTCATTTGTGAGCAACCACATTAAGGCATTCCTACTGTTATCAAGCTACACACTTCACATCAACAGATAATCACTAACAAAAAAACAAGTTTTCAAGAGAGATCATTAAAATAAGTAAAATAGGCATTCATGAGATACAAACACCAAACTTATGTGGTTAAACCTTAGCAAATCTAATTAAACATTTGTAGTGAAAGACATCAGGGTTTATTAATTCTAAGATGAAAAAATTACATGCGAACTTGTCATAGATTACATATGACTAAACACTTTTTAGCAACAAATAATCTCTAAAAGAATACAAGATTGTAATAATAGAGATTATTCAAATGGATAGAATAAAAATGCATAGACAAAACACCATATTTATATGGAAAACCTTAGCATAGCTAAGAAAACATCCATGGTGAAAGATATCAGGGTTTATAAAATCCTAGATGAATAGATTACATGTGAAATCCATAAGGGAAAATACACCAAATTTTCAAATCATGATTAGGATTCTTCATCCTAAAAATAGAGTGTATAATTACCAATAGGCCTTTCGTTCCTAAAAATAGAATCAGTAGAACTCAACTTCCTAAAAATAGGGGTTTGACTCGTTAAATTTTTGCTTCAAGGGAATTACCCCTAGACCCCTTCAAAATAATTTTTTTGGGTGAAGAGTGGGAGTGTCCCTACCCCTTCCTCTCCCACCCTACCACCACCCCAACACCCCCCTCCCCCTCCCCAAACACCCCCCCCCCCCCCCCCCCCCCTCTCTCCGCCCACCCCATATAGAAGTGGGATATAAATCACATCATAAAGAGATCCAACATTTAACCTTGTTATCACATATCTAATAATATCCACCTTGACAAATTTTTTTGCTTGATATCTTTCTGACCAACTCACCACATTTTATGCAAGCCAAGATAAGCCAAACACCATTTTAGCTTGTCTAAAAATAATAGTTTTTTGAACATGTCATCACTATTTTCCTTTGTGTGAACCTTTTGAAATGCTAATTTTACTTCATCAATCACCTATCTGACAAGATGGGATTTTATTGTAATACACTTAGTTTTACTGTGATAAGTTGGATTCTTGGCCAATAAATTACAATTTAGCTATCATATAATACCTTCATTTTGTATTTATCTCTTCCAAACTCACCCAATAAACCATTCAACCAAATTGCCTCTTAACAAGGATGATAGCCAACCATATATTTTGCATCAGTAGTTCATGAAACAATAGTATTTTCAAGCTTTGACATCCATCTAATAGGTCCATCTAAAAATGTAACCAAATTTTAAACTTATTTGGTCCAGCTCTCTTACAGAATTAGAATCAACAAATCCATAAATAAAATCACTGGATCTATTGTAAGTTATGTAATATCCACTTATGTCTCATAAGTTCAAAAATACCCACGTCATTGTTACCTAATGTTCTTTACCTAGATTTTCCATGTATCTATTGACAACTTGAACTACATGTGAAATGTATAGCCTTGTAGATACCATAACATAAAATAAACATCCTATTGCACTATAATATTGTACATGAGACATATCCTCCTTTTCTTCTTCACTAGTAGGACATAAACATGAATTAAGTTTGAAATGGGAATAAAGAGGGATACTAACTAGTTTGACATTCTTGATACCAAATCTTGTTATTATCCCCCTAGATCCCCCTATGATAATAATGAGGGGCATTTCCCCCCACACCCTACCCTATAAATAAGTGGGATAAAAATTGTGCCACAAATGGATCCAACATTTAATTTTATTGTCACATATCTAACACTTTCAAGCCCCAAGTCCTTTGAACTAATAGTATATATATTATATATTTAAAGCATGCATTATCATTTTTAAGAATAAGTGCATAAATATATACCTATAGTGGGTTTGAAACACATATCTATATTATTCACTATTGTATTGTTTAGACATCTTCTTATTTTCTGATCCAAACAGTAAACAATATTCTATGTGGACCTTATAGGCCAAATCTAGGTCTAATGACTAAAAATTGAGAATATTATGAAGGCAATTTACTTTAAGACTTTAGTTATATTTTTCATTGTTATTATAGTAATAAATTTCCTTATAGAATAATTTTTCACAACTTATTATTAATTTTTTTTAAGAATCCAATTTTTTTGAGTTTTATGACTTAAACTATGCCTAGTAGCAAGCCTTCACTATAAATGACATAAGAATCAACTAAAAATGCCTTGAATGGGTTTATACCACTCAATTATACTTGAAAATATTAATCACTCTTTCACATTCTTCGCTTGCTTCCAAAATCCATGAAAATGAAGAAAACCCACTTAAATGGAACTGTTTTAGTCTTCAATTAGGCCTAGAAAAACATAGTCATGAAACCTAGAAATTATTTTTATGTTTCATGGTAAATTGCTTTAGTTTTGTACCAGCTTGAGAGCCTTGAAAATAAAATATTTGGAGCTTGGAGTGGTTTTAAACCCTAAAAATTGTTGGTAAATATCATTTAATCCCCCTTTTATCTTCTCCACTAATCATACTTGCATAAAAAATTCTCTATGTCAATCAAAAGACCTCTATCATGTGGACTATGTATATAAAACATGTGTTTTGAGAGGCTTTAAGAGATTACATACAAAACTAACATCATATTACAATCAATAAATATTTAAACACAAAAACATACATTAGATAGACTTATTTCCCATTATAAATCCAATGAAAATTTGTTTCATTCATTCAATCCTGTCTCTTGAAAGAGTACTGACTTGCCATGATGCCATTCTCACACTTTTATACACTATCCCAAGATAATTTAAAATATATAAACATGCTTACTCGCTTAGATTTACCATTAAAAAACACTTTACATTCAATTTGATTAATACTTTGGAGGAAATATGTATATCCTAGTGCAGGAGCATGTAAGGAAATATGAGGCTTTATGGATCTCTGAGTATGGATAAAAGTTTAATCCTTGATTTTTATTTTTATTCTTTTCTCTTTCTCTACTTATATATAAATTTTATAGGTATTCTATCCCCTCATGCTGAACTTGGATAGTTTATTTGGAATTTTATTATGAGTCACTTATTTTAAAATAAAAAAGATAAAACAAATTATATACTTTTTAGGCATTTTGAGTGGGTTTTTCATCAAATCATGTCAATGCAATTACTTATATAGGGCATGAGATGGAGCAGTAAAATATTTAAAAAAACATATAATTTTGATATTACTTCAATTTATGTCATATCAATTTAATCGTACATGAATTTGTCTATCTATTATTTCATATACTCAAGTGTGAATGTAAAATTTCTCATGAAGCTTCACTAGTAGCTCAAGTTTCATAATTTTTGGAGTTGATTGATATTTCTCTATACTAAGCCACTTTATCCCAATAGGTTGATGTTATTCTCAATTGGTTCATCACCTCATTGTCTAGAAATAAAATACATTCAATCTCAATTATGTTTTGATAGATGATTTTGTGCATGCAGTGTAACCATTTCATTCTATAAAGTCACATGTCTTAGTAATTTTTTCAAATAGTTAAAATTCTTTGTGTATTCCTCCACATTGTGCATATATTTATAGTTGTGTTATGGAAAATAACACATTTGAAAAACTTATTCATATTATGCTTTCATTGATGTTTGTGTCATTTTCCAACCATCCCACATTTGCATACACTTTACAATAAACCTATTTTGTGCACATGATAAAATCAATGCTTTCCATGAGACCACATTTGTTTGAGGCATTTTGTCAAATAGTTCCTGTGCCTTACATATGATTTCCCATTTTCCATACATGTATACTAGGGAACTTGGAACTACAATATCTAGCAAAAATATATTCTCAATTATGCTTTAATGTATGACCATGCCCTATTCAAAATTTTTGTTTATGGAACATTTTTGGAGAAAGTTGAAAAAGGATTTAGAGTATGGGTTTTCATATGTTGATTGCATTTGTTTAAAATATTCCATGTCCTTTTCAACAAACCCTTTTTTTAATCTTGTGTAATCATTGTAGTCCATGAAACCACATGTCTTTTACAGATTTTATTAAATAATTCACCTTCCTTATGTATGCTACCACATTTTGAATAGATATCTACCAAAGCACTTTCACATAAAACATTTTATAAAAAATCACATTCAATTAGGATTTGGTGGATGTTGATTCCATGTTCCAAATATCCCATTCTGATATAGGCCGAGAGGATGTTACCATAAAGATTTTTAAATATGCCTTATGATTATCAATCATATTTTCTTAAAATTTTCTAAATCCTTTAGAACAAATCCATTATGTTGATATCCTACAACCATTGCATTCCATAAGACTACATGCCTTTGAGGAATTTTATCAAATGATTCTTTTGTATTACATATGCTTCCAATTTTTCTATACATGTGTATGATGGCACATTCAACTACAACATATTACAAACCATTGTATTAAATTATGATTTAATGTATTTCCATGCCTTATTCCAAATCTTTTATTTTTACACATTTTGTGAGGATGTTAAAGTAGGTTGTAGATTATGGATTTACACTTTAAAATTGATTTTGTTCAAATTTCCCAATTCATTTTAAACAAACCCACTTTGTGTAAATTCTAAAATTTCTCAATCCATTGAAAATTGTCTTTATTAGGTATTTATGCATAAATCCTCTAGGGCACTTGTAACTAAAACAACTAAGAATGATCTATTTTAAATTATGCTTTCATGTGTGCTCAAACCCCATTCCAATAAACTTTCATAATTGAAGTTAAAATTTTTTCTAATTCCATTTGTGTTACAATATACTATCATTCATTTTGATTATATATTATTATCGCTCAAAATTTTATAGGATTCCTTTATGAAATCTATCTGCTATTAGGATTACATCCTAAAATAGTCAGTCTGTCACCTTCAAATAGGTCCATTGGTTTCCCAAAGGACCATTCCCATGTTTTTCTCTATTGGTTGATCTTATCTTCTGTTTGATTCTTTCAAAAATATCTTATAAGTGTTTGATTATCCAGTGATAGACTAATGTCTCAATTAAAGGTTTAAGCTAGAGTATCCTTCTACAAGTTAACTGAGATTACTCAAGAAACCAATATCTTAGTTTTGTTTGGCTTGAATATCATTTGTATTTATGATCCTTTACTATGTATCACATATATATCATAATTTTATGCCAAATAAGACCTACTTTATTCTATATTTAATTACTTATGACTAGATGTCTGCAATTTCTTGTAACACTATTATCTTGAATCTTGTTCAAGACAACTTCTTACATTAACCTTATTATTTATACACTATCACCTTACTAACTCCATGAAAGAGTTAAAAATAATGATGAAAAGCCTCTTAGAAGTTTTTCACAAGTTTAAATTACCACTTAAGTCACCAAATGATTAATAAATTCAACTTAGTCTTAACTTTGCTACACAACTATGTGTAGGCCTATTTGGTCTTTTGAAGGAAGTTTTTTTCCTAGTTTCCACTCAATAACCCATTTAATTACCTATTTAATTGTTCTAAAATGATTTTAATAGTGATAAACCAATATCTCTATTGGTTTCTCAAAGGATTAAACCCAAAAACAACTCTTCTTTTTGTTTAGGATTGTACATGCCTAGTTATACCCTTTGAAAGGAACTTGACTTGTTTCCACTACCAAATTACTTAGGTTAACTATTTAGTGATTTTAAAATGATTATAAAAAATAAAAAAAACACTTATATAAAGTTTAGAGATAAGGAACAAGATGAACCCACCAAATTATTTCATTTTGGAGCCTTCTTGGTGACTACCTATAAGCAATCCTACACATAGTCAATGATAAATGAATTTATAGAAGTCCTCTCAACTTAAAATCACATGGATTATATTTAAAACACGTTTTCATCATCTTCCTATAAATTTTGATAAGTTTCCATAGGTTAAATCCCAAGTTATGGGTCATTTTGTGTTAAGAACCATGTTCTAGTGTTTGACTATGGACATAGAGCCTAAGAGAATTAAATCATTTGTTCAGAGAGTTTTTAAAATTTCTATACTTTAAAACACATTTTTCAAGTTCTTAAGTATATCCACTAACCTTCCCAAACTACAAACTGATCTCATGGACTTGTTTGCATGTGTTTTTGGCTAATTGTATATGACCGTTTACACAGAAATGGAGGTCATTGAAGGATTTAAGAAAAAACATTGAATTCGTTATCAAATGCTTATATAAATAATGAAACCTTGATTTAAGCTTATAAATCAACTAAAAAAATTATCGAACCCATAATCCTTTGCATGCATGCAATAAAATCATGATCTTTACATACATACCAAAAAACTATTAATGGCAAACTAATAATATTTCAAAGCATGCAAACCATTGAAACATAAATAAAAACCAAGATGACATGAAATAAATTTATTTTACTCATTTCCAAGTTGAAGAGATTTTTTTTTAAACAATATCTTCCTTTTATTATTCAATCTTCATACATACACTTATAGTCCTATAGACAGCCAAGACAATACAAGCCTAAAGACCTTATTCCCTATTAGTCTCCTATTATATCTTTTAATACTTCATGCTTCAATTTTTATACATATTTTATTTTCTTTATTGAGCTCATTTATTCAATGTTGATCTTATTCTAAAAACCATGCTAAACTTAGTTGATTGTCTAGATATTCTACTCTTAGCCTTACATGTTAAAATAACTCTCTTAGGTAGGAAATAGCTTTTATTTGAAGTTCATAAGATGATTTACAATTATCTGGAGTGAACATATGTTTCTAATGAGATAATTGTCCCTTAGGATCATGATGTGTAATTACGTGACTTCTAAAATGAATTATACCCCTTAGAAGCTTATACAATATTTTAAATATTTAAATATTTCCTTTTTGGTGGGAAAATCCAAACTATTGCTAAATGGACATATGGAAAGATAATTGAATCATCTAAGGCTTCCTATTAGCTTTGTAAATACCCATAACATCCTACAATACTATGAACAAGTAAAACTTTAATAACACATTTATATTATTTAAATAGTTCATATCATGATGCTCCTATATCATGCTACCTCTCTCCAACTTGAACAAAAACTCTAATTTCGTGGTTTTTTACTCTTTTTATGATTTCGTGTCTCCTAGACTGTTGGGTTGAAGTTTATAAGGCAATTCTAGATGTTTTGAACTTAGAAACACCGAATCAATATATTAAGAATAGAAAGAAAATAGAGTTGGATAAAGCATCTCTAGAATCAAAGTCACTACGAAGCATTTGGCATTGCCCATTAAAAAACAACATGGGTATTGATATAAAAAATGGTAGAACGTTTCTCACATAGGAATGATTTAGAATGTTCACAGTCTATCATTGAAGGTTCAAAGGTCTGAAAGTGTACTACTGTGTTTATTTACATAAGAATTACAGAAATATTCTGGTTGTGTTTATTTTTTGGGTGGATTATGTATTAAGAATAATAATTCAATGTTTTTTCAAGCGCACTTATCACCCATTTGATGACCACACTCTCATAACTTTCTCAAACCCCTGTTTTCAATTGTAGTCTCACACATAAACGTCTCATTTCATGTAAAAATCATTGTATGAGTTAGAGTTGTAAATTGGAAACGTTAAGGGATGCAGTTATGAATGTGTTGCAAGTTTTAGATCATAAAAATAGTTAATAATCTTTATGAATAATCGATTTGAAGCTCTCGACTATATGCGTGTGCAGTCAAACCGTACGACAGGGTTTATATCACGAAACACTATATCTTGAAATGTAACTAGTCAAATACATTCAAATCTTGAGGTGAGTTACTAGAGGGTGTTTAGAATACATTATAACTGGTTTTGTATCTGAATTCAACTTGTGGTTCTTTTTATAACTGAGTGTGTTTTGTACACTTGTAGGTGTCTCCCTCGAGGATTGTGAAGAAAACGTGTGGGATGGGAAAAGAAAAACCTGAGAAACACCAGTGATTGCAAATAAAAGAATTACCAGAAATAAATTTAAACAAGTATTTGGTACTAGGATATAAAAATTAGATAAAAAAATTGAAATAAGGCAATAGAACTATTTTTTCAATGTTTGAAATCCCTAAATAATATACGAAATGCAAACCATACCAAGCATCATTAAAAAAAAGAAAAAACAGAAAACTGGGAACTCGTATCATTCACAATGATGCGAGAGGCCTGTTTCAATTCTAAGATAAATTAATGGTACTTGTTTCTAGTTTTTCTATGAAACAAAATTTACGAACATTTCAATTGTAGTGTTTTCGGACATATTTCTTCAGTCAATGCGATTTATAACCTTGCCAATGACTCAAATGCTAACTAACATTGCCAATCAGTGAAGTAAGCAGTTCACGAAAACATAATTACAAAATTTCACATTGTGCCATATATTAACTGAATAACAAGTACGAAATTAGGGTACTGAAAGTGAACTCTGAACCTGTCAACCAGCCATTCAATAGCATTATCGTTAGTGATTTAAGGCTTTTCTTTTTGCATTTTGCAGTCAGAAAACAGGACAGCCACTTTTATTACTGATAATAATCATGGGTGTAATAACTACCATCCAACAACTGATAGGAAGGACTTGGAAAACAAGAAATTGGAGTGAATTCGGCTATGCTATTAGGCGAGTGATTTTGACAAATATTTGTAGTATCCAGTATTTGCAGTGTTTCTTCGTTAGACGAAGACTGACCTTCAATTATGCACTCTAACCCTAACCCTAACCCTAACCCTGAACAACATTGTGCACAACAAGAACATGGTATGCAAAACGAAAAATAATCCTGTCCTGATTTTGTTGCTGGATTCGAGCACGAGAATGATCTTATGGATTTTAGACTGCTCCCTTCCGGTTCAACATTTGTGTGAAGTGAGTTTTGCATTTCACTTTGTGAGTTAATGCCTGCCAAATTTATTGAGTCCTGCAGAGGAGAATAGTTGTTGCCATTGGCATTGGCACTCAAACTGTTAACAAAATTGTATGTTTTAAAGTGATCAATTAATGATTGCGATTTATAGCGACGGAATTTTTCTCTGGTTCTCTGGCGAGCTCTTTCTCTGGCCTGTTTTATTTGAGCCTTTCGCTCACTGGGATTTGCAATCATGTGTCTTCTTCTACGCTTCAAAACCACTGCACTAGTCTCCCCCATTAGTGTGTCTCTTTTACTAATGCCATTGCTTTCAGTGGTAGATGCAGGGAAAGAATTAGCTGCTAAAATATTTCCATATAGATCCAACTTATCAAAACCGCTGACGCTCTTCTGGGATGAAGTGAGGTTCTGACAGTGAAAAGTCGATGCTGCTTGCCCTGTGTTGGAATATGCAGAAAGTGCTAAGTCGCGGATTGCGGGCTGAGCTTTCAGGAGGAGCCATTCCACTGTTTTACTTGGTTGGTGCAGTCCAAGCTTCTCTTGCAAATCATAGAGTCTGACAGCGGTATCTACAGTCAATCTCATCCGCCTGTCTCTTGGTCCTTTTGAAGTAAATACTTTACTGTGCCGATCCTTGCTGCCTCTAGGTTGCGAAATTCTGTATACGTTCAGATCCTTTGCAGACATTTTAGCGGAGAAAACAGTTTGAACTATCCTTCCTTTGGGTGCTTTTGCAGCCAACATCTTTTTTCTATGGTTTTCTGAACTATTTGGGTACCCACGGCTTTTTCTCATAGTTCGATTGACATTTTTTTGTAATGCTCCCACCGTGAAATTCATACTAGAATTATTTTTATAACTTTTTCCCAAGTTGACTCTTGAAAGTTATATCCCCAGTTGTTTTTTATAACTAGTGGTCATTTAGCTACTCTGATACCAGTCTGCAAATCAGAGATATGTAAGAGAAAGCTGGTAGAACTCTTAACATGAAATATAAACTTATGCTACAAAAGCAGGAATGTTTAGATGGATTTTTGTATCTTTACTATCATTATCCATAACAGGTGCTAAAAAAGTAAACATGAAATCCCAAATTCATGTTTTGTAGACAAATAATAAATTAAATCCACAAAGAGTTGTTATTTCTATCTATCTCGTGTACTGGATTGACAAAAAAATATATATATGGCCCAAAACTCAATTATGGTGTTGAGCAGAAAAAGAGTGGCCGGTACTGGACTTGTACTCATAAAATTAAGGAATGGCTACTTGTCTCCAGACTCAATTACGGGTGTTACTTACTCTTTCGGCAGTTTTTTACACGAGAGATTAATTCTCCTGTCAGTGAAGATGGGGTTAAAATGGCAGCAACTTCTGTAGCTCTTAGTGCCGATTTTCATCATAACTCTGGAGTTTAAACAGACGGGACACTCTTTTACCTTATAGGGATACTGCACTGAAACAACGAAAATTTTTATCTAGTCAAACCGTACATTACTCTACTTAAATCATATATTACAGCTCTTAATTAGGTGACATTAACTAACTAAAATTAATATTTAGGTTATTTAAGTTTAACAAAACTTTTGAATGTGATTTCATTTTCATTTATATTTATATTTATATTATAATGTTATTTTCTATATTGACCATGGTTTATACAGATAGTTTACGAAATATGATTTAATAAATTGATCAAAAAAATTTTACACGATTTAATCCACCATCTCTTTTAAAAAAAAAGAAAGAATCCTTAAAAAAATCATCAGTTATTTACTTACATATTAATATTCAAAGCTCTTATTGTTACGTGCTTCATTCTTAGAATTTTTCCCTTGCATGCCAAGCAGTTTTGTGAAGTACCGTATTCTAAATGAAATAATTGGGAAAACGAATTGCGAGAAATAGTTACCTGTGTTAATAGCAAGCAAATACACTTCGAACAGGGTATTACAATGGCGTTTGTTGGCTGTTACATGTCGCAAATATGAAATTACTAAACCAGGTATGCAATTCAGGAATCTGTACACCTCCTAAACACTGAAGGAAAGAATTCTTTATAACAGATAATAGAAAAAGATGTTGAAAGTGGAAATATATAAAGTATTGGATGGATGACAACTGATAATTGATATTTTGCCTCTTCCCACTTTTGAAAACGTATAGATAGTGATACATTAGGTGGAGTGGAGTGGAGTAGCCTTAAGAATAAGTACCTAGGTGGATGCTAAATTCCTTCCACTTTAATGAAACCGTTGAAGTACTTTCAATCATGCTTATCTTTATAAGGGGGTAATGGGGGAGACACAAATGTAACCTGGGGTTCACTGGGCTTCACATCATTTATGACTCTGACTACGACTCTCAGCCTGTCACCGTGAATCGTCATATTCTGCCTACGGAGTTGAGTGCCCCAGTAGAATCAATCCCTCACAACTTTATTCAACTATTCTATGGGGTTTCCTTTCCTTTGTACTCGTTTGCCATATTCAATAGCAGCTAGCTAGGCGTCCACTCTCTATTGCCCAAAAAAGGTCTAGAGCTCCAAATTTCCACCGCATGTTTGGATAAGAAATCCATTCTTCCCGTACATTTATTTTTCTCGCACTAAGAAATTTCTTCTTCCCGTGCATTTATTATCCTCGACGATAAAGATAATACTCACAAACACATTCATTCTTCCCGTACATTTATTTTCCTCGAGAATAAAGATAACACTCACTCATTCAACACAAAGTTCAGTGCTTAATGAATTCCTTCAACCTACATTAGCTTTAACCAAATACAATTTATAATCGTGCTTCAACCAACACTGCTCCCACCGATAATTTTATGGCCCTTCAGTTTTACAGCTAACATAAGGTTATCTTCATCTTTATAGATTTTGAAACGGCCCTATCCCCTTAACCAGCTGATTGAATTCAAATAATCATAACAATTAACTTAGAAAAAAAACACAGCACAGACACAATTTTGTATTTTACCAGCTGCACCACTGTATCTTGATTAATGCATATATAAAAGAAGAACTGCACTATTACATAGTTCGCTGTAACTAAAAATAGATTGAAAGAAACTAAAAGTCTAACCATGCATTTGACATGCATTAATTCTTATGCTAGATGACAGGGAGCTCAACGATAAAAACAAATTTTGCTAACTGAAACCTAAACTATCGAAACTGTCTAAATCTTCTCCAACTCTAAATAAAGAAATAAGCATGGGACAAGAGCCAACATGAAACACAGCATAAAAGAAGGAACCTAACTAATTAAATCTGTGCATGATACACAACATGACAGTTATCTTGATGTTGAGAGGGCTCACAATCTGATCTTTGAGTATTAGAACTTGATCCTTTGCAACTGCCTTAGTGAAGATATCTACTAATTGTTCTTTAATGCTGATGTATTTCAATTTTACTGCTTTCTTCGGCACTAAATCTCGGTTAAAATGAGGCTTTAAATCAAAATGTTTTGTCCTACTATCATGGACTGGATTCTTCACCAATTTGATGGCACTTGTCAAAAAAATATCATTGTCGGCTAGATTTGTATCTTTCCAAATTTTTCGAGAAGTTTTCTAAGCCATAATGCATCTGAAGTGACTACAACATACTCTGCTTTGTAGAAGAAAGGGCAACTATAATTTGTTTTTTGAGCTCCAAGTAATCAAACCAGGAAATAATAGCAATTACCAGATGTAGAGTTTCGGTCATCCAAACTATCATCGCAATCAGAATCACTAAAACCAACAAAAGTGAACCTTTTAGAAGTGTAATAATGAATACCAATATCTAGAGCGCCTCTCACATATCTCAAAATTCTCTTGGCTGCCTTCAAATATATTTCAGATGGCTCTGTCATGTACCTTGAAACAAGTGAAACTAAATAAGCAATATCAGGTCTTGTGTGATTTAGAAACATCAATCTTCCAACAATGCTCATATACACTGTCCCATCAACTATTTCAGCACCATCATCTCTACACAACATAACTCCATGAGAAACTAGAGTAGAGACTAGTTTACCATCAACCATATCAAATTTCTTCAACATAGTTTTGGCATACTTTGTTCTACAAATGAAAATTTCTTTCTCACTTTGATAAATCTCCATTCCTAGAAAAGATTTCATGAGACCTAAATCTTTCATCTCAAATTTATTCATCATAACAACTTTTAATTAATCCTTCATCTTAGAGTTTCTACCCATATACATCAAGTCATTAACATACACACTTACAATAAGAACATCATTACCTTCTTATTTTTAGTAAAGGGTAGCTTCACTCTTACTTCTTTGAAAGTCATTCTCCTAAAAATATCCATTAATCCTAGCATACCATGCTCTTGGTGCTTGATTTAGGCCACACAAAGCCTTTTTGAACTTGTAGACATGATTTTATTTTCCTTACACTTCGAAATTTTATGGTTGCTCCACATAGACTTCATCTTGTAAGTACCCCTTCAAGAAGGTACTTTTCACATCCATATAATGCATGATCCAATTCTTTTGAGATGCTAATGAAATCAACATTCTAATGGTGTCTTGTCTTGCTACTGGTGCACTTGTCTCTTCAAAACAATGCCATACTTCTGTGTGAAGTCTTTAGCAACTAATCTTGCCTTATGCGTTTGAACACATCAATCACTATTATAATTAGTCTTATAGACCCATTCGGTGCCAATATTCTTCTTATCACATGGAAGCTTTGGAAGCTCCCAAGTGTCATTCATGTGAATATAATCCATCCCTTCTTTCATTTATTGCATCCAAACCTCATTACTACATGCATCTTCAAAACATGATGGCTTAAAATCAGCGTTAGTAAGTAAAGCAAAATTCACTGTCTCACCTCTTAGATTTTCTTCATGTGCTTGATTTGTAATCATTTAATAGATGCCACTCAATCTTCTTACCTTCCTTGTAGAACTAGGACTTGAAGCTAGATTTGCACTTGGAATTGTACAACTAGATGAGGGGCTACTTGGTGGATTGGTAGAACATGGAATAGAAATACTAGTGGGATTCTCATGATCAATATCATCTATAATAACATCATTTAAAACATATTTTGACTTCTCTATATGGCCTTTTTGATGACCATAAAATCCCTCTTCATCAAGAATCACATCTCTTGACACAATAAGCTTATTAGTGAGAGGATTATATACATTGTAAACCTTACATTCCTTACTATATCCAACAAAAATATATGACTCACTTTTGGGAACTAACTTTTGTCTCTTTTGATCAAGATAATGAACATAGGCTAAACAACCAAAATCTTTGAAATGATTAACATTAGGACTTTTCTCCTACCAGGATTCATACGAAGTCATCATGTCAAGTGCACAAGCGGGACTCTGATTGAGAATATATACTCTTGTAGTAATTACATCTCCCAAAAAAGAATTGCTTAATCCCTTTGTTTATAACATACTTCATTCCATCTCCACCTCTGTATGATTCTTCCTTTTAGCTACATCATTTTGTTGAGGTGTGTAGGTAGTGGTGAGTTTCCCTTTGATGCCATGCATATCACAATAACTTTGAAAGTCTTTTGAATAAAATTATCCTCCATAATCAGTCCTTAAGCATTTGATTTTGCACCCTTTCTCATTATTCACAAGGGCTTTTAACCTCTTGAATGTATCAGGGGCTTCACCCTTGGTATTCAATAGCTAACATAAGGTTATCCTCATCTTATGGATTTAATGCATGATAAAAAATATCAATTGCACCCACAACATTTTAAGCATATCATGTAAATGAAAGTTCAATATATAAAAACAATAACATGGTGGAATATGTTTTTGATTTAATTCATTATGAAAGTGATACGGTGAATATATTTATTTTATTTTTATTTTTTAAATGCATGCACTCTTCATTTATTATGTTGATAAGTATTCACCTACTAAATTTAGTCTTGTATTTAGTTCATGATATGAAGTTGACATGAGATGTTGGAAGATCAATACAATTACATTTCCTTGTTTTAGTGTGTGGCATGCATTAGCACAACCATACCACAAGGACGAACAGTGGTCAACGATGATAAAATGTTTGCTAGAAAGATAATTGTAGACACTAAAAGATAAGAGGACAATAGATTTAAATAATTTCATTTATTATTTATTTCCATTAGTGATGAACCTGCAGTACAAATGTCATTATTAATTTTTTTGTACATAACCAAACATTCATTTTTTAATTTTCAATAGGATAGTGAAAGCTAGGCCTTTTGATAGCTTGAGATACATAGACCAAAGATTGGGCATGCAACCCTTGTTAGGGGAGTTAAGCTCAAATCATTATCTTTGTATGAATGCAATGAAAACATTTAGTTTGTCTCAATTTTGTTGTTGACACTAGCATAAATTTCAAAAAATAATGTTTATAGTAGAATTTGTATGTAGATAGTTATCTCTATCCTTATGGTGAAGTGCTTCAATTTGTATCAGTGAGAGCCATAGTCCTTGAAATGATTTTTTGGGTATGATTTTATTTGTTCATCGTAGGTAATGCATTTTATTGATTCTTTATTTGAAGATTACATGCTTTCATATCATAGTAGAGATTGAAATGGGTTTTAGATAGTTTTTCATTCCTTTTTGGATAAGAATAGCATTTATGCCTTTTTAGCGTTTTTGTAATAAAATAAGTTGTCATTTTGAAACATTGTGTATTTTTTCTAGCATGATACACATAGATTATAAATTGGGCTTGAAACCATAATCATGTGATTTAAGCTTCAATCATTGCCTATGCATGAATGTGGTGAGAATATTTCATTTGTCTCCATTTTTTAGCTAACACTGATATTAAGTTTTTAATAAATTTTTCCATAGAAAATATATGTGGATAGTTGTCTCTATCATCATCGCAGAAAGCTTTAGTTTGCAACAGTGAGAGCCATAAACCTCAGAATAATTTATGGGTATGATTTGCTTTGTTGGTCATTGCTAAGGTAGTGTTTTAACTATATGTCTAAAGAGTAAATGATTTAAAATCATAACAACGATTGATAAAAGCCTAAATATAGTTTTTCATGTTTTTATTATAAAAATAGAGTTTTTATCACTCTTTTTAAGATTTATGTTAAAAATTAGAATATGGGATCAAAACGTTATGTACTTTTATATTCTTAAATCTTGTGTTTCAAAGTTTTTGAGTTTTACCAAGGGAATATGCTATGGATGAAGGGGATATGTATCCATGCTATTGAGGCAAGGTTTATGCTCAAGCATCTTGATTTGTAATTGGTATGGTTTTTGCTAGACAGGAGCTAATATTCCAATTACCAAAACCAAATATTTAGTTATTTGAGGGCATGGAATCATTAGATTATTATAAATAGAACTATATTAATGATGTTTTTATGTTGCATTAATTAAACACTTGCATATTTAGATAAAAGATGTTAGATAAAGTTCTTTATAACTATCCATCTTATAGCTTTGACCATAAGGGTCATGATTTCATTTCTATCAAAGCCCTACTTAGTCATTTTGTTATTGCCTTATGTTCTAAAATATCTTAAGAATAACACTATTTTGTTCTCAAACAAATAGATATTATTAGTTTAATTTTGATCATTTGGGGGATAAACTTATAAGTCAGACTTTACATTCTAGTGAGGGCCATTTTATAAATTTTGTTTGATCTAAAATTCATTGGTCACCTATTAGTTACATGAAAAAAGATACTTCTCTTTCTATTTATATGGAATAAACACATAAATGTTATCTACAATAAGATAAACACCCATAATACCTACATATTAAATCTATGAAAGCTTGAAAGTAAAACAACATAGATTCATCCAATAGCATATTTACCTTTTTTTTTATTGAGAACATTAGCCTAATTATACTAGTATAAAAGTAAGTCTCATCCACAATCTACCTCATTTACTGGCCCTCTATGTTCTTATATAGATAAAAGAGGAGGATAAGGTTAGGGTTAAGGTTTTGGAGAGTAGTTTCAAAATTAATAGGACATAACCATTATTAGAATAAGTCAATTAAGTATTTACTTGATTGACAATATTCTCTAACAATAGGTTACATTTAAGTATGTACTAATTAGTGCCTCCCATGAGTTACAAATAATATAAACTTTATGCATCCTAACACCATAAAATAGTCTATGAGTATATAACTATAGTAACATCCCCCTTGAGTTGTAATTTTATGAAGGGAAGGATGAAGGAATCATTGAATTATCAACTCTTGATGACACTTTTCATCACTCCTAAAAGTTTCTTGAGATGCAAAAATAAATCCTCAAGTAAAAGGTTTCATGAATATTTATACAACCTAATCATCTATTCAATAAAAAAAAAGATATATGACCTAATCTTGTATAAATATTTAAATATAGTGTATGTGGATCTTAATGTGTTGTATGCATTTATGTTCTAATGGGTTATGATAAATGCAGATAGCACTACGATTATAGCACCAAAATAGAGTGGGTTTGGTCTATGAAAATATTTATTAAAAACCCTTGTTTTGATTCCAATCTAACTCATGCTTAAATATAATAAATAAACTATAATAACATCTTGTAGTAGACAAAGAAATAATAGTCTACTTTTTAAAAGTTCAAGTAAAGGAACATACCCCAAGATGATAAATGTATCCTCGGGTTGACATGTGATCATCTAGATCTCCAAACTGATCAATGTCTATGTATCACATAACTGATATGATCCCACTATATGTGTAACTATAAAATAAGGCTATTTTGGTTGACTTGTACTCAATTGGAAATAGTTATTGGTACCACAAAAATTCCTTAGAATTCATTTTTTCAAGTTTATAATGGATTTCATCGAGGTCTTAGTGTAGTGTGATACCAAGTTCAAAGAAAATTAAAGAGTGGGACAACTATGAGTCCAATATAAAATATTTCACAAATATTTTTCTTAAATTATACTAACAACCAAAGGAAAATAATAGTTGGTGGAAAAATTAGCTTAATACTGACAAGGAGTTAGTGCAAAAGAATACGTTGATTGATTAATAAATATTCCTTCTTCAAATCATAGAATCTCAATATAAAGGAAGAAATGTAATAAGCCTAAGTCAATCATCTTAAAATAATTCATTAACTGATCTTTTAAATCATGAATCTTCTTATTGAAACTCATTATGATGATTAATTAATTGACATAGAGGGAAAAAATTAGGGGTTTATTTTCAACATTGTCAGTGTAGATTATGAGGTTATAAAGACTCAGTGTAAAGGTAGATTTAATTACGAATGTGTCAGACATGAGAAACAAAATTGTTCAAGTTATTTTCAATATACACATAAAGCAAGAGTTCTATATGATTATGTATGTCTGATGTTGGGACATGTAAATTTATTCCTAAAATTTTATGTGAAAGAAGCAAATTTGGATGTCTATTTTTTAGAATTCCTATTGGTTTATTTCATCTAAGGAAATAACTAGCCTGATGGTATTCATCTTGGAAAATAATGTGAAGGTTTAATAGTAATCAATAACTTAAAATTGTGAAAAACCTATTGCTACAAGTAGGAAATTTTATTTATCAATGGACCCATATTCTTCATACTTTGGTTGGTGCACTCACTTCCACCTCACTATTTTTCTTCTTTTCATAAATGGAATCAAGTCCAATTTTTTTTTATTATTTGGTGAAAGATGTTCCTCTACCATATTTATTTGGCATTTAGGATGCTTATACTCTTGATGATATGTCTTTGGATTATTTTTCACTTCAAACTAGCACACATTAATAACACCACATGGATGTTATGATTTGGTTGTGTTTGGATCTCTTAGATCCCCTATCAGGGAACCAACCTCTTAGTGAATAATGTGAAACCATTTTTGTATAGGTTTTGTATGTTGTGGAACTACATTCTGAATATTTTTGTCACTTGAGGAGGGTTTGTTGTCTCCGCTTTGACTCATCTTTTTAATTGTATTAATTCATAAAGTGAGAGTCATCTAAATTTTCTTTATCTTCATAATAAATATCATAATATGTATCCAAATTAATATAATGTAATGAAGGATGAGGAGGAGAAGGAGGAGTTTGTGTGAAATTTTGGCATTATTTATAAAAAACACATCCCATTGATAATCCACTTTAGTGGTTCCCAAAAGAATAATATGGTATGGCTTCACATCTTTATAGTAGACACAAAGATAAAAGTACAAGTATTCCCTTAAAAAAAAATATTCTTTTCATTTTTAATGTGTTCCCATGTATTACATTGAAAAAATCAAAAACATTTGGCTTTACACCATACAATTTTTATTCAGGAGCCATATTTTTAACTAAAAAGTGGGACATGAAGTTTTTTTTTATGTATGTTTCACATTGATTTGTCTCAATGCTATATTATGGAGGTATGTCTTTTTAGTATGCCATGCAATTAGGTATTTCCTTTAGTGTGTGGTCTTTGCACTCCAATACTTGATTTTTATAAGAGACAGGGTAAAATTTGTTAAATTTGAATCCTTACATGTTCACATAATATAATCATTCGATTAATGAGAAACTATCATAAAATATTTATTTTGAGGCATTGAATTTTTTTTATGCGATAATTTTTCAACAATTTTCTTAATATTTTTTTAATTTATGAAGGACTTTGTTTTTTTTTTAATTGAAAAAATACTGAGTTATGCAAGAGAAATCATCATTGAATAAAAGAACATATTTATGTTTTTGAAAAGAAACATTGAGAAAATACATAAGATCAATATGAAAAATTGTAATTTGTCACTTGCCCTCAAGGACTTACCTTTCGTAAATATGTCTTTATGTTGTTTTCTAAGTGAAAAACCTAGTCGGACATCACCTTTAAAATAATTATTTGGTAAATCAATTTAACCATGTGGTGCTTACCGAGGTCCTATAGTTAGTGATAGTTGAAATGAGAAAAACACTCATGTCAAAGTTTAATTAAGTCATTATCATGTATAATAATCAAATATGTGAGTGGCTAAAATAGTGAATTAGTGATTATTTTATATTTATGATGATAACATCAATAGGTGTAAACTAAAATATTTTTCCTTAGCTTGAATGTGTGATTTGATATATGTAAAGTAGGTTCATAGACAATTATAAAATGTGGATAAATTTTCTGAATATGCCATTCTCCATCTCATTTTACACTTGTCCCTCAATAGCTATAATATTCGATTTCCCTAATTAATTCCATTTGTGCGGTGTTGGTCAAGATTTTCAAATAGTGAGTGATCATACACCATATAGTTAGAGGTTTCCAAATCTGGAATCCATTTAGACACAAATGATCCTATTATCATATAAAGTGTTACTCCTATCTTAGCATGAGGAAGCTTATTTTTATTTATTTATGTTTCTAAGTATTATATTTTATTAAGATATTGATGTTTACCATGGCCTTATTTTCCTATGCTAATTACAAAACTCTTGGTTGACATTCACATTTAATTTACCTTTTACTTTATTTTAAATTGGATAAGTATTCTACTAAGATGATGGATTGCATTAAATATTGGTGTTTTCTTTCCCTCTTCACTTGGTAGGGCATTTATCCTCACTAGATTTGGGTTATGATTGTCTGGTTCTATCTAAAGCTTCTCACAAAACGTGTAAAAAAATATTGCCACATATGGAATCCCATAGCATCTTGATGTGTGTAATAGTTTTAAATCAAAATTAAGATAGATTGAATTAATTTAAACAAAATAATTATAATGGGTTTTTCTTCAGTCTTGGTGTGACCAGTCTTAACAAGTAGAAGCCTCAAATTATTGGCTTGAGTGATAAAGTCTTCAATACGATGATTATTTTTTAGATAAAGACTAATGTGTTTATTTTTATTTGGCATGCCCTCAACTTATGATGCTTTATACTAGATAATGCAAGGTGGTCTAAAATTTATAATATTCTACGACTCCATATAAATGAAATTTTAATTTCTAAGGGGATACTAGATGACCAAGGATGCCTCTTATTTTGTTAAAATAATATCGTGACAAGATCTAAAGGTGTAACTTCTTCACTCATTATAGTGTGGTAAAGATCCTTGACAAGCATCACATCAATATTGTATCTTTTTTAGTTTAATTAGCTAGAAATTGAGAGGTTTATGTTTTTTCCTATCATACTAGCAAAGAAACTTGAGTTGAAATAGCCCAAAAATATTTTTGTATACAAAAAAATTCAAAAGATATGTTTTCAAAAATACTTTCTAAAATTATAATCTTGATGATAAAATCAAAATAGTGAAATTTTCATATGGGAAAAAAATTATTTTTGAAAAAGGTGTTTTCATGACTACAAGGGAAAAAAATGCAATTATTAAACAAATTGAAATCCTAGTTAGAAAAAATATCTCAAGGAAAAAATCATTATGGTGTAGTCTCCTCACTTTTTTTATTATTATTATTATTATTATTATTATTATTATTATTATTATTATTATTATTATTATTATTATTATTATTATTATTATTATTATTATTATTATTAGGGTAAGTGTACATTGTCAAGGGAAAAAAATGACGTAACCATGGACATGATTTTTTTAAAATTTTGTAGATAATTTGAGATATCTACACTCCAAATTTGAAGATGGTGTAAAAAAGTGAATTGTAGAATATAAAGTCTAGTTTCTAAAACACTAAAGTTTTATAAAAATGGCTAAATATAACCAGGGTAAACATATAAAATTTTAAGAGGAAATCTAGTATTTTTAGAAAATGTAGTAGATAGATACCATGACGTGCACATTTTTTAGTAGTGTTTAATGTTATTTAAAACATTTTGGGGAAGTTTTAGATAAAACGTTGTAGCATGTCACCTATATTTTTTTGTATTTTTTTAATGAATACTTTTTTAATGAATTTTGTAAGTAAATAAATCCTAAAGACTGACAAAGAAATAGATAGTCATCCATGAGTCAGACCTAACTACAAAAAAAAATAAAACATTGTTATTTTTGAATGTGTGTAGAATTGAGCATAATACATCACCACATAATTTATTTTTTACTTGGATCAAAAAAACAAAAATTACATGAACATGTATAGGCATGTATGTTTATTACATGTAGTGGCCTAAAAATGACATAGTTAGAAATAAATATAGTTTGAAGCCTTAAATTAGTCTAAAAAAAATAAGAATCATATTTTTTTAAGAGGAGAGCATGCTCGTCCTGAGTGTATCAAGTTTTTGAATTTTAATATTGAAATTCTTATTATATTTAGAAATTAAAGTTGAAATTTGTTGTTTATTTTCATACCTTCCAAAACGTCGCTATACATTGACAGTCCAAGCCTTTGGCTCAAGAACACAAGCCATTCTTGATCCAAAAGATGTGGGAATTGGAATCAAATTAAAATACTAAAATCACATTAGTAACATGATCACATTAATAATGTGATCATGTTATTAATTATGTTATTAATGTGATCATATTATTTAATAATATGATTGCATTAATAATGTCATCACTTTACATATTATCAACATCCTAAAACCTAAATTGGATCTATTAGGTCTAGTAGTTTTAAGATCAGATATTGGTTTGAAATTAAGATTGTTGTCTAGTATGACCTATGTTATCAAATCCCTAATTGACATTATATTGAAGGAATTCCTTTTATAGGGAGTAGTTACTATTAATTTTGAAGGTTATACTGAAGAAAATACTTGATTGGTTAAATATGATGTGCAATTAGGGAAAAAAAAATCATAATAGACAAATTAAATGGACATAATTCATTTCATGGGGTGAAAAATACATCAATTGATATTCTAGGTAGAAGTAGTTAATTACATAGGACATAGTTATCTTTGATTTTGTATAGTGTTGAAAAAAAATCAATTGATTTAACATGGTGTAATGAAAATTCCAAATGAAATTATATGGATGCAATTCCTTGCTTGGGGATTGAGTGGCCCTAATTACATATCATATTGAACCTAAATACTCAATTAGTTCATTACGGTGTGCAATCAAAGCTAATGGAACCCAACTGAAACATTATATGACAAAATTACTTTCATGGGGCTCAGTTGGCCGCAATTATGTATATAAGATAAAACCAAAAGCATGATTAGCTAGATATATTTTACAATTGGGGACAACAAAGTTATAATTGATGTTATATGTATTAATTTACTTGCATGAGCTTTGGTTCACCATAATTGCATATTTAATTAAAATAAATACTTGGTTGATTCAATATGTTATGTATTTGGGACCAATAAATCCCCATGTTGAGAGTAGAAAGGATGAAATTTCTTACACAAGGCTTGTTTGGACTAAATTTCATAAATCATATTTAACCAAATATTCTATCAATTGAATTTTTTACACAATCAAAATCCTGATTGTTATTAAAGATGGATCTATATTTTTATATAGAAGGTTGAATTGGTTATGATTTCATACCAAATTCATGATAACACTCAATTATTTGAATAAGGTGTGCAATTAGGGACCTAATTAAAATTATGTTGACACAATTCTTTGGCCAAGCCTAGATTGGCCCTAATTATGTATCATCTAGAACCAAATACTTGATTGGTTCAATATGGTATGCAATCAAGGCCATGTAAGCCCTGATTTCCATTATATATGAATGTAATTCCTTGCACATGGCTCCTTTGGACTAAATCGCATATAAAATTGGAAAAAATACCCATTTTTTTTAATAAGGTGAGCACTTGGATCCCCAATTGACATCATATGGATGAAATTCCTTACATTTAGTCTTAGTAGGTCCATAAGATAAATTTATCCCTAATTAACATCTTTTATATATAATAAGAAATAGGTTCACAAGGATGAACTTGGTTGAAATTAAATTAGTCATCACATAATTGCCTTCATAGGCTCAATATTTGATTATGTGGGGGATAACTGATCCCAAATTCACATTTTTACTCATATATCTATTTTAAAGGATCTCAAACTTGCCCCAGTCACCATCAAAATTGTACTTTATATGCCCTATAACATGTACCCTAATCCCTAAAGTTCCTAATCCCTAAAATCTATTTACTATAAATGTAAAGTCTTTAAACCATGAGCTAATCATTTTACCCCAAACTAACATCATTTAGACTAGGAATTAAGTTCACAGGACTTAGTTTGGTGTAAATCACATGACTGATTGACCCATTTGACTAATTCACTCAATCTACATGATATGACATCCATGGTATAATGATAACCCAAAAACACAATCTAGAGTTGTAAATTATTCCATGTGAATCAAATTATCCTTAATTATCTTTGTGATTGACCATATGTACCCTAAACCATGTATATACATTAAAAATTAGAATTCATAAACCATAAACCCTAAACACTATACCTTAAATTGTAAACCATTTACTTTGCAAGTATTTACCAACTTTAATTTAGTCCCAATTAACATCCTTTGTAATAAGAATCTAGTTTGAACATATGGCATATCTAGTGATTAAACATTAACATACAAGTTCTTAAACCTAAAATCTATTCCTTAATCCATAATGATCCCTAAAACATTTAAATTATAATCCATATGCCCTAATGCCCACTACATGCCACAAACATACATGCCTTATGATATAACTGATTTGATCATGAGATGTCATAATTTATGCACTTTTTAAACCTATGGTTAAAGCCTTTGGAGTACTAATCTAGTTGTGCATGTATTCTATAAATTGTGGCTATTTTGAGCCCCTTCAACCTAATTAACCAAAATAGAGAAGAGATAGTTGATTATTTTAATCAATGAGGCTTTTGATGCCAATTTTAGGGTCTTCAATACCAAGATATGATTATGGGAAAAATCGAAAGATCAATATTATATTATGAATTGATCCAATTAGGACTAATTTTTATAATTCCTTGCATGATCTAGGAGAAATTTAGCCCCTAAACCAAATTTATGGCTCAATAAATTGTATGACATGTATGTAACATGTATATAACATAATTGACCCTAATTGTATTATAAATGTAAAAATGAAGGTAATCAAGTCATTAATAGGTGTCACAATTATCTTAATTGTTCTTCAATTATCTTAGTGATTGGACCCTATATCTGATATATTAAACCCTAAGTTACCCTGTACCATTTAAGATTAACCCCAAACATTGTACCACTTACATTAAACCCTAACACATAAGCCCTAAAATTGAAACCCTTTAAATTATAAACCGTAAAACCTAAACTAATAAATTTATCCCCAATTAACATCCTTTATATATATATATATATATATATAATAAGAATTAGCTTCACAGAGATGAACTTTGTTAAAATTGTATTAATCATTACCGCAATTGACTTTATAAGATCAATCTATGATGATAAGGGGTATAATTTATCCCAAAGTCACATTATGTAATAACAAATATAGGTTCAAAGATCCCAAATTTTCCCCAGTTGCATAAAAAATTATATAAATATACCCTAAAACCTATACCCTAAGCCCTAATCCTTAAAGCTCTTAATCCCTAAACTCTAAACCATAAATATAAACTCTTTAAACATTAAACCAATTATTTTATCCCAAATTAACAACATTTTTATACTAATAATTATGTTCATATGACCCATTTTGGCCTAAATCACATGACTAATTACTCCATTTTATTAATTCACTCAATTTTTATGATGACATCTAGGGTATAATGGCAACCCAAAAATACATTTTATTATTAATGACTTATTATTATTTTATGGGGATTTAACGTGCTCATAACTTATTTCTCTAAGTATTAGGAGAAGAAAAAATGACTCGAGAAGTAATAGCATGGAATTTAATACACTCTAGGAAACATGCTTGAAAACATTTTTATGCCACATGTCATAAAAGTGTGCTACCTATTTATTAAATACACAAATTGTTTCAATTTATAGCGAGGCATTTCTCTTCCATCATAATTTCAATTCAAAACCATGGGCTTTAATGCAAGGAGTGATGCAAGTATCTGTAAAACTAATCCATTCTAGGGGAGAGGTCCCAATAGCCATGCACCTTCACTTTGGACCTTAATTATAATCTCTGATTCTTAGAACATAAATTTTAATCCCTAATCGATAATCCATAAACCCTATGCACTAATTTGACTTAATCCCCAATCTATAATCCCTTATCTACATTAAGTATAATGTGATCATGTTATTCTTAACATAATCAACACTCAGTCCTCATTGCTAGTTACCAACCCCATAGCTTATATTGATAATATTGTGATGAAGTTATTCAATAATGTGATCACATTATTTTTTATATCAACTTCTCAATGGGTTGGATGTGTTAGGACCTTGTAGAAAACATAATGAAATCATGTTATTTAATAACATGATCACGCTATTTAATGTGATCGTGTTATTATTATTTTAATGATAAAATCACTTATCAATGACTATTTTTATCCCAAACCTAGAATTATATCCCCACAAACATTCTATATATATTTTTAAGAGATCTGTGTACCTATGTACTTGACCCCACTTTTGAAAAGTACATAGGTATAAATATCTCATAAAAATATATAGAGAATATTTGTCAGGATAGAAGTCTAGATTTGGGATAAAAATAGAAGTCTAGATCTATGTACCTATGTACTTGACCCCACCTTTGAAAATTTGTCAATTATCCCTTGTAATGGGTTTCAAATTACATTCAAAGAGGAAGAGGAAGTTGTTTAAGAATAAAACACCAGAGGAATTAAAATATTTTAAAGAGAAAAATAAGCTACTAATGTGAAATGTTCATGGTAAACAAGGCATAAACCCTAATCTTGATGAACCAAATTCTATAGATAATGATTCAATTAATGATAATGAATTAAGTAATGATGGAATTTAGTATAATAAATTGAATAATGTTTAACTTGACCATAATGAAATGAATAATAAAGAAATTAACCATAATGAAATGAATAATAATGAAATTAAAATAATGAATTAGTTAATGTTAGAAGTTCACATTCAAAGTTACAAGTTTTTTCTTTTCTTGATGATGAGTCTATGTATGATTATTCACCCCCCATAAATGAATAAATTTTGATGGAAACAAATAATGATGAAATTAACCCTAAATTTGTTTTTTTGGAAACATATAATGAATAAATTAACAATGAAGAATTGGATGTCATCCCACCTATAATCAATAAAAGTAATAACAGTCTTGAAACACCCTCTAAAAAAATTCCACCATTACAAACACCTTCAAAGAGACAAGTAATTAATTGAATTTGATGAGAATATTTTAAAATCAATGCATAACAAAATGTCTGATCACCATTCAAGAAGACTGGGTCAACAAATTTGGAATATTTTCTTTCATAATTTTTAGTATGATAATAAAAAATATCAATTATTTATTTCATTTCTTAATATGAGACCTATAATGTACATATTAAGATTAAGAACATCTAACATGGATGATAAAAATGATGTAGTTGTTAAAAATTTAAATGATGCATGTCATATTTTAAGCCGCAAATCTTGCATAAAAGATTATAATGTTGGCTGACATATACTTACAACTTGTGCAGTAGGTGACATAATAATAAAAAAATGAATGGTTTCAAAAACAAGCCTAACACTTAATATAAATAAAAAACCAATAAGAAAATCCATTGAGAGATGAGAAATACTTAATGAACCTAATACCAATGAGATCTGGGCATTCTCTGGTATATTTCCATGAAAGGACAAGGCTCTATCCGATACTCTAAAAGAGTTAGTTTCTCAATTTTGGAAAGACAATACAAGAGTTTCACCCAATGCGAGAGATGTTGTGAAAAGAAGAGTTAGTTCTAGTAATTGTGAATTGCATCCTAAAAATTTATTAGATATGAGTCAAACATAATTTTACTCTAAATTTTTGAAAAAACATCCATAAATTTCTATTTGTTAAAGATATTTAGAGATGGCAATACATTTTTATGTTAAAATAAATCACACATGCACCACTTGTTGTGGGCAACATCTTAAATTTTCAATTAACTATGATTTTTTTGCCATATTCATTATACTTTGGATACTATGAGTGTGACATTGAATTGCCACCAAAATAAGCCAAGAAATTTATTCTAACTATCTTTTGCAAAAGAGTAGATGGGAAATTATTTTATAACAAATCATGTTTAAATGGAAATTACATCATTTTTGGTGGATTGCCAAATTTCAAAAATGTATCTAGGAGATCACAAGTGAAATTGAAATGGAATTAGTTGGTTTAAGAAAATATAACTTAGTTACTTATCAAGCAAAAGATGGCAAAGAATATAAAAGGTGTGAGTTTGTTACAAAAAAAGATACCTATTTCAAAAAAATTGGTCAAATTTAGGGAAAAGATTATTTATGACTATGCAAGGCACGCGTGCACGCACACACACACACACACACACACACACACACACACACACACACACACACACAAGGCTAGATGGTTTAATTAATATTTAAATATATTGAAGGATACATTTCCACTTGGTTGCATTGTTTTAATAGTTGGTTTTTTAGATAATTATACAATAAAACCCCAAATGGAAGTTTAATCATAGTATTACAACTCATCATAAGTTACCATATTTGTGTATATGAAAATCATACATACATCTGATAGTACAAAATAAAAATAAAAAATATTAAGGGAGTACCATTTATATATCGATTATGATAAATCATATTATTTAGAGTATATGCAAGGTTTTTTTTAGAAGTTGTATGAGCAATTGAGTTAGAGGAACATTACTTTCAATTAACATTACATTTGGTCAGATAATTATGAATTACAATTCAAAAATGCATAGATGTTTAATTGGTTGATAAGGATTCATGTTACCATAGGTGTAAAACACATTTAAAGTTTCACTATGGCTGGCCATGGAAAATGGGAGTATGATAGTGCTAGAGCATGTGTAAAGTGCTAGGGAAGAGCTGAAATTTGAAGAGGGTGTTTATTTGACAAATGTAGAAACTATGGTTGAATGGTGTAATGAGAAAATTTTCCATGGTGATCAACCAAATTTTATTGTTCATAAACATTTTTATTTAATGGAGGAAGAACATTTGGTAAAGTGTGAGGATTGTATGACTCTAATGAGTTAAAGTGACCACTCATTTTGTAGCTCAAATGCCAGTTTTTAGACTATTCATAAAATATACTTGGATTATTTTTGTTCTACATGTCTGGACTCTGTTTGGAATGAGTGTTAGTCACAAGAGTGGGTGGATGATTAGAGTTTCAAAACTCTAATTCCAATCAATGTATATTAGGTTCCAATATTATTACAACTTATAGATATGACATCATTAGACAACTTTGACTATGTATCTGATCTAGTGTAGCCAGGTAGAATATTTTTCATTATGTACAATTTATTTTCATTATCTATATAGCTTCATATTATCGCTAAAAATGAATTTTTGTGATGTACAGGGCATGTTTTAGTAGTTATTATAGATGAGGATAATGAAGAAGGCACTAATTAATACTTTTTTTAATGTGCAAGAAATAAAAAAATACTTCCCCATTTACAAATGGAAAAAAACATTGACAATCCCATTGGGTTAGTGGTAGTCAGTAGAACTTGGTTTCAATGATATCCTATAAATTTTTTTGATCAATAGTTGTTTGAAGAGTTTATAACACAAAGTAAAATATTATACTATTCATATTTGATTCATACAATGAATATTCAATTATAAAAATATAATGGGAGGTCATTATTTAGGAAACTATGGAAAGTTCTTAATTCAAGTCATAAAGCTATTCTTGATACTATTAAGGTTAGAGCAGATCCCAGTGGTTTATTGGATTGAAATATAGAGGTATGTTTAATTTTATAATATAGACGTAATAAATTTTAGTTTTTTTTTAAAATTTTATAGGTGGTACATTTATAAATTTATTTTTTAATTACTTATTAACAATTTTTTATAGGTTAGTTGTGCCAAATAAACTTACGCCTTCACATGGTTAGCACTGTCACTAAAGAGTTCTATACTCTTGAAGCTAAGAGAAGCTTAGGTTTTATGCATGTTTGATATGAGGTGATATTAGAGTTATAAATGATGTATGTGAGGGATCTAATGGTTCATGGAAATGACTTACAGTTTTTATTTTATATATGTTTCAACTTAGGCTAAAAATTTACATTTTTCTTGTATTGGGAAGGGTGTTCTTAAGGCCATAATAGGTGGTGCATTTGTTTAACGAGCATAATAGGAGGCTAAAAACCTAGTCATAAATGTCATCTTCCCACTTAAACATGATATTGGTGTCATTTTTCACCTAGGAAGCATCAAAACTAGAGTTATGCAACCACAATATGAACTTTGACAACATTTATTGTCAGTGTTTCTACTCTCTAGAATGGTAGTTAAAATTCACTTCTAGGTGGATTCAAGAATTTTTATGGAATAATAACATGTAATTTGCCTATTTATATGTGATCAAAGTGATATAATTATAGGTGGACATCCTAGAGGTAGAAATGCTAGTTGGAGCTCAAGAAGTTGCTTGTTCATTGATAAAAACTTGTATTTTTGGATACATCACTGTAGCTTGTCTAAACAGTTAATCTCAAAGATTATACTTGAGTCATATAAGGTAAGATTAGAGGTATTAAATAGTTACTTTATGATTTAATGGCTCACAAAAATGAGTTAATGTTTTTTTTGTGTGTTTGAACTTAGGCTCAAAATTTGGATTTTTCTTGTATTGTGAAGGGTGTTCTTGAGATTGGAATGGTTGGTGGGTGTGTTGATAGAACTTTATACGAGGTAAATAAAATTTTCATAGACATTATCAACCCCATATATGTTTTGGTTGTCTTATTTTTCAACCAAGAAGCATCAGAACTAGAGTTCTACAACAACTTGAACTTTGAGAACATTTGTTGTTAGTGTTTCCACTCTCCAGAATGGTAGTGAAAATGTACATTCAATTGGATTTAGATTTCATGGCAGAATAATAACATATTATTTTACTATATAAACATGATCAAGGTCATATATTTTTCGGTGGAGGTCCTAGAGGTAAAAATGCTTGTTGGAGCTCCAGAAGTTACTTGTTCACTGATAAAAACTTATATTTTTGGACCCGTCATTGCAACTTATCTAATGAATTGATCTTGAATATTCCACCTAAGTGATCTAAGGTGAAATTAGAGGGATTAATAAGGTACGTGAAGGATCTGATAGTTCATATAAACTACTTATAATTTTAATTTTATGTATGTTTGAACATAGGCTAAAAATTATCATTTTTCTTATATTAGGAAGGGTGTTCTTGAGGCCAGAATAGGTGTTGGGTTTATCGATCAGGCCTAATGAGAGGCCAAAAACCTAGTATTATATATAATCAACCCCCTCAAACATGTTGGAAGTGTCAGTTTTCATCTAGAAATCATTGAAACTAGAGTTATACAACCATAACTTGAATTTTGACAACTTTGACAACTTATACTAAAGCCCTAAAAACTTAATGGTTAATTGATCTATTGACCTATTAACATTTTAGAATTTTTTAATAATTTTAACAAATTTAAAAACTTTGATAATTTTTAAAACTTTGATAATTTTGAAAACTTTGACAATTTTGTCAACTTTCAAAATTTTGATAATTTTGATAACTTTGACAACTTTGACAATTGAGACAACTTTGAAGTTTTTGACAACTTTGATCATTTTTAAAACTTTTACCTATTGACCTATTATTTTGAATTAAGTAATTGACCTATTGAACTTTAGAACAAATAAACATTGTCTATACCTTATTTTGGGTTAACAATCAGTTTTCATTTTGTAACCTCGCATTCCATTTGAGGTAGATGGTGAAGAGTATGAATATTCAATATTTCCTTCTCTTAATTTCTATTGAGTATGTGGAGATGAAATACATATGAAGAGTTATATTAATATTTTTATAACATACAGATGGATAAGAGTATGTAAGTTTCACTTTGATCATAAGTCTTTCCCATTGAAAGTCCATAGTCCTAAACTTAGACTTTTACATACAATAATATTTATATGAATCTTGTGTTTGATTCAAAAATTTATATATAAGGGTTTATAATTATTATATAATGTGTTGATAAACCTATTTTCAGTTATAGAGTCATTTGATTTTGAAAAACTTAGAGAGCATGCATACCCATGTTTCTAACATACAAAATATAGTGTTGAATGATTGAGATTTCTTGTTTGTGAATGCCCTAAGGGTTATGAGAACATTATCATTAAATGAAAAAGTTACAATAATGTTTGATAGACTTAATACAATCATTATATAATCTTCAAATATGAGGTTGGACATTACATGTAATTATTCTCAATATTTCCCTATATAATTACTACAAACCTTGACTTTTAGGGTTTTGACCATAAGAGGAGATTAAAACCTTAATAAAATTTTAAAATTTGTAATATAGTGTGTATTATCATATATTAGGTGAATAAATATATTTCATAAATTTACCTTCTAAATTCCATATTGTACTTACCTATAGGTAGTCAACTATCCTAAGAGACCTAGTGAGAAAGAGGCTAAAGAAGAAAGTTGAACTTAGGTGAAGAGTTGAGGACCAAAATTGATTTATAAGTAGGAATGGATAAAATAGTTGTCAAATATTTTTGGTTTGGTCAAATTATCTATAGAATGGCCAAAACTTGGATCTTTGTGCAATTGGAGGGCTAATTGGAGTGTCAAGTAAGCCTAGAAGTACATGATTTTACAAAGGAGCCTAACCTAAGATTTTGTGTGAGGTAATGGAATGGAAAAGGGTTGTAAAAAACCTAATTATTTTTCTTTGAAGGGTGTATGTATGAAATAGGATAAGAGGTTTTCCCTAAAATAGGGCTATAAGCCAAGATAAAGGCTAAAAATAGAAATCTGAGTAAAGATAAAAGAAAGAGGGGTTGAAAAGTTGGAATCATGTTGTATGAGAAAGATAAGGAGTCTTGAGGTAGCACATAATTGAATACACAAGATTAGATAAAATACCTTTGATCAAGATCCTGAACACTTGTAAGTTGTTGACAAATCTCTACATCAAAACTGTACAAGAAGCAAGTACAAAGATAAGAAGGCCATTAAGCCTAAGTGATAAGAGTGTCATTAGTTATTTCCGCTACACAATGGAATAAAAACATTAATTTAAAAAATATGTAAGATTATATCATTAATTGCTTTTTAATCCTCATTTATGCATGTACAACATTAAATACAAGATCAGATAAAGATAATAATTTGGAAGATCAAAACAACACTATTTATAACACAAAATGAAATAGAAACTCAATATAAATTACATATATCAATCCATAATAGGCATAAAATATATGAACATACATGTCCATTGTCAATAATACATAGATTGGGTCGTGATAGCCATACAAAAAAATGCATCTACTAACATAGTATCTAATGTTGGTTAAATTTCATATACGCATATACAATGCCAAAAATGCATCAATTTCCATATAGGCATAGAAAAAAATACATCTCATGTGTAAGACATACTATTCATCAAATAACCACATGTCTTTGCCTTCCTCGAAGAAGACTATCCCTGGGATGCCCTGCTAGTAGATGGAGACCCCTCTAATGCCTTGGATTGCTCCAAGGTCTGAATGTGGGTCCTAATCTCATAGCTAGCTTAAAATTTTCCTATTCAAATACAATAATTATTACAAAATTAATGTAAAATACGTTAAAACAATTGTTAAGAAATTAATTTTCAAATACAATAAAAAATCATTTAAATATATGCACTTACTGGAAAGCTTACGATCCTACTCAATCTATTTTTAAAACTCAATCAAGTCAATGATAGGATCAGATATCCAAATAGGCATCTAAATAATGGGTAGAAAATCACAAATTTCCCCAATCACCATCTGACTACGACTATCAGCTGTCAAAAGACAACCTTTCACACATAATACATAAATATAATTTATATTTTCCCCAAGTAAACATGTACTAAAATTATTAAAATAGGTCCACTTTTAAAATTAAAAATTATAATAACTAATATATACCTCTGTCAATGCTTGTACAAATGAAATTCCATCAATAATGCCTATCTTTGTCTTAACTTGTAGAGAGGGAGCAACGTCAGTACTAGCCATCAATTGTTCATGTAAATAGGGTCTCACTTAGTTTTATATAAAGTACATCAAATATTATATATGGAAACTAAAATGACCAATAGAAGCATTTTTACATATAAAATATCTATCTATATAAGTACATGAATGTATTGACACATTATAGGAAATAAGAACATAAACATGCATGTGAAAATACACTTAGATCTGAATTGATAAGCCACATATTGAAGTGTTAGAGCAATAGTATTATACCAAAACCAAAATTAGAGGATTAAAAGTTTGAAAATGAATATACAATATACTAGTTTATTTTTTTTCAAATTGATAAATATAAATATACTTGGGTCAAGATCTTCAATTTATGCTATATTACATGTTGGACTATATTGGTTGTTGATTTATTACTTGACTAAAAATAGGGGTTTGACTTAGGTCTAGACCATCATAACTAATTCCTTTCGGATGAATTTTCAAGTTTAACTTAGAGTATTTAGGGATATTTTAAATTGTGTTTTAAAGGTGGGCCTACATTTGATGGAGTAGAGTGATGAAGTGAGATTGGCATCCTAGGATATAGAGAAAATAATGAGTAATGATTTGGCCACAATATATATAATAGGGATACTTTAGATTGTGTAGGTGGGAATTAATGTCCCATCAAGTATATTCCTTTGCTTGACCTATTCAACAACTAGGATGTGTCATGTAAAATAGTTTAATTTTCCCATAAGTCCCATAAGAGTATACTATCACTTTAAAGGATGTTATTAGGATACTAGGATTATAAACTAAAGGTGGGGTTGTAGCCTTGATAGATGATTATGATAGAGGTAAGATTTGAAATAATGTGTAATACTTTAGTTTATGAACACATGACCCATATATTCATCATGGTCTAGGTGTATGAGAACATGACCTCTTACCAGTGAGGGTCAGAGATTAGGATAGTGGGGGCCATCAAGTCTTCTAGTTGGATAGTTATACCACCATTAAGAGACTTTCCATGAGTGGTGGACACACTAACAATGATATATTTGGTATCTCTACTATATTAGGTTATTTTAGAATAGTTTATGAATGAGGTGGACACTCTACTACCATCACGAGAAAAATTAGGAGAGTACTAACTAGAGGAGTACATTTTTAAAAATATCCTATGTCTAGGTTGTAATTATGGCAGGATGCTAGCATTAAGTACAACCACCACCATAGTATGTAGATACTTAGATTTAGAAACAAGCATCGAATAGAGGGTGAGGAGATGATGTTTAGGGGGAAACAATGGTGAACATACACTTGTTATAGAGGAACCAGTAGGATAGGAGGATGATGCTAAGATGAGGTTCAATTAGGAATTATACCTAAGCTAACATGAATTTACCCATATAAAGTAGTGAATTTGTTTATTTTCAGTTATTTTCAATGTTACTTTGTAATTTATTACTCAGTTATTATTTATTTATGTGGATAGAGATATAATGTCTTCTCTTTTTATATGGTTTAGAGTGAATCACTTAGTGGTGGAGCATGATCAAAGAAACTTTGGTTAGGAATTTTTAGGAGAGGATTATTTGATATTTGATAATATTTTGGTGGATGTTGTTATCCATGTGTGAATAAGAAAGAATAAATATGTTTTTCTCCCTAATTATCATCCATATATGGAGATCCCTCATAATAAGAGAGATAGTTGGCCCAGAGGAAAATGTGGTTGGTTTAGATTTTCAGGTGAAGACTCTCAATGATATTGTTAGGGATAGTGGAGGTTAGGATCTATCTTGACAAAAAATAGTGTGAGGTACATCACCAAATTAGGTATAAGCAAGAGACACAAAATTAGGAAAATCATATCCCATATCACTCATCAACATGTATATGTAAAAGTTGAAGTCATAACAAATGCAAAGTGCAAAACATAGATGGAAACAATTTTTACCTCTGTATAGGTAAATGGTGTCATTTTAATAGAGGTAGATGAAATTTTTAATATTCTAATAGCTAGATCCAAATATGAAAGCACTGGTTGAGACAAATCAAATTTTTTAAATTTTGACTAAGATAATGAAGGCACTGTGACCTCTTGTGATATAAAAAATGACATATATATTATATTAAAATTTTATGATAATTAATTTTCAGTTTAGAAATTAAATTTTCAAATATAAATTAGATTTAACATGAAATTTATATAAAATATACGTGCATCTTTGTGGTGACTGATGTCTGTATTTCAAATGTGCTTGACAAAAACTTTTCACTCATAAGAATATGATGTAAGCCATCTAAACCACTAACACCATCATCATCATAAGGTCCAATTCACATATCTCCACATAAAATGAATGGGTGGGGTAAGGGTCAAGTAGCCTATGGTGTATTTATAACATCACTCTATGAAATCTTACTTGAATTTTAAACAAGTGTATTGGTGAGTGAACCAAGAGCATGGAGAGTGTCTATCTCCATGACCTAGAAATCATGCATGGGATATCAAGATCATGAGGCTTTTGTATACAAATATGCACAAGGTGATTAGGTACATGATGTAAACCTATTTGATCATGTGTATATCTTTTTACTTATCCCTCAAACTCTCTAAAATCAAAATAATTAAGAATCTAGTTGAGGACAAACTCACAGTAGAGTTTTCTCAAAAAATATAATGGGACCTCATGCTTTTTACATGGTGGATAGACAAATACCATCCACCATGGATACTAAAACTTGACCATGGTTAATTTATGTACATAATGATAGATCGGAAAATGTTTAGTAGTTACAGGAAAGGGGGCATTAATGGTTGGGTCAATGAATAAAACACAAATGTTAGCTTTTAAAATTTCAAAATTCTTGACATGAAGGGATGACAACTCATCACCATAATATGATCTAAAAGTATTCGTATATGAGGTCCATTGGTCAATTTAACTTGTTATCAAGTCAATTTGACCTAATAAGGTCTTTATGAATCAACCAGCTGGGTATGGTGGGGGTTTGTTGAATTGTGATCTCTCATTCTATCAATTAGGTCTTCAATTTCATGTTTGTTTCCCACAATGTTGTCAATTAAAAACTCTTGATAGATAGGGAGTTTTGGGGAATTATAGGATGGTTAGGTGGAGGGATAGGAAGAACATCATGTTTTTGTGGAGGGTTAGGAGGATGAGAAACTAGATGGTTTTGTGGAGGGTTGGGAGGGTTAGATGGATGGGTTGTTAGAAAATAAAATACAATAAAAAACATGGGTTAAATAATGAAAATTATGAAAAATTATGGTTAAATAGAGAATATTTTGATGACTTACCTCTCCTATGTGGTGGCATCATCAATCAATAGGTTTGTGGAGTGAATTTATCAACTTCTTGGAACTTCTTGGAACCCTTTTGAGCAAAAAGTGATCATGAAACAAGGCAAGTATAGGAAATGTGAACAAAAAATGAATAATTTTGCAATCAGGTTTCCATATATAGTTTTTGATATAGGAAATGCAATCTCACTATTAATGCAATAATGTTATTAATGTGATCATGTTATTTGTAATGCTATCACGTTATTAATCAACAATATTGAGCCTAGACTTAAGAGATGTGATCATGTTAATTAAATAACATGATCACATTATTAATAAATGCAATTGCATTATGATAAATGTCCATGGAATTATCCCCCAACTCTATTCTCTTACCCATTATTATTATTATTTCACATACATTTGGGTTTTAGCATTTTGACACAGATTCAAAAATTTAATTTGTATAGGGAATAATACAACCAAATTTTAACAAAGAATACTATAAAAGTCCATACCTACTAAAAATGACCAAAATTATATTTAGAAATAATGGTCTAAGGTGTGTTTGATCTATAGGATCTTTGATATATGAATTCATAGTCATAAATAATGAATAGACCCAGAGGGTACTAAGTATGGAGGTTTACACTATCATATAACTAGACTATCCCATCTCTAAAGTACGTATATAGTAACATTTTAGGACTAACCTCTTATCCCTACATCACATAATCTAATGGTTAAGGGGATCCCTATTTTCCCAAAAAATAAAGATGCTAGAATCTTCCTATATATTGTGAGCTTGTGGAAGATAAAATATATATACAACAATATTTGATTGCTTAATTATTAGGGTAGTACCATTTTCACCATAGATTAATTAAAAATGATTTCTTTTGTCTATGATGATTCATGCATTAAAATGAAGTTTATCTGTGAATGCGACCCCCATTATGAGGCATGAGTTGTGATCACACATCATACACCATTTTTTAATCTCCTTTCAACGTTTCATTTCATGTGGTGTCCATAAACATCATCATTCCCTCACCTTACATTTAATATATTGAATGAATGGTTTATGTACAAGATGATCAAATATTTATGTCTTTCATTCATAATGATGTATAATGCTAAAATGACATAGATTTAAATATTTATTCAACACAAAACACCAAAATACATGGATATTAAAGGTGAATATCACAAGATCTTTATCCACATAAGCTTTGACAAGATTACTTATAAGAGAGATTACATTGTGGGGTTTTGTGCATCTATTGGTGAAATTTATAATTCAAAGATGTATTATTCGATACCGTGTATTTTCAAAGAGAAATGGACTTCTCACATAAGTGTGAATGAAAAGGTAATGTACCACTAAAAATATGGGATAAATTGCATTCTTGTGAGGTTCATATAGGTAAGCATGACATTATGTTGAATCTATCCTGCATCTTATTTCATTCACACAAGGTTCACTACATACCTTTTGGTACACTAAAACTCTAATACCTCAATACGGATGATGCCTTAACATTATTCATTAGCCTATAGATGTTTAACCCATTCTAGAATATATGGGCTTCATAGAAAGAACACATTCTAGTGCCATGCCAACATGCATGTAGTTAGTGTGTGTTGGTAAATCTCATATAAGAATGTAACACCCATGATGTGTACAATTTGTAATGCACACATGTCATACAACTTTTTTGTATCACCTGTTAGCATTTCCTTTCATGTGTTTTCTATAAACATCAACATGTACTTTCATTAAATTTAATACATTGAATGATTAGTTTATACATAAACCAATTGAATATTTATATGTCTTATCCCCATAAAATTCTAATATAAATTATCACTAATAGTGAATGTGATAGGTCCCTTATCCACATAAAATTAGTTGAGATTTAGTATTGGAGAGATTACAATGTGTGGTTTTTTGATATTATTGGTGAAATATATAATTAAAAGTGGCATTATTTGATACCCTATGTTTTGAAATAGGAATGGGATTCTAGCATTACTATTGTGATAATAAAACACACCATTATAGATGAATGGGATAAATTACATTACCATGAGGTTCATAAATTTTAGCATGCCCTTATGTCGAAGCCATCCTGTTTCATCTATAATTTTTATTTTGCTTCTATATAACTTGAATAGCTTCATATTAATGATGCCCCCACCATTTTAATTGCCTTATGGGCAATTAACCCTTTCTAGAATCTATGAGATTTATAAAAATATCACATTCCCTCATCATGAATACTTGCATGTAGTTAGTACGTGCAAATTAATCTCTTATATAAATGTAACCCCTCCTGTGTGCACTAATTTGTCCATTTATATGGTTTCATACTTTAATTTTCATATGTTTTATTATGGGTTTTATATTTATTTCAACAAGGTATTTTATATTGTTCTAACTTTTTTATTGAGTTTTTTTTCATATTTAAAAAAAATGGTTTCAATCCTCATGTTTTAATTTTTATGTGCAGTTCATGGCTTGTATTTACAGTATGTTTGACTAGTAGATTCATTCATTGGTTACTTTTGAGTGGAAATAAAGGCATATTTATATCGAAATCATGTTATTTTCTCCTAAAAATGAAATCATATAGCAAAATGGCACTTTACTATTTAATGAAGTGTCTTTATGGTGTTCCTCTTACATTTCATTAATAAAAAAGTTGAGCTTATATTTATATTTGAAAAAAGAAAGAGGTGTCTTCATGGAGTTTGATTTTGAAGATGTTTTTCATGAAATGATATCAATTAGGGATGATCTTATAGGTCTTCTCAATGAGCTACATGATCACTTGAATTTCTTGCATGTTTTTTCTCATTATATTGACATCCATTACACAAATGAATGTATTCAAAAAGAATCATTAGGGTAAGAACCAGATTAAATATGAGAAATCACAATGGATGAATTCAAATGCTTGATTTTGAAGATGTAACTGCCAAATAAGTTTTTAATATTTTGTCCATTTTTTTACTATTTGACATTGTTGTAGACATGCAACCAATTTAATTTAATCTTTATATAATGTTCACATTTTTTTGTTGTCATATTATTCTCTACTATCTTGCGTGATTCAATTTAATGTTGAATGGTTTCCATGAAAAGTTCGTTTCATATATATCTTATACCTTTTTTGAAAGACAATAAAATTTATACATGTCTTCATACAAAACTTTTTTTTTACTATTTATATGATGTATATATGTTTTTTGGATGTTCTTTGGATTATCATAACATTATGTACTTATTATACTTATAACGATGTATTTATTATATTACCATTATGGATCACCTAAAGTTTGGATTTCAAAACTAGTTAAGACCCTGATGTGTTTATAATATTCAAATACACTCATGAAGTTCATAATATTTTTTCCATACAAAAAATATAAAAAAATATTATATATTGAATGACCTAATATGGGTTAAATGTAATAGTGCATGAAAAAGAAACTATTTGAATGAGAGGTATGAGAAATGTAGCCATATGGGTATTGTCATGTTCATCGATTTATATGTGTTTGATTGTTTATTATCATGACATGTAGATGTTATCTTAATGATGTTTTGATCACCATCTACTTATTTTGTATGTAATATTCAATCATTGTTGTTCATACATTGAAATATATGGAAAATATCATTCAATCAATAACAAAAGTCCATTTCATTATATGTCAAATTACATTGACTCAATAAAAAATGTCCATTGCTAACTAGTGATATGATATTTTTCTCCTTGTAGGATGGAATAGATGACAAATAGGTATGAAAAAATTATGGAACTTGCATTACAGAATCTAGGTCAAGGTCTATTTTATTGCAGTAGTATCAAGTGGGATAATTTTCCTGACATCAATGAAGAGGAATTATGGGTACCTAGGCTAATACTCAGTGTTGATGACTTCATCAAAGAAGAATCGAGAAGGGATTTATTCCCTAAAATTTTTGTGTTTCACATTGTAAGATAAAATCACATATTCCTAAAAAGAATAATAAGATTAGTGCCACTAATGAATATGCCGTGTAAGTTACATCACATTATATATTATAAGAGGGTGTTCATTCATATGTTCTTATGTTCCATTGACGTGGATTTTTTTCAATTTGCATGATTGTTCAATTTTTCAATATAATCATCTACATATTGGTGTTTGTATGGTCCTGATGATTTTCAGGAAATTGATGCCACAAAAAAATGAAAGTATGTAATGTCCAAGTATTGAAAGGGTAGTCAGTAAGGTGGAATTAATATAAGGTGTAGTTGTCATTGTCATTTCAATGTATGATGTATGGTCATTAGACATAATCATGTTTTACTCACATACAATCATGTAGAACACATAAATAAAGAATGCAATTATTTCCATGTTTAATAATATGAATAGTTTAAGGGAAATAAATGTATTTTCTCGTTACATCATCACCCATATTAGTGAATGGATTCATAAACTATTATTACTGGGAATGTCTATTGATGTTATACACCTTAAATATTAGGATATGGTGCATGATAAACTTGTCTTATTTTATCGTGAAACATAGCAGGGTGATTTCCTAAGTAAGGATGGCATATAAAATAGAGAATGATTCATCAATGAGGCAAAATATGTCTATAGTCTCGATGATGCAAAAATCATTCAAGAGTAGATGCTATAAAATCTTGATAAGTCATTTTTATATTAGGGATACAATAGAGGAGAGATTGATGGGGAGGGGGGAATCCACTTTGTATTAGACATCCAACTCCCATAATAGTTGGAATGGTTATTGAGATTTGGCAAGGTAGCTTATTGGAAATGGATTCAACATTTGTGATGAATGTAATGAAGATATGTTTCTAATGTTTGTAATAGTACCTAATAATATATATTTTAAAACATTGATTCTTATTTGAATTATTTATTTTTTGTATAGTTCTAATTGTATAAAGTGTCAGTATTTGAATATAAACATGAAGTTATGCTCGTTGCATGGGTCATTACATCATGGTATTGTAATACTGACATAATCTAATGGATGCAAGTTATTGTTTAAAGAGTGCATTTGAAAGACATTAAATGGATAGTTAATGCCTTCATGGTGAATGATGTAAGAATGGAGATAAAATATATTAGGTGTGTCATCATTATTCCTACCCGCATATTGAAGTTATTATTTTGATTTTCATAGACATCATCCCAAACTTATACCATTAAATCTTACAAAACTATCATGTTATATAGGGAGACATTCAACTATGAGTTATACTCATGGAGTTAACATTTTCATCATGCATAGTTGGAGAATTTGATAGCAAATGTTAAAGATGATTATATACTATGTGTGATGTTTATGGAGTTAGGTACATAATGCATAGTCATGTCTCCGAATACATGGAAGAAAAGGAGTCTAGAAATTTTGTAGAAAGGTATCACTCCTCTCACACCACTTTTATAAAATACTCAAACCAACATTGGGCAGACAGATTTAGAATGTGGTCCCGATGTTGTTGTACACTTCTATATGATGTGTAATAAAGAAATACATCCATATAATCTAGACATTCCCATTTGAAATGTCATTTCGTAATCAATTTATATATTTATACATATGGTATAATGGATTGGTTAGTGTACCAACTAACAATAACTATGTATATATATTATTGGTGGCTACAATAATGCAAGGAAACTGACTTCTACAAGAAATTCAAAGTAGAGAGACTTGAAAATCTATCATGGGTACATGATTTATAGATCCCACATTATCATGTTACCTTCCACAAAAATGACCCTTGCATATTATGGGTGAAAATTATCAAAGACGAGATGTTGCATTATCACATATTTACTATAAGGCTATCCATGTTGATGTGCAATTTACCATTTCCACTCCAAAGATATACTTGAAAGAATGTGTTAAAGGTGGACATGATGATAAAGATAATAGTTCTCGTAGTTATAGAGAATGAATGGTATGTATTAATGAGAGCATTAACAAAATTTATGTCAAGTAAAATGTAAGTTTTCTTTCCCCATCTAATTTATACATTGACAAGTTAGAGATGATTGTCATTTGCATAATATGTTTTCGTTGCCTAGTTCATAAACAAAGGAGTTTGAATTGAAAATGATGGAAAATAAGGCATGGATCTTAGAGGTTTGAACACAAAAATACATAGTATATCAACTTTGGATATGTACATATCAAATCATGCATTAGAAGGTTTTGTATCAAATCTAGTGGATGACACTAAAAGATAGTTCAGAGATGTTGATAGTGTAAGAATTGTAACTACTCAGTCATTTTTTCAACATTTTTAATTGGATGATTCTTATTATATGAATATATCCCATCTAATGCTAAAGTTTCTGATGTTGACACCTTGATATATAGAGAATGAGAGACACTTGAAAAATTTTGGGCATCAAATAGAATCATAAAAACTTTGCCATTCTTCAAAAACTATATGACAAATGTTTACTGTTAGATTAGGTTATTTACCTTATCTTATGTTCATCTAGGTTATTTATTATATTCCTATTTATTTATTGATTCATACCATTTATATGTAGATATTTCATTTATTTTATTTTAGATATTAGGAGATGTTTCATATTTATCTTTATATTTTATTGGGATATTTGCTAGTTGTTTCTATCTTTTAGGGATAGTTATCTCTTAGTCATAGGTTTGATATCTTGATCACCTAACCTGATATCTAATTATGATTGATAACTTATCTTTTCATTAAGATTGATACTCCTTTCCTATATATGCAAGGCATATTCATTTTATTGGATAAGCTTTGGAGATATAATATATATTATTGCTTCTCTTTTATTATTAATATATCTGTATAAGTATATGTTTTCAAATTATTTTCATAATATTATTTTAATGACTATGATGGTCTATTAACACCATAGATCTTTGTGGCTTGCAACAATCTGATTATCATTACTTTTGGGTATCATAGCTTAAGGTGTTTTAGACATTAATATATAATTTTATTCCAAGATCCCTTGGATATTTTTGTTGTAATCTCTCAAAGATTTTTTTTCAAACATTTTAAATTTTTTTGGGTAGAATTTTTTTTTGACCCATATATGATAGAAAATTTTGTTAAAAAATATATTTTTTATTGATAACATGAAACTGAGTGTTGTTTTTTTTTAAAAGTGTATGTTTTTTACACCTTATCTATTGGTGACATCTTTTTTTAAAATGAACTAAAATATAAACTAAAAATTTACAGGGTTGATCAATACAAAATATTTTGGTGGTTTATCTTGATTCTAATTTGTGTAATTTTATGCATTCTTTTACTCTATGGTGATTTCATAGAATGGCTTATTATTTTGCATTAGATTAGTGTGAGCCATTAACAACACATAAGTACCACACATGGAGACCAAGAATCAAAATAATCATTAAATGTAAAGCATTATAGGTATTAATGACTATAACACAACTAATGTTCCCTAGAAAATATGAAAATTTTTATCACCAATACAAATTTTTTGAGTGTATGGATTTGATAGGAACTTATGTAAGTGATAATCTTTTATTTCATTTATAAGGTTATGACTCTCCTTTCAGAATAAGGGAAAAATTAAAAGGTTTATTTGGTAATGTGGATCATATCACAACCATACATATTGAAGTAGAGATCACTTCACTCAATCATGAAGATTTTCCATCTATTTTAGACTATCTTACTAAGTTCAAGAAAGTATTGACATAATTAAAGCAAATTGGAAGGGATAAGAAAGATGAAAAATGTGTTTACCTAATTATTTCTATGTTTGAAGGTTTATTCCAAAACCTTTGCTTCTACCTTTTCCTCTAGAATGGATGCCTTAGGTACCACTTTCAAAATTCTAGACTTAGAGTTCTTTTGTGAAAATATTACTAGGGAAGAATCCAAATTGTCTAACCTTTATTCTTCCATCTCTCAAAATGCCTTATTAGAATCTCATCCTAAGGGCAAGGAAAAATAAAAAATTAAACCCAAAACCACTCCTCCATCTGAAAGTGCCATTAAAATCAAAGACAATAATTGTAAACCCAAAGAGTGTTCTAAATCCAATAATAAATCTAGCCTTTCATGTTTTTTTTGTGAGGGGGTTGGTCATGTAGAAACTAGGTGTTCAAAGAGAATGAAAGCCTTAAAGGATAAAATTAGAAACACAAGATCTCTATCTCCAATCCACTTCATTCTAATGAGTATGGAAAATCACATAATGTTATTGGGATATCTTAATCACCTATTATAGATAGTTGGGTTATATATTCTAATATTTTTCACCACATGACTTATTTTAAGTAGTCTTTCATTTATCTTGGTTTGATTTCTAATTCCAACATTTCGGTTGGATATTCCTTCTTTATTTATGTTAAGGGAAAATATGAAATATAACTTGTTGATGGCCACATCAAAGATGCACTATATGTACTTGACATCACTTCAATACCATCTATACTACTCCTCTTTGTGATCCTATATTATATAGACAAATGGTTTGGATCCTTATGTATTTGATCCATACTCGATCTAACATTTCATTTGTATTTGGGATTATATCTATATTTGCACATGATCCTCATGATAGTGATTGGCAAGTCGCCAAAAAGATTTTATGTTATTTTTGAGGCACTCCCCATTTTATATTACACTACGTTAAGGTTTCTACTCATTTGATTAGGTATACTGATTCAGATTGGGTAGGTTCTATTGATGACATGAATTCTGTTTCTAGATACATTTTTTGTTTTGGTTCTTCTCTAGTTTCTTGGGATTCTAAGAAGTAGAAGGCTATTGCATTTTCATCTACAAAGGTAGAGTATAGGGTAGAAGTCAAAACAAATCAATAGATTCTTTGTCTTCATCAATTATTGATAGATTTTGATTTCTATAAAATTTAACTACTATACTTTGGTGTGATCATAAAGGTGAAAATCACATTTATCATAAACCTGTAGAGCACCAACAGACCAAGCATATTAAGATTCACATGCACTTCATTTTTCAAAACATTTAGAATGGAGTTCTTTGCTTGGAGTACATTCTAACTCAGCAATAAGTTTTAGACATCTTTATTAATACTTTTTCATTACCTCATTACTTTGAGTTGTGTGGCATGATTGGGGTATCATAAGTTATCCTTGGGGAGGTGTTCTTGAGGGCATCTTCTTTCCTCATTTAATTTTTTTAGGGGATTTTTTATCCTCTGGGTTTTCTCCTTTTCTCCACCTTACAAGATATTTTTTCATGTATATATTGTAGATGAGTACCTGATCAAGCCTTGTTGTTAGAACTCATATTTTAGATATACCACTCTATATCTGGACCATACCTTTATTTGAGGAGGGGGGTGTTAGAGTAAGTTATCTACCTTAGCTCATGTTCATCTAAGTGCTTTATTATTTCATTGTTTACCTATTTATTCCAATCATTTATGTGTGGATATTTCATTTATCTGATTTAAGATATTATGAGATGTTCCATATTTATACTTATATTTTAATGGGATATCTACTAGTTATTTCTATCCTTTAGAGGTAGTTATCTCTTAGTCTTAGGTTTGATCTCTTGATCACTTGGCTTGGTCTCTAGTTATGATTGATCACTTATCTCTTAGATAAGATTGATCTTCTTTACCTATATGTGCAAGTCATATTCATTATATTATAAAAGTCTTGGAGATATAATATATGGTATTACTTATCTTCTATGTTGCATATGTATATGTAAGTATATGTTGTCAAGTTACTATTATAATATTGTTTTATGAATGTGATAATCTATTAATATCATAGATATTTATGTCTTGGAATAAGATGATTATCATTCCTTTAATTTACAATAAAGTGTAAAGCAGGGTGATATATAATGCACAACACCTAATGGCTCATCAATTCCATTAAGTTTAGGATGGTCATGGTACTCCACTCATAGACATAAATACTTCATAGAAAATACGAATACATGAATGCATATGACCATGTCATAGGTGATTTTGTTTTCAAACCACCTTGTGAAAATCTCAAACAAAAATTTTGGGATGATGATTTTATTAGGGCATCAAAGTAATAGAGGCTCAGACATAATAGAGATAATGCATCTTAATTGAATTTATCTATAGCTTTTAGTGATAGCACAATAATGATAAATACATGTACAATAAATGACAATATATTATTATTATATATTGTGATGTAATAGTATTCATTTGTTGTTTTTTCAATTGTATTTATCTATTATTTAGTAATATCCAAGATATCTACAACTTTACAGCTTTTCAACAATCTTAAGATTTTTTAGATATAAATGAATTATAATATATACAATTATACTTAGAATTTAAATAATAAAAATATCAATAAATAATTTAATTTAGTCATGAGATGATGATAGAAGTGTTCCTTAAACTTCCACTTCCAAAAAAAATAGAAAGCATCTCTATAATATTATTTGTAAAAAAAATTACGCTTTTGGATTCTCTTCATTTTATAAGGTGAGTGACATGAACTGTGTCCTTGGTAACCTTTTATAGGTATGTAAATAAAATTCATGATAGATATTTATATAAACAATGAAGATGAGGATGGTTTAAGGATGTTTCTTCCAAACCTAAATTTCAACTCAATAATAAAAATATAGCATTAATAATAAATTATATACATATAAGAAACCACTTATTAGACAAATATTTTATTACCTAAAATTAAGGAAAAATAAATAACATAATTTCAAGGTTAATAGTTCAGTTAGGATACACATATGTGATAACATATTGCATAAATGTACTATATCTAAAATTATTTTTTCAAAGGGATTTAAAGATAACAATAGTGCATCAAAGTATTCTCTTCTTCAAGAAAATCCTAAGAACAAAAACATAATCTAGTATATTTAAGGCTCATACTCATAGTTGTGCTCATTTATATTTTACATAGACCAAATTGTATGTATACTTACCTACTTCAATTTCATCAACTCTATCCAATATTTATAAACAACCTTATTATATTTTACTAAATTTGAGGTCTGATTCACTCTTGTTATGTTATAGGTCTGCGCACACTCATAGTTATAATTAGGTATGTTCTCTATAAATTTTCTACATTCCTTTTTAGATTGGTTTTAAAATACCAATGTGTTCATTCTTAACTTACTCAGTCTTTGATAATTTTACAA